>BTPG01000003.1:138730211-138915211 GCA_036245525.1 Semisulcospira habei
ATAGGTGGGTGGTAAAGAAGTAGAACTGGGGGGTTGGGGGGGGGGGATGGGGGGGGAGGATTGGGGGTGTGGGTGAGGTGGGGGTGGGGGCAGATTGGCCTGGGGTGCGGGTTAACGGTATAGTGCCCATCATATCAAATTGATGGCTTACCCCGGCCCAGACAAAAAGGAAGAAATTAGGCCTATAGACACACATTTCACAGGATCAACGTTTGGCCGTCTGCATAGTCACAGTCACTCATACAGTCCTCTTTAATCTTCAAAAGACACAGATTTACATGAGCCTCTGCAGAGGCAGGACCGCGTGATAATCTTTGGCACTTGCTGACAAAAGTAGACTGCATATATTCCTCAAATTGATTGTGGGATTTGCACTAATCCCGTTTACTGCCGAGAAATAAAATGAACACTACACATCTGCAAGAGGCATAGATCCTCATGAGCCCCCGCAGTCGCGGGGGCTCATGAGGATCTATACCTCTTGCTGAACTCACTTTGTGTGTATGTTCTTTTGGCGGCTGGGGATCTTTGACGCTGAATTTACAATGATCTCAGAAACATAATCTGCGCGCACTAACAGTGCAGGGGTACAGAGATCGACTTCATAGACGGTAGGAAACGACTACGACGCTGATTCGGTCCCTAAAGAACATAATTCTACATTGAAGAATGCCAAAGAGTGGCCTATTGGGAAAAGTCTAACCAACAAGTCACAACTTCCGCCTTTTTTCCCTGACCCCTCCCACAATCACCCCCCCCCCCTCTATCTCTCTCTAGCTCTCTCCTTCCTTCACCCTCTCTCTCTCTCTCTCTCTCTCTCTCTCTCTCTCTCTCTCTCTCTATAGGAAGAAAGGTCTTCAGACCTAAATCTTATCCTTGCAAAATAAAGATTCATTGTCCTTGTCATTTTCTCTGTCTCTGTCTCTCTCTCTCTCTCTCGGAGCGTAAATACAATTATGTCCATAAAATAAAAGTTGGGCGTTAAACTTTGAAACACGAAGGACGTAGTGGGCTTGAAGACTCAGTGAAAGTATCCGTGTCTGAGTGAATCCCACGAGGAAATGAATAGGGTAGTTGAAATATTAACACACAACAAACGATAAATTAATATCCATTTCCCGTTTACAAAGCAGCTCTGATGCGCGCGTGTGTGTGTGTGTGTGCGTGTGCGTGCGTGCGTGCGTGTGTGTGCGCGTGCGTGCGTGTGCTCGTGTCTGTGTGTATGTGTGTGTGCGCGCGTGTCAGTGTGTATGTGTACTGTGCGTGCGTGGGTGCGTATGTGTGTGTGTGTGTGTGTGTGTGTGTGTGTGTGTGTCAGTGTGTGTGTGTGTACGCGCGCGTTCGTGTGCGTGATGTTTGTGTATGTTTTGGGGGGAGGGGATGTGGCGTAGGGCTGTGGTGTCGGGGTGTTAGAAGTGATTAAAAAAAAAAGCTGAGAATAGAGGAATATGTCCTCAGAAGGCTGGAGCGCAACATCGATCTCCACTTTGATTTCAAATATATACAAGCAACTGTGTTCTTCAGCTTTTTCTCAAAAGAGTTTGATATACTGCTTCAGCTATAAACGTCGATTCTATATAAAAAAAAAATTAAAAAAAATACGTGCAAGGAAAATGATGGGGGTAGAGTCTTAGAAACTGTGGGAAGAAAAATGAGTTGCTCCACTAGTCAGACCTTTTCTCTACAAAGCACCTCACCAAAACTCTTTCACTTGCAAGAGTCACAGATTCACATGAGCCCCTGCATTTGCAGGGATTTATGAGAATCTATGCCTCTTGCTTATCAAAGCTTCAGCTGTATACCGTTGCCTCAACATGAGAGTGTTGCAAATTTCGTTAAAGCGTGCTTACTACTTCAGAAAAAGAAATCATAGAACGAACACCCCATTACTTTGACTTCTATAGTTTTGAGGATGTAAATGTGAGTTGGTCTACATCAGCTCGAGGCAGAGATTCTCATGTGCCTCTGCATCTTGCAGGGGCTCATGAGAATCTACGCCTCTTGCAAGGTGGGCCAGACTTGAGGCACGGCAGATCACCCCATCCAAGATCAAGTGTGGGCACCCGTCACCGTCTCAATTCAACCGGGCGCCTCTCCCCTGTCTGTCTGAAAAGCTGTAGGTCGACTCCGAGAGACAGAAATCTATGGCTGGGCAGTTTTCTGCGCGACCGAGTTCCGTCCGTTAAAGTCGCAGATCCACGGGCGTTAATCGAGGAACGTGTTTTCCCGAGTGGGTGCGGGTGGGTGGGAACATGCGCGCCTGACGAGAATAGTGCGCGATGATAATTACGCGAGTCAGCCCCCTTCACGGGAGCGCGGTGCAACACTCACTCTTAACCCATAAAACCCTGATACGCTACGACGGAATAGCTTGGCGCCTCCAGGCGCCAAGCTATTCCGACACCCCCCTTGATCTATCATGGTCCCTCAGGCTGTCGTAGACCTCAAAGGATATCTAATAAAGCTGATGATTTCACCCTCAGGATGAAACGCGTGAAAAATTATTTGAAAAGTGAGTATTGTACTGCGCGCGCGAAGGGGCTGACCTGACTCGCATATTATCGCACACTCAGGCGCCTATGGGTGAGAAGTGGGCTTGAGGCAGTGTGCGGGATACCGGTAAAGCGCTCATCCAGTTGATGGCTGACCGCGGGTCCAGACAGATGGACGAGATAGGCATTCGTAGGATCAACTTTTGGTATTCTACACACAATCTCAGCCCATTCAACATACAATAATAAACGTCCCTCTTCAAATTTCACTATCAAAGGCTGATGTCGGCCAGAGAACCTTGTGCTTACCGAGCTCATATCAATTCAGGAATACATTCAGCAGAACCTGTTTGAGCGACCACCCTTATGAGAGATAGCCCGTCATTACAGACCATCATTTAGAAGACTGTAGCCATCTACATGATGGTATTAACTCGTTCGAGACGTGCCGCCTCCGGATACGCGGCTCATGCCGCGCATCCGGAGGCGGCACGTCTCGAATGAGTTAAATGACAGATGATACTTTTTGCCCATCAAGACTTCTCTTGAACAATTTTGTTTAACTCATTCCAGACGTAAGACGTACGGATACGCGGCTGAAGCCGCGTATCCGTAACGTCTTACGTCCGGAATGAGTCAAGATCACTTTTTTTCTCGTTTGCACAGAAAAGGTGGTTGCTTAAAATAGGTTATGAACATATAAATAAATAAATAAATATATAATAAATAAACAAACAAATAAATAAATAAATAAATAAATAAAATCGCCGGCATATTTCCATGGCCAAAAAAAGCATCAACTCTCTCGCATGTCCTCGTAGAGTTAGCCGTCGCCGCAATTTGAAACGAACAAAACGACAATGTCTGACACAAGCCTTACAACTTTAGACGTCTATTATTTTAAGACCAAAGCGAACGCGTCTCGTCGAGATAAGTAGCTGGTATACACTTTGTGAAAGAAGGGTCCATTGATTCGTCGATTTCTATACGGCAAGTACGTCTCTACACTGCCGTGTAAAAAATATGGACCAATTTTCGCAAGTTGGTACAGTTAGCAAGGCAGCAGTTCGCAAAGGTCAGCACTATCTATCACACGCCTTTCACTGACAGACACCTATTATATTCCAGACCAAAAGAGGAGACATCTTGGAAAGATAAATTGCTATTATTTATTTTTCAACGCCAGATCAGCCATTATGTCGATTTTGGGGGAAAAAAAGTGATTGCCATTCTTATAAGGGGTTATTCAACGAAAGCCAGCATGTCTTTGTTTTAAGAAAATCTGGATTTTCATTGCATAACAATAACAAAAATATCGCTTTTCTCAAATACCTGCTCTTGCCAGATAACGGCAGAACTATGCCTAAGTATCTCCAGGCCAAAGTTTGAGCAACGAGTTCATATTCTCGCAAATAACTGCAAAAAGGACGCTGCGATTGGCAGGTGACTGGCTTAGTCTTAGCATGGTATCAAAAGAATCTGTGCTCCTCAAGTGCAGGCCGAAATCCGCTCAAGCTGCGCCCAGGTTTGATGAGGGCAGTAAGTCAACCGAACAGTTCTTAACCCATTATATGCTGAGGCTGATTTGAAAATGCCTATTGTCCTATGAAGACTACGTTACAGATTAGGATATAGAGCAACCATTTAGTTCAAGGGTGGTGCCAGGATAGCTTGGCGCCTGAGGCGCCAAGCTATCCTGGCACCAACCTTGAACTGTCATAGTCAAATTTATTTCAAGCATTAGTGTATCAGGAGGATAAGCGCTAAAGTGCGCTGAACAAACGAATAATTTTATCCAGGAAGAGTGACCTCTAAATGACCCCAGCACGCGCTTGTTCCGAGGGGACAAAACTCATCATTCTGAATGTCCAAATTATTAAGTTGCGGCGACGAATCTTGTTCTTATGCGGCCGAAAAGCGATGGACGAGTTTATTTTAAAGTTCAGTTTTCAGTTCAGTTCAGTAATTTTTTTTTTTAAGATAAAATTCGTGTTCATCTCACTTTAACACACTCGGGACGTGTTGTATTCAGATACGTGGCTTCTTATACATCTCGAAGGAGTTGAGTCAGCTCGTCCCATTTGCAAGAGGCGTAGATTTACGTGTGCTCCTGCGGTCGCAAGGGCACATGTAAACCTATGCTTCTTGGCTCTGCCTGTGTCTGGCACTAAGGATGCAGCCTGCTTAGTAAGACAAGTCGAGCCTGTCGTTCAATACACGCGAAACGAGACGGCCATATGATTTACATGTGAAGATAGAACTGTCGGATTCGATGTATGTATTGGAAAGAGGGGTGATGACCAAATCGGCATAAAAAATATCATAAAAAGAGGCTAAGACACACGCCTCGGTTGATTTCTCTCTCTGTCTCGTCTCTGTCTCTGTCTCTCTCTCTCTCTGTCTCTGTCTCTGTCTCTGTCTCTGTCTCTCTCTCTCTCTCTCTCTCTCTCTCTCTCTCTCTCTCTCTCTCTCTCTCTCTCTCTCTCTCTCTCTCTCTCTCTCTCTCTCTCTCTCTCTCTCTCTCATATCTCTCACGAATTGACGTTCAAGGATGGTGCCAGAATACCCAGTGTGCAAAGACCATCTGGACGACGTCGGCGGCCGTTGGCCCGCGCACAGCGTGCGCGGGCCAGCGGCCGCAGACCTCGTACCGACGGCCATTTTCGCTTGGGTAATCATCTTACCCATACTGACAGACAATGATAAGTAGAGCACCATCCTTTCCCCATGTTTGTGAACGTTGAAACAGATTTTACACCGAAAACGTAAATTGTATTGTCTCATTTTCTCTTGAGCGTGTTTCTTTCGGTTATTTGCTATTTTCTTTGCCAAACTAGTCTGGCACCACCCTAGAACAATCGATAAGCAATTTCCATTTGTTTTGTTCTAAGGTTCAGACTTTCGTAGGGAAACGAGGTTTTCTTGACAGACTTCAATGAACTGATGTTCTAGTATCTTCTGTTTCCGAATGAAGCAGAAGAGGTAGATAATGCTAATTAATACAACAGGAAAGAAAAACAAAAAGTCTTCGTTTTACGACATTCAAACCGCACAAGCTGGAGTTAGTCTTTTTGTGCATCATTATTGTAGGACATACCAGTAAGAATTATTAGGGAGATCTAGCGAACTATTAAGCGTTTCTTGTCCGGAACTAGTTCCTTTAAAAATATCCAAATACAAAACACACGCGCGATCTCGTCTGTCTCCTCTCTTTCCGTGACAATTTGGAAGAAAGGTCGTTGCACATGAATCTCTCTGTCTCTCTCTG
This sequence comes from Semisulcospira habei, assembly GCA_036245525.1. Taxonomy (NCBI): domain Eukaryota; kingdom Metazoa; phylum Mollusca; class Gastropoda; family Semisulcospiridae; genus Semisulcospira; species Semisulcospira habei. The sequence goes on from BTPG01000003.1 coordinate 138,735,972, forward strand.
TCTCTCTCTCTCTCTCTCTCTCTCTCTCTCTCTCTCTCTCTCTCTCTCTCTCTCTCTCTCTCTCTCTCTCTCTCTCTCTCTCTCTCTCTCTCTCATCTCATTCTAAGAAAAATACAGTGTCAATTCAATTCAGTTTTGTCCTTCTTTCCCTTTCAACTATTGTGATTTGACTGCTATTTCCACAACCCACACACTTTTCAGACTGCATAAGAAGTTCTCAACACAGACGGAATTTTTTTTTAAAAAAAGAGCCTTGGAGAAAAATCCTCTCCTGCCTCCGGTTTATTCAAAGACCCCATTATTTTGCCAAGAGACTTCAAGAGGCTATTGGTGGTGTGAGTGGCATTTCACCCGAGGAATTTTCTTAAACCTCACTGCTTATTATCCCAGAGCTGCAATATCTGTTGTGCCAAGCAACAAAGGCAAAATCTCTCTGTGTAACGATTGGAGCATCGAGCCGGGTTTTCAGTAAGGGTCGTTTGCATGAGTGAGGTTAGTCCTTCCCCAGCCACTAAGCAAAGTGCTCCTCTATAGATCTACATTGCTCTGTGATTTAGAGCTTATGGAGTCCAAAATCAAAGACCAGGGGCCAGTTGCATGAGCGAGCTTAGTTCCGCACCAGCCACTAAGCAAGGTGCGCCGCTATAGCGGCGCACCTTGCTTAGTGGCTGGTGCAGGACTAAGCTCGCTCATGCAACTGGCCCTATAGCACTATGGTGACGCTCTGGGATGAGGAACACAAGAGGCCCATATCTACAAGAAACTCAACAACATGCGTCAATGCATCAAACTTGTCAACGATATATTTCCTCCATTGGTTAAGGGATAAAAGAAATTAAATTTGTGAATTTTACGCAGTAAAGGAAATTTAAACGTAAACACGTGTTTCTTGCTCACGAAGCTCAAGGCCAACGCTGTAATAACTACAAGAAACGTCGTTGATAAACGAAGTTTCCTGTAGTTATTACAGCGGTGGCCTTGTAGATTAAAAGGTCGGACATAATGCGCTTCGGCTATAACAACACTATTTCCGAGGTCCTGGTACAGTTTTTTTTTCTAGGTACAATAATCTTCGGATAAAACAAAACATGTTTGTGGTGACAACCGAAGTAATTTACGTGGTAAACGTGTCGTCGTCGGGACCTTTAAAAATGCGTTGTTATAACCGACTTTTGTTATATTCAACCTTGTTATAAGCGAAGTCGATTGTAAATTACTTCGCTTATAACACACTTCGGATACGAACGTACTACAAGGAAAAGTGTGTCCCCGTGACGGTTGTTAAATATCCGAAATTCACTGCAATCAGCGTGCCGGTGTGAGAATTTAGAACTAAATGCTTATCCGGTATGCAGGTCTTTGATTTTGGACCTTAGGGCTGAAAGCCGTAAGGTCCAAAATCACAGATCGACACACGGTAGGCCTAGTCATGTCTGCTTCACACAACCAATGATATATAGACGGGCTTATCAGGCTGCCTGTTGCAGCCTTAGCGCGCCATCGACCGGGAAAAAAAGATCAATGCAATATTTTGAAGAAAAAATAAAATCCTGGCTGAGCACAAAAGGTCATCGAGCCAACGTCGATCGCAGCTGGCCCATGCCTGGCCGTACGGCCGCGCGCGGGCCAGGTGCTGCCGGCGTGGGCCCGAGGGCGTTTCCCGTACTGGGAATCTTGGGTGAGATCCGTTGATCCAAAGAGCCATTGAAACCAATTATGGATTGATCTATGTGTGATAAGGGCTGGAATGAAGGGGTGGGGGGATGTACTGGATGCCCGTGTAGGACCAACTAAAATGCTTTAAAAAAAAAATGAAGCATGCTATCTAATTTTGTTACTTTAAAAAAAGATAGTTTGCTTCTGTGTGTTTTATGGTGGTTTTGGATTTCAATTTGCTTTTTATTTATTTTTTTATTGGGTCGATATACATAAAGTGCTTCTTATTGCACACCCAAGCATCAAACGTAGCCTCAGGGGCAGTCTCGAGAGATTGTTAAAGAGATCAATTCATTCATAAACAAGACATCCCAGCAACGTAGGCACACACGCTGGGGATCGCGCGGAACATGTACACATTGTTAGTTTTGAAATATTTCTGTGTTTATTCACCTCATCACTGCCGAGAATAAGAGAACGCGATCCAGCTGCAAGAGGCATAGATCCTCGTGGGCCCCCGCGAATGTGGGGGCTCATGAGGATCTATGCCTCTTGCTGAGAACAATTTGTATCAACGTTTCTTGGGCGGACGAGTTTCTTTGGCGCTGAGCTAAGAAATATTTCAAAAACACAATCTGGGTCCTGTGGCACGGAAGGGGTTAAGTCTTAATTGGTGCGCTGGTCTGTGATTTTGAACCTTAAGACTAGAGCCAACACTGATCAGCTCACTCAATTTATTATTGCATGTTTCCCGGTAGTAAGAGGTCCCCCACCGCTTTTGGTCTTCAAAGGAAGAGAGACAATCTATCACAGCTAGTGTGATCCGGGTTTCACGCCGTGCAGGCGAAAAAAGACTGCCTCGCGTCGAACACTTATTACAAGACAAACATGTCAACAAAGGATTACATTAACGAGTCTGCTGCTTTACCCCGGGCCTCACAAATCAGAGCCCTTGTCGTCCTAATAACTTTGTTAAAGGGTGAAAATGCCCATTAAGACTCTCGCTGCCAGCGGCCGAAGATCGTGTTTTTAAAATCATCGTAAACTCACGTCAATTCCGGACGTCAAAGGAATAACGATACACAGTGGTTTCAACAAGAGGCATAGATCCTCATCAGCCCCAGCATTCGCGGGGGCTTATGAGGATCTATACCTCTTGCGGTTGGGTGGTGGTCAATTTTTCCTCGGCGGTGGAAGGGTGCAAGACAAAATATGGCTGGGGCTTTCCGAGCAAGTCTCTCCTGTGACGGTTTTTATGCGGTTCAGTTTTATGCTGGCATGTGTGTGGGGTATTACAAAATACTGTGCCCTCGAAAGTAGCTAGGATGCTTGTAATTATAACGGCAGTGAAAAAAAGGTTATGTGCAGTAGATTTAGCACGCTATTCATGTTTTTCAGCCTCGATATGGATCGACCGTGATATTTCAAAGGTGTTGTCAGGACAGTTTGGCGCCTGGCCTACACACACAGCAAAAAGATATGCACCGACCGTGATAGTTCAAAGGTGGTTCACTGGCGACCTCACTCGCCGTGAAACACTAGGTTAACAATATAGGGTAATGAAGGATAATAAGGACGAAAATGTAACACTTCATCATTAAGAGTGCGATCGAAGAGGGGGGGGGGGGGGTGAGGCGCAAGTGTTTTGTCTTTATATAGTGAGATTTATTGGTTGCGGTGACGATATAGGGGTCCTCGAGAATTTCTGGTGACGGTAGTACAGCGAGCGAAGCCAACCGCAGACACAGCGCGAGAGAGAGAGACCATTGTGCGAGCGACACAACGCAGACGCCATCATGACTCTCACATATGCTATAGATAAGGAAACGGACCAACTTGCGGGCAAGATTTAGTCTTAAATCACCCCTTGAGCAGATGCCCACGGGATATAAGTATACAAGCCTAAAATTGGCGATATGTTTGGGATAATATATTGTTATTGTGGTGAGGTTGTTTGTGAATGGGGGTTGTGGTTTGGTAGGTACACACACACACACAGAGGTAGACGGGGGGGGGGTGGGTTGGAGGAGAGGACGTGGGGGGATCTAAATGTTGATGCGAGAGATGTTTAGGATGTTTGAGAGAGAGAAGAGCGATAGTATAGAGAGAGCGATAGAGTACTGGTTAAAGATTAGGGACACACACGCTGTAAGGAGACATATATCATTGAGAGTGAGTTGAGACAGCGAGTACACGAATGGCTCACACACACACACACACACGACACAACACACTATTATAGTTTGAGGGGGTGTGATCACGGGTGATAGGTATGGGGGTGAGGGGGTATGGGATATAGGACGATTGAAGTGGAAGGAGTATGTATATAGGGGGTGTGTGTTAAGGTGGATGATTTGGGAAGGGAGAAATAATAGGAGAGAGAGTAGAGAAAGGTGCGTGTTATGATTATGATATAGTATTTGCGTAGTGCGAGCATGCACGGATTCACACACACACATTTGTAAAGGTTTATAGGTGGGGGAAGGGGGGGGGGGGGATATTTTTGTGGAGGGATGTTGATAGGTTTTATAGTTGTTGATGAAAAATTTTGGGGAGATGGGAGGGTGGAAGAAGGAGGTTGTGTTGGGAAGGGTGAGGGGATGAATGAATGGTTTGTGGAGGAATGGATATGATATAAGGGAGGAGGTTGGGGGGGGGTTTGTGGTGTTGTAGTTGGGTGGTGTTTTTTGGATTTGATGGTTTTATTGGGAATGAGGGTGTGGTGTGTGTGAGGGGGGTGGGGTGTGGAAGGGTGTGGTTTTTTATGGGTGTCAGTAGGTGAAGGAGGCATGTTTGGTTTTTTTTATTGGGTTGTGTTTTTTTTGTTGTGGGTTTGGGGGTAGGGGGGGGGATGTTGGAGAGTGTTTTGGATTGTGGTTTTGATTTTTTTTTTTTTTTTTTATTTTTTAGTTGGGGTGGGTTATTGGGTTTTTGTTATGAGAGGGAATAATGGGGAAATTGGAATGAAGTAGGAGGAAGGGAAGGAGGAGTAGGATTTTAGGATATTGAATGTATGGATTTGATATTGTTGATATGGAAGAGGGTTGTTAGATGTGGTTATTTGTAGGGGGGGTTGTAAAAGGTGGGTGGGTTTTGGGAAAGGGTTAGGGATTGTTTGGGGTAAGATGGAAGTAGGAGAAGAGATGGTGGAAGTTATAAGAGGAAATGTGGAGGGAGTAAGATTGGAATTTGGGATGTTAGGTTTAAAGTGAAGGGAAGGTTAGGGGGGGAAGAGGGTGGAAGATTGGTTGATGAGAGTATTTTTTAGATAAGGGTATGTTTTTTGGTCGCATTTGAGGGCATACCGTTTCATTTTTTGTCCACCACGAAGGTGATTTCTGAGAATAGGGCCGGAATAAGTTTTGACCCCAGCTGGGTTCGAACCCTCCACCTTTCGGACGAGAGTCGAACCCTCTACCACCTAAGCTACCCTGGACGGCCAGGGGCAGAGGATCTAACGCTGTTCGTATATTGTATCTATCAGCGTTTGCCTCAAGTATTTGGTTTGTGGGCACCTGATGTATACAGATGTAGATGAGCATTTAAAAATATACATTATTATTATTATTATTATTATTATTATTATTATTATTATTATTATTATTATTATTATTATTATTATTATTATTACAGAGGTGACATTTGAAGTTCACAGTCAAATTTGACGTTCAAATTTCGCAGACAAAGTTAGCAAATTTGGGAGGCGTCATCTAATGACTATGCACCAGTTGCAGGAGATCGATCGACCATGATAACTCAAGGGCAGTGCCAGATTAGCTTGGCGCCGACGGGCGCCAAGCTTATATGGCACTACCCTTGAATTATCATGGTCGACCCATCTCCTGCTGTAGTGCGTCAGGGCTGAATGGGTTAATGTCAACAGTCCCTGGCCGTCCGGAAGAGACACAGACTCTCATCAGCTGATTTTCGCCTATATAAATTTCGCCAATGACAGGGGTTCATGAAGATCTGTGCCTACTGCGAAAGAACTCATTGGACACTTTGGAAACGGCGCTTGATCGGAAAACACGGTAGCTTTTTAACCATTATCATTCGGAATACACCAGTGTGTGAAATACTTTTGACTAAAATAGCTCAAGGGTAGTGCCAGAATATTCTGGCATCACCCTTGAACTAAAGCCATTGCTCTATATCCTTATTTGTAAGTACTATAATGTAGCTTGCATATGGCAGTGTACAAATTTGAAGCTTTTTCTTCAGTATGATATGGGTTAATTCGAAGAACGTTCAACCCACTCGCTGCCGAAAAAAATGAACACCATCAACTGCAAGAGTTATAGATCTTCAGGTGCGGGGGCTCATGAGGATCTATGCCTCTTGTTGACATCACTGTGTATCCGAGCTCATTGAAGGCTTGGGATCTTTGACGTTGAATTTTCAAAAACACAGTTTGCGTCCAATGGCAGTAAAGGGGTAACAGATAGGGTCTTGTGAGCTTTGATCGTACTAGTGCAGTGAATCAGGCATTACTCGTGAGCTGACACGGTCGGTCCATCTTCCGCGCCTGGCGTCTGGAGAGAACATTGGATGCAAAACATCATTCTGGTACTAGACAAAACCGTCTATATACTATTATTGTGCGTGACCTATACTTCGCGTGTGAGGCGAGCCCTTCCCATCCACAGTGTCTGCACCGAAATTCTACTGAAAGAATCCACTTCATCTGCAAGAGGCATAGGTTCTCATGGGGCCCACAAGAGTCTATGCATCTTACTACATACATCATTCCATTTACATCCTAAGATGAAGGAGTAAGTTGAGACTGACACGTTCGAATGTACAAAACTTTTTCTTGATCCTTTTTCAGGAGCTGTATTTGCAGTCTTAATTCAGAAGAATTACGTTCTCTGATGAGATTATAGGGGGAACACTGAATGCAAGAGACAGATTCTTATGAATCCCTGCAGCTGCAGGTGCTCATAAGAATCTATGCCTCTCGCAGGCGGAAGGAGGCTGGGCTCTCAGAAACTCTGCTTTTTCGCGGAGGGAAAAGGCTGGTAGAAGGGCTATCTACACAAGTTTAGCTCTCTGATTGATCAAATTGTTGCGCCTTTTCTTGCCATGTCCGACCGCGACAGACCGTACGGTCATTTTATTTGGCTTTTCAGCTGTCGGCACGAATAGATGCATAGATCACAGCATTGACTTATACGGTCCTGCAACACTACAGATTCATTCTTTAGAAAGGTCCGGCTTTTACGTATTCGCCATTACGTGATTACTACGTCGTACATCTCCCGCCGCGGAAAAGCGTCAGCTCAAAGTATTTAATGCTCACGTATTTGTGGGATTGGCTACGGTGAAGATCAAAAACACGGACCAAGGGGGACAACTGGGGTAACTGCCACTATTGCAGGATGAAATTTGTCGATCACGAATGACTAAAATCAAGACCTAGCGTGATGTGTCATGTTCTTTATCTCTTAAAAAACTAACATCTATGGTGGAAAAAAGACAATTTTTTTGAGGCAAAACATTTAAACCTCACCCTCACCTCCCAACCCACCCAGCCCCCCACCTCCCACACGCCGTAACAACCCCCCCTCCTCCCCCACCGCACCTCGCACTACATCCGTGCCGGCCACCGTTTACGCACATTCGGCGGTATCATACGTACTTATATGGAGCAAGTTAAAACGTCGGTAAACTGGAAAATCTCGCATCTGACATAATGTGTGTCAGATATGAAGTTTTCCAGTTACAAATGTGTGTCAGATATGAGGTTTTCCAGTTACAAATGTGAGTCAGTTATGAGGTTTTCCAGTTACAAATGTGTGTCAGATATGAGGTTTTCCAGTTACAAATGTGTGTCAGATAGCAGGTTTTTCAGTTACAAACGTGTGAGATGCGAGGTTTCCAGTTACAGTTGTGTATCAAATACGAGGTATTCCAGTTACACATGTGTCAGATAGTACGAGGGTTTCCACATTACAAATGTGCATTAAATATGAGATTTTCCAGTAACAAATGTGTCAAATACGAGGGTTCCCAGTTACAAATGTGTGTCAGATGCAAGAAATGCGACCGACAAATTCCTAGATGATTTTCTTCAGTCGTAACGCTAACCAGCTTTTCCTTGCAATAAAGCACAGATCAGAACAAATTATGCAAATGGCGTTCTTTAAACCTCGGAGGGCCTTTCTCTCTAATCCAGCCAACTATTATCATGAAGATCCGCACACACTGAACCGGGGGATCAAAGACCATTTCCACTCTTTCAGTTCAAGCACCAATAGGCAACAGACAAAAGCTGGTTCGACTGTGATAGCTTAGTATTAGTGTCTCTTTTAGACGCATAGAAAGTCAATCTTTCCAGCTCATTCTGTCTACATTTGCTATTTCACAAACACCTTAAACACCTCCACCAAAACACCACAGCGGGATCGGCCATGATAGGTCAAGAGTAGTGCCAGATTAGTTTGGCACCTGGGAAGGCGCCAAGCTAATCTGGCACTATCCCTGAACTATCATGGCTGATCCGGATCGATATTCAGAAGCTGGAACATATTCTTGTCGACGCTTTCAAAAACTCCTAACGTCATTACCGGCTGATGTGAAGAAAGGTTAAAAAAAGATTAACGACTTGGCGGTGGAAGCGAAAATCTTAAGCAGTGGGGAAATTATGCAGGAAAAGGCAGACAGGTTCATTTATTTATGCACATAACTATTCATTCGTGCTACAAGTAAGCCGATAATTGGAAAGAAAGTGACGCCTCGTGCAAATTTTCCATCAGAATCGTGTCGCTGCCTTGGACCAAATAACACGAGGTCTCGATTTTAAAACATTCAGCCATGAGGCACTACAGCAGGAGTTGGGTCGCTCCGAAAGAACAATTAACTCATTCTACCCCAACACCGAAATCCCCAAATTGTGCCGTTGTCCTCTGAAGACTGCACTCTAGTGCAGGACACATATCGACCATGATAGTTCAAGGGTGATGCCAGAATAGCTTGGCGCTCATAGGCGCCAAGCTATTCTGGCATCACCCTTGAACTATCATGGTCGATCCTTAATCTTGCTGTGGTGTGTCTGGGGTAGAATGAGTTAAGTAAACACAAATTATGAATTTGATAAACTGCGTGGTACTTGTCCCATGTAAGTGTGTTTCTTTCTGTGTGTTGGTTGGTTGGTTATTTTGGGGTTTAACGGCACCGGAATGATAATGGACGGTCGTAGCGGTCGGGTTATGAGGGACAGGGTCATCTATTGCCTGTGAAATACGACTTAAACACTGGTCAATTCAGTTTGTTTTGGTTTTTGTTTGGAATTTCTTTGACTTTTACGCCTACACGTTTGACTGTCACCTTCTGGGTCTGGATTGTAACCATGCATCCCAACTTTGAAACAATTCGTAAAATGTTTTGTCCTTGTGCTATTTGTCTGCGTAAGCGAAAGGACATCGGCCAACGTCAGCCGCAGTGGGTCCGCGCACAGCTGTGCTGTGTGCGGACCAACTGCGGCTGACGTCAGCCAGATGACCTTCTGCTTCGTGGGTTTCTTTCTTTGTTGGTTATCGCCGTGCATTTTACACGCACGGCAGCCACCGTTTCTGGTCTGGATTCCCATATACACCGAGACGGATAGGCGGACAGAAAGGATATGACGACAGTCAGATTAGATCACGTGGGTGATTGGATCCGAATGACTGTTATATACGCGTGCGCGGACACACGCCGATTGGTTACGTAACAGCGTCACTTCCTGCTGCGAGTGCTGATGGGATTAGGCTGATCGATGCTGCGTTTTGATTATTTTATTTTATTTTTTTATATATATATATTTTTTTTTTTTTGGTGGGTGGGTGGGGGGGGGGGGGGGGGGTCGCAAAAACTTCGCCATCGTACGCCTTTGTATCACGGAATAAAAAAAGTCAAAAACTTTACTGACTCCTACCGACATCAGCACACAATCTTTTACTTTTATTAACACAGTGAGGAGGCAAGGGGTACTGTCTATAAGAGAAGCAACATATTTGATTAACTCATTCAGCCGTATTTCCCAAATTTTGGAGACGTCATCTAATGACTATGCATAAGTTGCAGGAGATGGATCGACCATGATAATTCAAGGGCAGTGCCAGATTAGCTTGGCGCCGAGAGGCGCCAAGCTAATCTGGCACTACCCTTGAATTATCATGGTCGACCCATCTTCTGCTGTAGTGCGTCAGGCCTGAATGGGTTAAGTCATCTTGTTTTGTTTAGTTGTTGATCTAAGGCTGCTGCTGCTGCTGCTGCTGGTTTTTTGTTATTGTTTTTTTGGGAGGAGCTTTCTCATGAGTAACAACAGTTCTGTTTATTCACACGAAAATAATAAAAGTGTCTCAAAAACCTAGCTTTGCCATAACACAAGCAAAATGTTAGATAAAACAATTAAGTTGTTGTTTATCTGTTGATATAAGGTTCTTGCTACTGCTGCTGTTTTTGTTGTTGTTGTTGTTGTTGTAGTGGTTACTGGGAAGAGGGGGTGTCTTCACGAGTAACAGTCCTGCTTATTAACCCCTTCACTGCCTAGAAAAAGTGAACACCACCCCGCTGCGAGAGGTATTGTTCCTCATGAGCACTCGCAACTGCCGAGGCTCATGAGGATATATGCCTCTTGCTGAAACAACTTTGTATCCATGTTTCTTGCCCAGATGAAGTTCTTTGCTGCTGAATGAAAAAAAAAACCAGGTTTCTGAAATACAATCTGCGGCCAGTGACAGTGAAGGGGTGAACATAAAAAATAAAACATGAAAAATAGTATCAAAAGCCTTCTCTCGTGGACATGCACAACAACAAAGGTGTGTCTTTTTCTAATGATTCCCAAGATGTCCCGGTTTGAACCCAGGAAACACCGAGGGGTACACAGCGCTGCCAAGTCTTCACACACGCGTCATCTTTGTCTTAATAATATTGACTGATACATCTGCTTCAACATTTCCCAGTGCGCAAAGGTCATCAGGCCGACGTCGGTCGCCGTTGGCCCGCGCACGGCCGCGCGCGGACCAACGTCGGCTGACGTCGGCCCGAAGGCCTTTTGCGCATTGGGTTGCGCAGCCGGCGTGCGCCAAGACTTGTCAGACTGTCTGAGCACTTCTGTCCTTGTGCGATGACAAAAGACAGCAAGCCCAATTTGTGAAAAAGAAAAGCGAGATTTTCATTGTAATAGATTAACAATCTTGCTGTTCATAACATGGACTTATTGCCTTTTGCTTTCACAGGGTAAAAAGGTCGAACTACTACTCTTAAAGTAAAAGAGGAAACCGTGTCTCAACTTTTCTACCGCCTGGGGAAAAAAAAGAAAAAAAGAAAAGACGTGAGACACTTACAAAAACAGTGCTACGTTTGACAAGTGCTACAATTAGATTATAAACTTCAGACAAAATTAGCACCCAGACAATGCAATACCACAGCAGAAGCCAATTACAGACTCCCCTCTCACTGGCAGTTTGAAGCACAGGCAAAACAACTTGTCATGAGGCAATTTGTCTGGCAGAAAAAGAGGCTATTATCTTTTCGAGATTTCAGCTTAGCGTGAACAGTCGTGAATACACAATGTAGAAAATTTGTTCGCGATCGTCTGATAGTGGATTGAAATGATCACTCAAGGGTGGTGCCTGATTTGCTGGCGTCTGGACAGGCGCCAAGCGAATCAGGCACCACCCTTGACGTGGTAGTGTCGATCCGTCTCCTACTGCTTGCCCTGGAGGTGGAAGGCGAAGGAGATCGACACTACTCAAGTGGGAACAGAAGAAGAGAGAAACAGGCCACTCCAGTGGGTAGGATCAGGTGTGCAAAGAACTTGGGAAGCAATCATTCAGGCTAGGGAAAACGTCCATGGAAAAGAAAGTTTACCTTCATCCCGCCCCTTCCTTTACGATCTCCCTACAGTGCTCATTGTCTAACCTGCCAAAGAATGCAACTTCGGTTCGATAAACAAGCCCCTCGACACCCCCCGTCCCCCTCCCCCACCAGCCAACACCCCTCCGCCCGACCCCCTCCACCCGACCCCCTCCACACACACGTGCATCAAACTTTTTCAATCTAAAGACGACATCCACCCCCTACCCCCCTCTCGCCCACCCCTTCAACTCCGCTCCTCCAACTTTGTAAACTGCCAGTCCGCGATACTGTTATACCGTACACCAAGCATCTCGAATGTGGTTAACCCATTCGCTTCCGGCAAAGGCAAACACCATACAACTGCAGAGGGCAGGGAATATATTATGCGTCGGGATCATGAGGTTCTTTCCCAGTACGCAAAGGGCCATCGGACCGAAGTCACCTTTTTACTCTGGTTAACGCACAGTAACACCACGGAGGTGGTTTCCGAGAAAATGCCCTGAACCAAATTTTGACTCTACTTACGGGTACTCAGGTTCGACCTCACGCCCTTTCCAGAGAGAGATCAACGCGCGGCACTACACTTGAGCGTCTACCAACGACATCTCTAGCGAGATGGTGCTGGGAATGAAAAGGCTACTAAGATAAGTCGTTTACCTCTCACAGGTTGGCTCTGGTACCGAAAAGACTACAAAGAAAAGACGTCCACCTGTCATAAGTTGGCCTTTTGAAAAAAAAAAAAAAAACTGTTAAAATAAGTCGTCCACCTCTCACAAATTGGCTCTAGGAATGAAAAGACGTACCAATATAAGTCAAGGGGATCGAGTTAGCGAGAAGATGGGACACTGAACATTCCTAATCACAGCCGTCTGGGCAAATCTCATCAAGGGCTGCGTGACCGAGATAACACACTCACGCGGCGTAGCGTGGCACACTCCCCTTTAAAGGAGCTCATACCGTCATAGTGACATAGTCTCGCAGTTAAAACACACTAATCTGCAAGAGGCGTAGATTCTCATGGGCCCCCGCAAGGCAGGGTTCCATGAGAATCCACGCCTTTTGATGTATTAATTACGCTTGGGTTCCTCAAGCAGAGTGGGTACGTAACGGTACCATTAGGTGTTCATATTTCTAGGTCACAGCGGTAACACGACAGACTAAAGCTTCTAGACGTTTCGTTGTCTAGATGACTGGCTAGGTCATTTTTGCGGCCGAATAATTTGTTACCGCGTTTGTCTGAAAGAAAATATGCCTTGGGTGTAACTTCGCATTGTTACGACAAAATTGACGTAAGCTCCTACACTATCAACAACTGGAAACAAAATGTCATTGAACCTATCGCAGAATCACAGTTGTCTGCCTGTGGCTATGATATAAATCCGACCCAACAAGAGACATGTAGATCTTGCATCTGGATATTTCCTTGCTGTATGTCTGAGGAGAAAAAAGTGAACTCCACCCAACTGCAAGAGGCATAGATCCTCATGACCCACCGCAGTTGCGGTGGCTCATGAGGATCTATGCCTCTTGCTGACACCACTTTGTATCCATGTTCTTTGGTCGGCTTCACCTGCTTGGCGTAGTATTAACATACATTTCAGAGGAACCTCAGCGTCCACTGAAGAAGTTAAGAGGCCGGTGGAAGATTCTGGGGACTAGCCGATCAACCGCGGCATTAAAAGTTTATTTTTTCTTCTTTTTGTGTGAGCGAAACTTTTCTCCCAGCTGCATTTAAATTTCAAGTCTGTATTAGATCGCGGCAGCTTGATATTTATTGCTGACGTCTAGGAGATGGTGTTTTTGCTCTTCACCCACGAATCCACGATACAGCGTGTAATCCTCTGGGGCAAGTCGTCTAAACATGTCCCGTCAATTTTCGTTCTAGACGTCTTTTCATTGAATGAATCTACCTTGCAACATACAGTATAATGGCGACTAAACCTCCGGGTCAAATCGTTTAAAATTGCCCCGCACGCGGGGCATTTTTTTAAACGACTTGACTCTGACGTGTTGGTGCATTTATATGAAATTTCGTATTCGGAAAACGAAAAGAAGTCTAGCCCTCTGGCTGTCGGGAGCGGTTTTTGTCGCGATGATCCCGGCACTGAGCAGGAGTCATCGCGACTAAACCGCTACCGACACAGCCGAAGGGCTAGGACAAAAACTTACGCGACCAGGTCATCAGGGTATGACAACTCGCCTGATCGATTACATTAGATTTCCCGTTGCACTGAACAAACTACAAAACCGAGATTTTCTAGTCAAGCCACGTGAAAACGGGAAACGCATTATTAATAATGATTTTTGTCGTGCATGCGCGCATACAGACCATCAGTTCATGATAGCTTGATAGGTGAAGAATAGAATGAAAAAGACTGACGACTCCAAAGATGGGGGCTTTTAAAATCGTCTAAATCCTACCAGGGTTTGAAAATAGCGTTCCCATTGTTATTGTCTTTTAAATAGCTGAGTGTGAAATCAAAGCCTTGGACGGGTACCGAAAATGTACCCCAGTGCGCAAAAAGGCCATCGGGCCGACGTCGGCCGCCGTTGGCCCGCGCACGACCGTGCGCGGGCCAACGTCGGCCGACGTCGGCCCGATGGCCTTTTGCACATCGGGGGTGTGATTATTAAAGGTTGGAAAAACTTTGCCCTGTGAAAGCAGAAGACACATAGTTCATTCTTGTGAAAAGCGAGATTTTTATTGAAATACAATGAAAATGTTGCTTTTCACAAAAACCAGGACTTGCCGTCTTGTGTGCCTTCACAGAGTAAAAACTACGCAACGTGTTCATGCGCATGAATTCACTGGGCCCACTGGACGAAATTTCAAAACTGATGTAAGGCTAACAGACTGCTTCGCAGCTTAGGGAGGGAGAGCGTCAATGATACTCCAATGGCAGCTCCAGAATCGCTGAATTGACACCAAACTCTATAGGCGCAAAACTATTCTGACACCGCATTTGAACTATCATGGCTGACCCACACTTTCGTCTATTGCGTCAGAAGTGAATGGATTAATACATATAACCAGCGGCTGAGATAAGCCATCCCCCGCTCTTTTCTGGGTTTTAACTCTTTGGAGACGAACCGCATTCGGATACGCGGCTTATGCCGCGTATTCCAATACATCACGTTTCGAATGTGTTAACCCTTTGACAGCCGAAGGGTTAAAGCATGAGGTATGACCGCTCTCCAAAAGGATCCTTCGTCAAACGCTTGTGCCAACAAACCCAATGCGCAAACCCAATGCGCAAAAGGTCATCGGGCTGATGTCGGCCGCCGTTGGCCCGCGCACAGCCGTGCGCGGGCCAACGGCAGCCGACGTCGGCCCGATGGCCTTTTGGGCATCGGGAAGTGACCACTATCTGCTGGGCATCAGGCTAAATAAATAATGTCGACATATGCGTGGATGTTGTTTTTTTTTCGTATACATGGAAATCGCCGGGAATCGCAGGACATTTGTATGGAAGTGGCTACCATTTATAGTGACTTCCGCCTCTAAACTATCATGTTTATGCATACATGTACCCATAGCCTGTATTCTAATCATGAAACAAGACAGATTTGGTACCACTGTAGCTTTAGATATCGATGATCCTGATTCTAAACATGTAGCAAGTACCAATAAACTGTGGTTAACCCATCTAACCCGGCGGCCGCACTTCCCAAAATTTGGAGGTGTTACTTAATGCCGGGAGATGAGTCAACCATGATTATCTGCCAAAAGAAAAAAATCAACGCGGAGCATATCACAGGAGAAACATTTCCAGCAATTCTTAAAAAAAAAAATGTCTGTTAGCATTTTCCGCAACACTAATGCACTAAGTACCCCATGACAAAACTGTCGTCTGCAAGCCTGCATACAACTGTGCACATGCCCCATATAAGGCTCGCATGAACACACTAGGTCGACTAAAATTACCCACATTTTGCTCTTTTTCACACCACCAGTCATGCCTTTTGCTGCTCAAAACGCCCAAAAAGGAAAACAAATGAACTTTTACACTCTAAAACAATTGCAAAAAGGGAGGAAATTTTTGTAAAAAAATGTTACTACATGCACCGGAAACAATTGTCCTGTGTGGCCTGTTGACCGCAGCAAAGCTCCAAGCTTACTAACACGCTGACGGAAAACCACGTGATCGCGTTCTAAAATACCATTGGCCTGGCGAAAAGGTCTGCTGGACCTTTTCCAAACGATCGAGACCGCTAGCACGGCGTGGTAGTCAGTAGTGCTTCTATAACCTCCACAAGCGTAATTTGAACACCAACAAATCAACCGTATATGTCGCACATCGTGCAGTCGTTTGATCACTCGAAATTTTCAAACGCCGGCAGAGCGGCCCTGCGCATGCAAGAATGAAACACACCACGGCAGGGGAACTGTACAGTGGTCTTTTGGACAGGTTGGGACACCACTGGACAGTATTGGACAGGGTTTTTGGTAGCGAGTTACGACATTAGGCAAAAAGGTCATTGAGCCGACGTCGGCCCGATGACCTTTCGCGTACCGTGCAAACTATCTCAGTCGATTATCAGTCGATAGGAATTGCTGAAAACCTTTTCGGAGTGTATGGATTTTGTCTGTTGCGGCATCATTGTGGCATATGCGCAATGCGGTCTCCCTATGAAAAGTATGACGAAACTTGAAGAAGTCTACTTGTTTGTTTGGTTTTGAGTAAGTGTAAGTGATACAAAAATATATGGAATGCAAACGTGCTCTTCCTTTGGCGAAATAACGATAATTTCCGGGGGGGGGGGGGGGGGGGGGGGGGAAGCACTGAAGGAATAAGTCAGCCAGCCATTTTCAAGGAGATCAAAAGCATGAGCAGCAAAATGATGTAATGATTTTAAGCTTCACCTCATGACATTGTTATTCGCACGACGCTGTGTACACATTGATAGGGTTGTGGCGTCGTGCAATTAATATTACCATGAGGAAGAATACACAATGACGTCATTTTGCTCTTCCTGCAGTGCACGTGCTATTTTGTTCCCACAGAATGGCTGATGATGAATTCCTTCATTCGCATGTACTGTATGTATTAAAAAATATCAAGGCAATGAATTTCTCACTGGAGGTACCGCTTAATCATGCACAAGCCACATCGCGAGGTGCTCCGCTGCAAGCAGCGGGGTACCTCCCGGTGTGGCTTGCGCAGGAACTACGCTCACTCATGCCATTGAACTCAGGGTCCCACGCACCTACACCGTCTATATTTACACGTCATGATAATCAATAATCCTTGCAGAAGGACTGAAGGACTGTCGAGACGTCTTACACCCCGTGGCTAGTCTTGGGTCCAATCACTTCATAAGACTGATTCACTCGTAGCGACCTTGGGCCAGTTGCATGAACGAACTTAGATCCTGCGAGAGCCACTAAGAAAGGTGCTCCGCTATAGCGGAGCACCTTGCTTAGTGGCTGGCGCAGATTACACCGCAGCAAACTTGCCTAGCGGCTTCCGTAGGATTTTAAGCTGGTCCATGCAACTAAGCTCTTGTCACTGGAGGTGTGTGTGGGCAAAAAGGATAGGGTGAGGGAGAGAGAGGATTAGAAGGGGGAGGGGGGAGGGTGTCAGAGGGGAGAGGATTGATTGATTGTACATTGCTTAACGTCCCGACAGCAACAAGGCTTTCTCAGGACGTGCCTGCACCACTTGTGGAAAAAAAAAAAACTAAACATAATATTGAATGTATGTCGCCAGCCGGTCCAATACGTTAAATATAAATAAAGCTAGGACCATTTAGCAACACACATCCAATATCAAGAGCTGCAGGCAGCGCAAACAGTAGGGAGAGTTTAAAATAGGAAAATACAGGTGAATGGACCACGGGTAGACAGAAACACATGCCCCAGAATAGATAGGAAAACCCACCCTGTGGGGCTGACCAGGGTGACCCTGGGAACTAAAAAGTAGTTAACCCCATCCAAGTCCCCCAGGGCAGACCCGGGTGGGGGGCAGAGGGGAGAGGAGGCATTGTGAAAGTGAGCTGCCTGGTTGTGCATAGACAAATCAACAAACCCTTCAAAATCTACGTCCAAACAAACAGAATATGTGTGTGTCCTTGATGTGAAAAAAATGTGTATGTTGTTTCTAAAGAAAAATGGGGGAAAAAAAAGAAGTGGGGGGGGGGGGGGGGGGAGGGAACCACAGTATATTGATAGCCTGTCACTAGTTTAAACTTTGCACGCATTTCTTTTCACTTGGGCGTTTAATTTTTGCAAAAGACACAGATCTTCATGTTGCGGTTGCTCATGAGGATCTATGTTTTCTCTTCAAATTGTTTTACAATGTTCATCAGAGGTGGATTGTCTAAGCTTTCAAAAACACAATCTGCGACCACTATCTGTCACTGGCAGTAAAGTGGTTTGCAAGACTCTGATACATCGGTGACATGTTGCTAATGGACACGCATGCCGCAAGCCTACCAGTAGTGTGCTAGTGTTCCGTGGGAATGAGATGGAGTGTCTGGAACCTTGTGGATTGGATTGACACTGTGGTGTGGGCGGCAGTGGTGGTGGTGGTCACGGTGGAAGTGTGGTGTGGTGGCGGTGCACCGCCACCACACCACACTTCCACCGTGACCCTAGCCAGTATAGCGGCACACCTTGCTTAGTGGCTGGCGCAGGACTAAGCTCGCTCATGCAAATGGCCCATGGTCTTAGACGGAGGCGTATCAGAGGGACAAAGCCCGGGTTGGGGTCATTTGTCTGTCACAGCTGGTCATTGCAATTGGGAGGTGAGCTTATGCGGGATATAGTGAGTGGGGTGGGTGTAATTAATTCCTTGACAGCCGCACCGAACGTGCATTACTGACAGCCAAGAGGCATAGATACTCATGTGCGCCCGCAGTCATGTGGACTTATATCTCTTGCTGACCCCAATTTGAATCCATGTTTCTTGGGGTGTATGAAGCTTTTTGGGGTTGAATTAACAAAGATGCCAGTAACACGATCTTCGCTCAGTAACAGGATGGGGTTAACACCTTCGCCGCCGTGGACAACGTGCAACATGTAAATGCAAGCGCTATAGATCCTCATGGGCACCCACAGTCGCGAGGTCTCATGAGGTGCCGTGCCTCTTGCTACAGCCTCAACCATAAAAAAAGTGTGACGCAGGCAGAGGTCACATAATTCATCTGCGTACTTCTAGCTATTGAAAGTAACACCAAAAGAGTCCATTTCCTTCCATTTTACATCTTGTCTCACAATAGCTGGCTGTCTCTCTCGATTTGCTGTGCTGATCAGCGCAGCAGTCGAGGGAGACAACCAGTGTATGTCTTGTCCATTAGTTTCAAAACTGAACACTTAATCCGTGCAGCCCCACTAGGCTGCAATTTTAGAAGTGTCACTTAACGACTATGTATCAGTTACAAGGGCATGAATCGGCCATAATAATTCAAGGATAGTGCCAGATTAGCTAATCTGGCGCTACCCTTGAATTATCATGGTCGAACCATCTCCTGCTGTGATGCGTCGGGGTCAAATGGGTTGTAAATGTCGTAAAGGTCAGCTAGGTTTTATGCAAGGATTGGTCCCTCAACGCCCCCTCACACCCCCTCCTCACCCGTTTCCCTCCACTCCTGCCTTTCCCCCCTTCCTCTCACCTCCCGCACACACATAGAGATACAAACACCTGCTGGTCACGTCTGCAACAAGCTATTATTGTACAAGCGTCTTAAAAGTCGTGATCGAACAGCTCCAACGGCCAGCCAAAATCGACAAAGCCCCTCGGACTGCCACCATCTTGTTTTGTCTGCGAGTGGCATGGATTCTCATGACCCCAGCAGCCTCGCCGGAAACCCCGTTCTTCCAACAAGAGGCACAGATTCCCCGCAGCCGCATGGGCTTATAAGAATCGTTGCCAATTGATCCGAAACCTACATTTCTTGTTTGCCTGCGTACAACTGTATTTATGTCTGTGCGTAAGGCTTCGTTCTATGCAGAAAATGGGTGCTCAAAGCAAAGAGGATGGAACAGCACATTACTTACGCCTGTCACCCCTACCCGGGTATAGGCCGTCGACGAGAGACCTCCAGCAACTCCTGTCCTGTGCTTCTCCTTCGATTCTACTCCAGGTGGTTCCCAGTCTCTTGATGTCTGCTTGGAGGTCTCGACGCCAGGAGTTTCTCGGCCTACCTCTTTTCCTCTTTCCCTGGGGGTTCCATGACAATGCCTGCCTAGTGATACTGGAAGCTGGCTTTCTCAGACTGTGACCGATCCATCCCCATCTTCTTCGCCCAATTTCATTCTCTGCTGTTATCTGCTCTGTTCTCTCCCAGAGTCTGACGTTGCTGATCTTCTCTGGCCAGTGGATTTTCAAAATTCTTCTAAGGCAACTGTTCATGAAGGTCTGTACTCTGTTGACTGTGGTTTTTGTCAATCTCCATGTCTCTGCTCCATATAGGAGAACTGCTTTTACATTGGAGTTGAAAATCCGGACTTTGGTGTGTTGTGACAGCTCTCTGGAACCCCATACATTTTTCAACTGGAGAAAGGCTGCTCTGGCTTTACCGATTCGTGCTCTGACATCTGCATCAGTGCCGCCTTTTTTGTCTATGATGCTCCCGAGATAGGTGAAGGACTCCACCTCCTCCAACGGGGTGCCAGCAAGCAAGACTGGTTCTTCCCTGGTTGCGTTCAGCCTCATTGTCTTTGTTTTCTGTTTGTGAATGGTGAGGCCCACTTGGGACGAGATGTCAGCAAGCCTCGTGGTCTTGTCCTGCATTTGTTGATGAGTGTGGGACAGTAATGCCAAGTCGTCTGCAAAATCGAGGTCGTCAAGCTGTGTCCACAGTGTCCACTGTATTCCACTTCGTCTGTGCTCTGTGGTCATCTTCATGACCCAGTCTATGGCCAGTAGGAAGAGGAACGGAGACAGCAGACACCCCTGCCTGACACCAGTTCTGACCTGGAGCTCTCTGGTGAACTGCCCTTCGTGGATCACGCGACATGTCATGCCATCATAGCTGCTCTTGATCAGGCGGACGAGCTTTGTGGGTACACCGTAGTGTCGTAGGAGTTTCCACAGAGTCTCTCGGTCCACGCTGTCAAATGCTTTCTCATAATCCACAAAGTTGACGTACAGCGGGGAGCTCCACTCCAGAGACTGTTCCACGATGATGCGGAGAGTGGCGATCTGGTCTGTACATGATCGGTTCTTCCTGAATCCTGCTTGCTGGTCTCTCAGCTGGGGGTCAACGGAGCTCTTCATTCTCTCTAGGATGATCCTGTTGAAGACCTTTCCTGGTACTGACAGCAAGGTGATTCCTCTATAGTTGGAACACTTGCTGAGGTCGCCTTTCTTGGGAAGCTTGATTAGGTACCCCTCCTTCCAGTCAGCTGGCATCACCTCCTCTTCCCAGATCTTTCCAAACAGTGGGTACAGCATCTCAACTGTTGTCTCTAGGTCTGCTTTCAGAGACTCCGCTGGGATGCCATCTGGCCCTGCCGCTTTGCCATTCTTCAAAAATGCCACTGCTTTTCTGATCTCTTCCCGGCTGGGTCTGTCACAGCTGATGGGTAGGTCGGTCTCTGCCGGCTGGATGTCGGGGGGGGGGGGGGGGGGGGGGGGTGGGGGGGGCTAGGTCTGTTCAGTAACTCTTCAAAATACTCGGCCCATCTGTCGAGTTGGTCTGCTCTGTCTGCAATAGGCTTGCCTTCTTTGTCTTTTACTGGTCTTTCTGTATGGCCATACTTACCCGACAATCTTCTGGTAATGTCGTAGAGCTGTTTCATGTTGCCGCTGCCTGCTGCCTTTTCTGCCTCTGCTGCCAGGCTGTCTGTGTAGGCCCTCTTGTCTGCCCTGATACTCCTCTTCACCTCGCGGTTGGCTTCCGAGTATTCCCCCTGTGCCCTTACTTTGGCTGCTCTCGTGCGACTGTTGTTGACCGCTGCTTTCTTCTGCTTCCTCGCTTCTATCTTCTTCAAGGTCTGTGCCGACAGCCAGTCCTTGTGGTGGTGTTTCCTGAACCCTACAGTGTCTTTGCAGGTTGAGTTCAGCGCCTCTCTAACTGCCTTCCACTGCTGCTCTGTGGTGACCGCCTCCTCTTCATTTACTAGCTCCTGTAGCGCTTGAAACCGGTTGGACAGCACCAGTTTGAACTCTTCTCTAACTCCAGTTTCTCTCAGGAGGCCTACATTATAGCGCTGTCTTCTTGTTGTCTCTGTGCGGCTTTTCTTTAGCTTGAGCTTCATTCTTAAGGTAAGCAGATGGTGGTATGAGGCGACATCTGCTCCCCTCCTCACTCGAACATCTTGAAGGGATCTTCTAAATTTCTTGCTAATGCAGATAATAATATGGTCTATTTGGTTCTCTGTTGTATGGTCAGGTGAGACCCAAGTTGCTTTGTGTATTCTTCTGTGTGGGAAGATGCTGCCTCCAATGACAAGTCGGTTTAGAGCACAAAAGTCTACAAACCTCTCCCCGTTCTCACTCATCTCCGAGCCTAGTCCCTGTCTCCACATCACCTCTTCGTATCCGGTGTTGTCCTCCCCTATTTTGGCATTAAAATCGCCCATGACGATGGTGATGTCTCGCTCCGCACATTTGTCCACGGCACTCTGGAGTCGGTCGTAGAACTCTTGTTTCTCTTCCTCGTCACTGTCATTGGTGGGCGCATAACACTGGATGATGTTCAGCTTGAGCTTTTTCTTGGTTCTAAAGGCTGCTGTTATAATTCTTGGCCCAAGAGGTTCCCAGCCCATCAGCGCTCTCTGTGCCACTGGTGACAGCATGAGTGCTACTCCTTCTGTATGGGGGGCATTCTCCTCTTCATGACCTGAATACAGAATCATCTCCCCACTTAACAGCCTTTTCTGGCCAGACTGCGTCCATCTGGCTTCACTGATGCCTAGCAGGGAAAGGTTGTACTTTTGCATTTCCGCTGCTATCTGGGCGGCCTTGCCGCTCTGGTACATGGTCTTGACGTTCCATGTGCCCATGGTTGTATCCCTGGATAGAGAGAGGCGGCTCGGTCCTGTGGCTTCCGAAGACTTCCGGCTTTCACCACAGGACGTCATAAGTCTTCTAGTAGAAGAACCTTCCTCCTCCAGGAAAGGAATTACTGTTAGTCTTTTCGTCGGCGTTTTTGTAGCTATTTCCTTTTTGCAGGGTGGGGAAGCTACCCCCACGCCCAACCCCCTTACTAGGAGGACCAGGGATTTTCTGTCGGGGTCACCTTCCCTTAGACCATGTTGGTTCACGGCACCTTATTTTATTCGGTGCACCCCTCTCACGAGGGACCCCCTATCCACCACCCAGGGGACGCGCCTCAACGCCGTATGGTCCCAGCGCGAGGGGAACAGCACATGTACTGTGCTATTTCCTGCTACCAGGGCTATAGAGGTAATCGATTACTCAACGTTTATCCCATGCCTGTGGCTCAAAGGCAGTTTGAGCGTCTCAGACCAAAGACGTCCGACTGTACACATCAACACACTAAGCGTGAGGCAGGAATTCCCAACTTTGGGAGACTATCATGCCACTCGGAACTTCAATGCAGCTGAGGATTACATCGAATACGCCAGTTCAAGGGTGGTGCCAGAACAGCTTGGCGCCTGAGGGCGCCAAGCTATTCTGGCATCACCCTTGAACTACCATGTTATACGTCTGTACGTGTAATATTGAAGCTGACCTGCATACATGTAGAATATTATTTCACAAAACAGCCGCAATGATCAGACACACGGTATGGCGTGTTCCCCAGCATGTCTGTGGAAGGTTCGCTAACTGAAACGTGTTGCAGGCACATTAACAAATCCGGACCCCAAAACAGCGACAGTCCAGCATGTAAAATGCGAAGAAGTTCCTAGCAAAGAAAGAAACACGCTCATGAAGAGAAGACGCAAACGCAATTTATTGAAATACATTATTTTGTGCTTGTCCTTTCTAAGCGTGTTTCATTCCTTGTTGCGAACTCCTTTGCAATCGAATTCCTTACAAGCTACAGCTACCCTTTTTAACCCGTTCCCTGCCATTGTACGTACGCTGTACCTACATTTTTGTTTCTGAAATCGTGGTTTATTCAACGACCGAAAGCCAACACCACCGTCCAAGACACATGGATACAAATTTGTCTCAGAAAGAGGCATAGATTCTCACGAGCCCCCGCTGTCGCGGGGGCTCGTGAGGATCTATGTCTCTTGCAGTTGGATCGAGTTCATTTTTTTTCTCGGCAGTAAAGGGGTTACACAGAGGACGTTTCCGGACCTGCAATCTGTCGCAGAGCCCTCAGCCACGGTACGACTCATTCACAGGTGGCAGACGAAGCGCATCGATCCGTGGAGAAGAACCGTTAGAGAGGCCCTCAAGATTTGGCGCTATTGATCTTGGTCGTTAACGGGTACAGTAAAAGTGATAAATGCCCGTAATGTAGGTAATACCCCTAAAATAACACCGTACATAAACAGTAGCCCTTTGGCGCTCGGGGCCAAGAGTGCGGGAGGGGCGGGGGGCGGGGGAGGGGTTGGGGGGGGGGGGGGGGGGAGTGTTCTGAAAGACAGCGGTAGAGAGGACGGCCGATCGCATCCAAACAACAAGGTTTAAAAAGGTTTAATAGTCCGTCCAATCTCTGTCTGTTTGCCTGTCTGTCTGTGTGTCTCTCTCTCCCCAGCACTCGAGTAACAGACATAATGCGTTACTTTTGTGTGCTGCCTTACACTATTATAATTATCTCTTTTTAATTTTAAGTTTATTTGTCTTGTTATCTTTATTTTGTTATATTTTAAATATTATTAAGGACAGACGTGTAAAAAGGCCAGCGTGCCTACTGTCTTTATCCTTACAAAATAAAGTTTCAGTTCTGTTTAGTTCTCTCCCCATACCTTCCCCCCCCCCCCCCCCACTATCCACACACACGCACAAATCATACAAAATAATACGTAAGGAATGTCGGCCATGCCAGCATTGCCAGTTACGTGACTGATAACCGGGACAATAGGGGATCTAACGAGATACCCTATACTCTTCCCTTGAACCGCAGCATGAGTGAGGTTTCATTTGCAATGAACGACTCCCAACCCAAGAACGAACGAGAGCAAAGAAACCCAGCTTGTACCATAAGCACAATAAGCACAGACAACACTGCAGAAAACCAGCGTGTACCATAAGCACAATAAGCATAGACAACACTGCAGAAAACCAGCATGTACCATAAGCATAATAAGCATAGACAACACTGCAGAAAACCAGCTTGTACCATAAGCACAATAAGCACAGACAACACTGCAGAAAACCAGCTTGTACCATAAGCATAGACAACACTCCGATCATCTCCCAGAGGCATAGCTCTTCATGAGCGCGGAGGGCTCAAAAGGATCTATGTCTCTGGGAGATGCTTGGAGTGTTGTCTATGCTTATGGTACAAGCTGGAGGACTCATGAGAATCTATGCCTCACGGAGATGTTCTGAGTGTTGTTTATGCATAACCCTTTTCATCATGATACGCAGCTGCTTGAAATTAGTTTGACTATGATAGTTCAAGGGTGGTGCCAGAATAGCTTGGCGCATGAGGCGCCAAGCTATTCTGGCACAACCCTTGAACTAAAATGGTTGCTCTGTCTCCTAATCTGTAATGTTGCCTTCACGGGAGAATAAGTAAATTAAAAAAATTCAGCCTCAGGATGTAATGGGTTAAGTTGGAAGCTGGTTATCCGCCGTAACCTCGCTCTCCGTTGGTTATTTGGAGTCGTTCGTTTAAACAAAACCCCAGCATTGTTTCCTTTCGTGTCTTCAGTCAAGCAGGCTATGAGTTCCGGTTGTGTGAAATATGCCATATCAAACCTGCCGGACTGAATCCTGCTGATTGTTAATTACTTGTTTTATTACCTTCCACGCTGACAAATAAAGATTCATTGATTCCCTGATTCAAGGACGGCACATACGTTGCACTCAACACTGGTAAAATGAAAAAAATAAAATAAAATAAAGCTACACATGGAAAAGTAATAACATAAACAGTAAAACACTACTAATGTTCAGTAATTGTGTGCAAGTATTGATGTGCTGTGGCGGCAGGCACTTAGTTTACGGATGAGTAAATGTCAGAGTGTCGTTAATAACATGGTTTACTAATAACATCAGACAAAGTCAAATCTGCCAAACAAATGTTAGTATGTGACTTAACTTGTAACGAGCTTGTCTCCCGGTGTTTTGCGACAAAAGTTTTAATTGTTACAAAGCACGTGCTTTGTAACAATATACAATTTCAAGAGAACAAAAGTAGATTCAAGATTGCCTAGTCCACACAAACAGTGGATTAAAGTACCATTAATTATAAATCTGAAGACACATTTAAGCACCATTTGTGTTTGTTATGCCTTGCCCACACACCTAATGAACGTTATCAGCAGTTTGGACATGCAGCAAAAGCACACTCGTAATCGCACTTATTTATTCTGTGCTTCCGTTAGCGTGTCAATCTATTTTAAGCTGTTTCTCATACTGAAAGCGTTGTACTTCTAGAACAGAGTGGAGTCATTGTCAAGTTACTTGATATAAAGACGACGTGTGATGAACTGGATTGTCCTGTGTCTAAAAGAAACATATCTAGACCTGTGTGTAGCGTTTTGTAACCATCCGTTCACGAAGTGTATCTTTGAACAGTAATATTACGGCGGTAGTGGGTCCTAAACAGACAGGACTAACATACGATATCGCATGTTTGTTCGGACTTTTAATCCACTGGCTTCAAATTCGTCGAAACACGCGCAATTCTCACCTATTTCTGATATCCGAACGACATTTATTGTTCCAAAGTTCGTAGAGCTTGAATCACGCTGCAATGCCTTTGGGAACGGAACTCCCCCCCTCCCCCACCCCCACCCCCCCCAAAAAAAAAAAAAAAAAAAAAAAAGAGTTGACGAGTTTTGAGACAGTCACATTAGTTACACTGACCTCTGCACTCCATTTATCACCCAAAAACAAGTGGAGATTTAAAGTACAGGTCAGCCTCAGGAATAAAGGCATCGGAATATCGCGAAATCGGATATATATATATATATATATATATATATATATATATATATATATATTATATATATATATATATATATATATATATATATATATATATATATATATATATATATATATATATATATATATATATATATATATATATATATATATATATATGTGGAGCTAATCTGATTGAGTGCATTTTTGGCTTTGGGCGACGCCTTTGTTAAAAGTACACACACACACACACACACACACACACACACACACACACACACACACACACACACACACACACACACACACACACACACATAGTATATATACCCATAACGTTTTTCCTTCTTTGACACATGTATTCAATTGATATATTGTATAACAAGCAAATTCATATTCATGAACTTATTTGATATACTTCCCCTTCCCAAAATCCCTTGCGCGCCAAGATTCGATCTTGATGATACGTGCATTTTTTTTTCCAAAACGGAAACGTGAAATATTTTCATACGGAAACATTATAACAAGCTTCTTATAATAGTAATGAAATACTTCTTAGTGTATATGAACGCTCAAAATTTACCTCATATACACAAACACGAACGAAGAACATGTAACGTGCGAGTCGCTGGAGTGACTAGTGAAATTGACGAGATGTCAGCTGGCGATATCGGCAATCTGAGAAAAGAACTAAATAACAAACCTGCTGGCATTTTCCGCAATTATGAGTGATCTAGTAACAAGTAGAATTTACTCAGTACACACACTGTTACACAAAGCACTGGATGTGCTCATAGTCAGACGAAATCTACGCGCCGAGTCGACACTGACAGCGCAGTCGTCTGCCATTCATGTGTTTTGTCTGAACACCGCAAACAGCCGCAAAATGAATGTTTTGTTTTAATTTAGACTGGGGACATACATTATATTGAGCAACAGTTTGCTTGATATAGTGCCGTTAACCGAGAGAGTCTGACCCGAATAAAATGTCCTCGTCCTACGACTCGGACATTTTTATTCGGGCCTCGTAATCACATCTGCCTGTTATCGGCACTGTATCAAGCAAAATGTTGTTCAATATAATATAATGTCGCGGCTAGGTCTGCAGATCCTAAGTTGATACCCAATAAGAAAAAGAACGTACTTTTGCCGATTTCAGCCTTAATTGGCCCGCCCACTACCGTGCGCGGGCCAGTTAAGTCTGGTGTCGGCCAAAGGACATTTTGGTTACTTGTTGTTTTTTGTCGACAAGTCAGTATATGTATGATTAGCACCAACCACATTAACACTAATAACGCGGTTTGATTTTATGGCTACCGGTTATCGCGATGTACTGAGGCTAACCCGGCTGTCGTGTCCACGACTCGAGCGTTGTGACAACTGTCACATTGTTGCCAAGCTCGTCACAACAGAATTGCATTGTGAAATCTATTCTATACACACACACCCACACACAAATACGAGGGTGTTTATTTAAAGGGGAGCAGTAATTATAAACAAGCTGTTCGGTGAATACACTACGATGGATATTTTAGTAACGCCTACCGGCTGTTGTTTCTAGAAATGTAAACTGACTTTTTTTCGTACACAAAAATAACTTCGAACTTGCATTCCGTGAATTTTAGTGCCAGGTGTTGCCTGATGCAGCTTTTTTTCCCCTCTAGCGATTCAATTCTCCAACGGTAAAAAAAAAGAAAAAGAAAAAAAAGAAAAAAAAGAGTTAGGTACAGCTGTGCATGGGGCAATCAAAATCGACGGCGGTATGAGATTTGTTTGCTTGCTGGATATAGTATATACCAGACACCGGAGATGAATAGGCCGTTAACCCCTTCGCTGGCGGATTTCGCGTCTCAAACCACTCCACACTGACCGACATTCGCGTTTAGACAAATGAATTGGGACGACAAGTGGGCTTTCGTAAGATTAACCAGAGATATAAATCCTCATGAGCCCCCGCGACAGCGGGGGCTCATGAGGATTTATGTCTCTTACGCCTGGGTAGCGTTCGCCTTGCCTCGACAATCAGAGGGTTAAATAGGCTGATTTAAGGTGATCATGCAGAAAGATAAGTAGTGCTTTGTATCTGTGTCTGTATGTCCATTTTACGTTTTAACCTGAATGATATAAACTGTGTTGTATTTGTCCTTTATACGTGCGTTTCTTTTTCTGCTGTAATTTGCTAATAATGCAGGAACTAGCATGTCAGTAAGATCCGTTTTCTGCTGGGTGATAATCAAAGCTGATCACTGTCAGGGTTTAAACATGATGTTGGTGACTTACTTCCAGGTGACAGACACATAAATTAGTGAGGCCAGTAAGAGGCATAGCTCATCATGTAACAACAACAAACACAGTTTAATCCCATGTCGTTTATATCCGACATGTTCATACTGAACTTTTCTTTAACTGATTCGAAACGCCGCCGTGAGATGGCCTTAGTTGCCTGCTTGGCGTTAAACCCAAATAACTAACTATCTAACTCATTCGAGACGTGCCGCCTACGGATATGCGGCGAACCGCCGCGTATCCGTAGGCGGCACGTCTCGAATGAGTTAAATGTACATGTTACTCTACTTGTCTTATATCAAACTTCACTACTCAACAAACGCATTTTGGTCCCGTAACATTTTCGAAGTTTACTGTGATGGCAAGAGCAATGTGGTGAATGTTGCAATATCTACCAGCTACGTGTGTAAAAATATCGATATACCTATTCACCTACTATACATTACACCATTTCTTTTCTTTTGCAAAACATGTGAAACGGACATTCAATCAATATAGACTGCGACATATGTCAAAGATACTAATGTAAGATAGACGCCGAAAGCAAGGCTAAATATGTCGGCCGGAACAAATCATCAACAAATTATACAAAACAACAACAACAACAACAACAACAAACAAGAAGATGAAAAGAAAAAAAGCATTTCTAGATTTAGATTGGTCATTGACGACTGAGATGTATATTCTTCACTTCTGAGAATAAGCGAAAACTAGCCCCCTTCCGTGCCAATGGACGCATAATTTGCTTCTGAAATCTTTGTTTATTCAACGACCAAACGGCTACAGCCGTCAACAGGAACACGGATACAAACTGGTCTCAGCAAGAGGCATAAATCCTCATGAATACGAATTGGTCTCAACATGAAGCACCGATCCGTATTGATACAAATTGGTCTCGGTAAGAGGCATAGATCCTCATAACTCCCCGCAGTCGCAGGGACATATGAGGATCTATGCCTCTTGCAGTTGGATAATGCTCTCTGTCTCGGCAGTGAAGAGGCTAAGAAACTGCAAGAGACTTAGATCCTCATGAGCCTCCGCGACTGCGGCGGCCCGTGAGGATCTATGCTTGCTCTATCGATACATCGTTGTTTTCAGTCAGTTCAATGTTTCAGAGGTTTACTTCCTGGCCATTGTCGACTACATGCATATGGAAGAGGTCTATTCATACTGAGGTGTCTTATTTTCTAAATTGCTCGTTGTATATAAATACAGACAGATTGTTTGTGAGACAGACAGAAATACGGAGATACAGACAGAGAGAAAGGAAGACGGGAAGACAGACAGACAGTTAGGTATTAGGGTTTGACGCCGACCAGGAGACTACGGCCATCTCACAGCGTTGAAAGACAGACAGACGGACGGTCGGACGGACGGACAGACAAAGTAAAGGCAGACAGACAGACAAACAAAAAGACGGAGTGAAAGACATAAATTGAGACAGCCATATGCTATGGCGGAGACGGGGTGCGAAAGTTACCCGGTTCATCCAAGTCATTTTGCACCCCATTACAATTGTGATTACATAAAACACAAAATAACGACATCGGTCATTCAGCGACCTATTCAATTCTCCACATGTCAGAGAGAATTCAGCCCCTCCGGCGTCTGTCTCATGTAAAAATCATCAATCTTCAAGACAGCAAAAAAAATACCCAGGCATTCGCGTAACTCCCCCACTAGCACTTGATGTAAACCGCGTTTTTGAAATCTGTGTTAATTCAAAGGCAAAGAGCCAGAGCTGTCCCAAGATCATGAATTTAAAAATGTCAGTAAGAGACATAGATCTTCATGAGCCCCCGCAACTGCGGGGGCTCATGAGGATCTATGCCTCTTGCAGATGGGTCGAGCTGACTTTTTCTCGGCAGTGAAATGGTTAACCCCGAATAAGAACACCCTCCGGG
Source organism: Semisulcospira habei (assembly GCA_036245525.1). Taxonomy (NCBI): domain Eukaryota; kingdom Metazoa; phylum Mollusca; class Gastropoda; family Semisulcospiridae; genus Semisulcospira; species Semisulcospira habei. The sequence goes on from BTPG01000003.1 coordinate 138,766,624, forward strand.
TGATCGAATAATAGTTTGAACTGACCTCCTTCAGTAAGAGGCATACTAGATTCGCAAGAGTCCCTGCAGATGTAGTACCTGATGTGAATCTATGTCTCTTGCAAAATTAATTATAAAACAATGTTGTCTTCCTACTTGGAATAGCACCTTAATTTTAAACAAAGACCTTGCAGTCGGAGCTGGCCAAAGTCAAGAAAAAGCATAGCTTCTCATGAGGATCTTATAGGCGCAGCTGCAGAACTGTGAACCTATAGACATAGCTCCATGCAGCAGAGCTCGACTCTATTGAATCTGCGTCTCGTGCAGATAGAGTGCATTGGATGGCGGACTTATTTGGGAGACCGCGCGGCTAGCCCGTTCTGGTTAGCAAGCCAAATTATTGTGACACTGATAGTGCAATGTCTCGCGGTAAAACACCGTGTACAGTTCTTGGATGGCGGTTTCACCGTGACAGAATGACCTCTTCAGAAAAAAATTGACCCGCACCCTAACTGCAAGAGGTATAGATCTTCACGTGCCCCCGCATTCGCAGGGGCTCGTGGGGATCTATGCCTCTTGCTGAAACGACTGTGTCCACGTTCCTTTGACGGCAGGGGATCTTTGACCTTGAGTTCACAATGATTTCAAAAACACAGTCTGCCTCCGCTGGCATTGATGGGCTTAAAGGCAGTGCCGCATTAACTTGGCGCCTCACTTCGATGGTGTTTGAACGCAACCTTATAAGTGACATTTATTTTGGAGCGAAGTCATATTTTGACGCGGTTTGCCATCTTTGATTTTTTTTCCCGATTTTGGACGAAATGTCGAACTTGAGGATCAACTAGAAATGCACAGAACCGCCTTGTCGAGCTTGAAAGCTTCGGAGCGCATAATTATTATGACCAAAATGTGAACTTTTCCATTCCTTTTTCTCAGGATCACAGAATTGTTACTAGTCAAGTTACGACATTTGATGCTAACACCAACGATTATCTTCTTTCTGCAGCTCTTAACGTCAACGTAAATGAAACACTGCGACTACCCTACGTATATCAAAGCTGACTTCAAACAGTTGATTCATAGAGCGAGACAGAATGCGGTACGACTCATCTCGAATTGCGGTATAACTCATCATCAACAGCTGCGAAAGTGTCGTGTAGCGTTGCCGGCGGCAACGCTACCCGACACTTTTGCAGCTATTGATGGGGGGCGCCATTACAGTGTGACATCAAGGCGTATTTGCATATCAATGACACGCCGCAAATCAAAAAGAAACTTGTTTCTATTTAAAAAAATGGCCCAGTTCAATTTGTCATTAATCAGAAATTCTCGAACTGCATTTTTCCCCCGGCCCTCAGAAACTGGACGTAAAGCAGAATAATAAACTTCTCGGTTATAAGGTCCAGGATGAATCCAAGGCACTGTTCCAATCATGTCCAAACGTGACACGGTAATGTGCGTCTCAGTCTTGTACATTTTACCATGAACCCAAATTTTCGCCACAGATACTGGACAGTTTACTGCGGCGGAGTGCAACGCGTCACGTGTTACAACGCTAAGCATGGTGGGTAAACTGAAAATGGTACGAGACTGCTTGCAATCAGTGCCGGTGCGCAATACTACGAGGGATCACGTGTAGCGGAGACAGTTTCGAGCCGTATTTTCGTACGTGCATGGACTGATTCGATTTATCCCCACTTAAATGCAAGAGGTACAGATCCTCACGAGCCCCCGTGAATACGGGGGCTCATGAGGATCTATACCTCTTGCAGTTGGGGTGCAGTTCATTTTTTTTTCTGAAGAGGTCACGAGGATCTATGCCTCTTGCTGACAACACTTTGAATCCCAGTTAATGTGACATCTATTTTTTTTTAATTAATTAATTAATTTATTTATTTATTGTCTTGAATTTTAACGAAGATTGCAGAAACTCACGTCTGCGTCAGCTTGCACTGAGCGGGTCAATATCCACGTTGTGGTTTGTATACAACTGCGAGGGCCTCGTGAGAATCTATACCTCTTGCAGTTGGTTGGTGTTCAGATTACCCCGCCGGCAGTGAACAGGTTAAGAATATAACTGAAAAACAGGCTGTTTTTGTGCGCCAGGTGCTTTTGCATGTCCACAATTCCACAGAGAGTTTCCGCCGAATGTTTTCTATTGCCCCCTCAGAATTTGGTGTTGAGACTTGCCCCTATACTCCCCCCCCCCCCCCACCCTCCTCCACCCGGCTAGATTGGCTGACCCTAGGCTTGGAAGAGTGGGCAGTATTGAAAGGACGTGCACTAAGGGACACCTTCTTAACCCCTCTTCCCTGCCAACGGACGTAGATTTTGCGGCTCCCGAAATCTGTGTTTCACTGAACTACCAAGACTCACAACCCTCCAAAGAACATGGGCACAAGCTGGTCTCAGCAAGAGGCATAGATCCTCATGAGCCCCCGCAGTCGCGGGGGCGCATGAGGATCTATGCCTCTTGCAGTTAGATCACGTTCACTTGTTTCTCGGCAGTCAAAGTGTTGTGCCCGAAATAATACCTTTTCCACTTCCAGAGTGAAATGGATTTCAGGGACGTCAGGTGGTCAGAATAGTTTTAGGAACACTTTTACCAGATTTACCAGATACGGAAGGCTAATCGGCCCGAGGACCTTTTGATCACTGGGTCTCCCCAGACCTCGTCAGATCTCATGCGCGTCTGGCATTATCTTTGAACTTTCACAATTCGTCAGCTGGACAAAGTACGTTGGCCCGAGCAGAGAAACAGTTAAAGTCATGATCCCGGTGATCCCACTACGCTTGAAGTTCTCACGTGTCTGCTGTGTCTGGGGTGGGAGGGGCAGTGGGAGGGGGGGGGGGGGTTGGGGGAGTGGCCAGAGTAGAGAAACAGTTACAGTCATTGTCTCAGTGATAAAAGACCTCAGGCAATTAATTATGAACACTACGCTGAAGCTCTCACGTGTCTCTGCTGTGTCTGGGGTGGGTGTGGGAGTTGGAGGGGTGGGGTGGGGGGGGGGGGGCGAGGAGTGGTTAGAAGTTCAAGATACGCCGCATAGTGCATTGTATTCTTGTTTGTATTTCCACTTTGAAGTACAACACAATCTATGATTTTTTTCCCCCCGGTTAATCCCCGAAAAAAAAAAATCGTAAACACATCCTCCCTACGCGTTTGTCTTCCTTTCCTGGGCCTTTCCTCGCAATAAAGGCCGACAGCAAACAACAACAGCAACAACAAGCTATGACCTCTATGCTAGGGTTTCACCATGTGCCTGGGACGGAAAGGGTTAAAAAGTCGTACTGGCCCAAGCAATAAAGGCCCCTAGGAAATTGATCAGGCCCTGTGTCCGTCAATTAATCTGGGAGGCCGGTAATTTGAATAATCCAAATTAATGGCGGTAGCTAGAATTCATGAATGCAAACGCAGTCTATACATAAAGATGCGAGAATTAGAGCTCTCCAGTATTAAGAACCGAAATCACGATCATCTGCAAGCGACATTGATTCACATGAGCCCCTGCTTAGCAGGGGCTCATGTGAATCTATGTCTCTTGTAACCAGTCATCGGCTGCGTTTGTCCTTTAACTGAGGATGTTTTATAGGTGAAACAAAGCGTGCGGGCAGAACTTGATAGAACTGCGCGCTCCCTAGACGTATCAAAAACAGATTTATATGATGTACTACGTCTAGGATATTTTACTTCAAGTCGCTGCCAGCAATGCGGTTAGCTTCATGTGAAGCGATTCGTGTCAAATCTCGTATGTGATGTGAGGTCCATAGAACTGTGCGGTGTCTAGAAACACCCAAAACAGATTCATATTAATAGGGCACACTGGTTGGGTTGTCTCCCTCAATTCAGCTACCGCTGATCAGTGAGGCAGGCAACCAGAGTGATTCATGCAATTCGTCAAGAGACAAGCTCATGTGATGTCAAAGAACCTGACTTGACGTGTTCGCGGTATCGAATACATTAATCGCCATTTTTGTATGACTGACATTTGCGGTTCAAGTGCGCTTGAAACCTACTGACATAATGTGCGTCAGGCTGTGATTTGCGCATTGAATTAACCCCTCTACAGCGTGCGACAAACTGAACACGATCTGACTGTAACTGACATAAATCCTCATGAGCCCATTCCCCCCCCCCCCCAAAAAAAAAAAAAGAAAAAAAGGCCCCCTACCCTCCCACCCCCGGGTCACACACACACACACACACACACCCCTATTGCCTTTTCGGCTGATGGTGAAATGTGGTCACACAAGGTTGCTGCACCCCCACCCCTCCCCTCCACGACCCATCCCCCCTCCCAACTACCCCCCCCCCCCACCCCTCCCTCTCCTCACGCTTGTCGATTTTTCGTCCAGTGGGAGGCAAGGTTTGGCCTGTGGGCGCATTTTTGCTGAAGAAACAAAAGGTTAGAACCTCGCCCCCCTCCCTCCGCCCCCCTCCCGCTACACCCCACCCACCCCTTCGGGAGGTAACTGATCCGCCCCTGGACATATCTGTACTAGTCCTGAATTCGGACTTTACAATTACAATAATTTATTGTATGCGCGACTTTGATTTGGAACTTACGGCTGAAAGCCTAAGTTCAAAATCACAGACCCGCAGAAACCTATTGCAATTGTGATGCGACGCCGGTATCTCGCGCCGGATCACTGGACATAACAATATCAATGTTAAGTGCGGTACGAAAAACGGATAATTGGAAATATTCGTCACATTGTGGATTGACTCCAGTCTCTCGGGAGTGTAATTGACACAATCACACATCCAGACTTAATCACTTCACTGCCATTTGACGCAGATTTTGTTCTGAAATCTTCGTTAATAAGACCTGCTCCAGGGAAAAAAATCAATTGTAAATCGTTGTTTGTGTTGGAGACCCTACCGCTTCCGCCCAAAAAACAAACAAAACAAACATAACAACAAAACAAAACACAACCCCCCCCAAAAAAAAAAAAAAAAAAAAAACCAACAACACAACAACAACAAACAAACAAACAAACAAACAAACAAGCAAACAAGCAACAACAACAAATCAACAACTAAAAAACAACTAAGAAAAAACAACAACAAAAAATACACCACCACCACCAACAACAACAAAACAGAAGAAAGTCGCTTTACAGCACACAACACAACACAACGCAACGCAAACCTGGGCAGTGCAACACAACGCAACGCAACGCAAGGCAGCGCAACACAGCGCATCACAGCATATTCGTTTATGAATAAATGTCTAGTTATAAATATTGCTATGAAAGCGAGATTATCTATTTTGAATCAATCTCGGATTTTACAGGAAAAAAACACGCGTCACTGCGTTTCAAAGGCATAGTGAAGCACGAGAATACAATCATTTTGTCCTGAATGCCCCTATGGTAACGGACGTCAATTCGACAACTCGTAGGGATAACCCAATTTGGTTGATATGAATATGGCAGTCAAAGAGAAATTTGCAGATTTCAGTGAGCCAGACTGCCGTAATGCTACTTATCAGACCAGCGACTCTAGACAGAACGACCATGAAAGTTCAAGGGTGGTGCCAGAATAACTTGGCGCCTGGAGGCGCCAAGCTATTCTGGCACCACCTTGAACTTTCATGGTCGTTCTTTGTCTCGATGTGGAGTGTAGCATTTAGACGACCTAAATGGCATATGGGGATTGCGTAGCCTGTCACTTCTTACTTATATAGGTGTTGATAAGTGGCCAGTTATTAACAATCATCCCATGCCTGTGCATACAACTCGCAAATTTGACAAAAGGGCTGTGTGTAATAAACCCCGTGGGCTTTTACGTCAAACGAACAGAAATACACCTGGAATAGAACCGACTTCTCATACTAAGAATTCTGAACAAAGTAAAACAAAAACACGCTTAGACGAGCGCAACACTTCACGCCTCGTTGAAAAGGATGAGAACATGTAGTCCTTGTTTGTCTGCGTTTCTATTTTGAAAAATTCAATAATTGTGCTGTTCTCGTTTTGTCTAAGAGTATTTTTTTCTATGTGCTGGTAATTTTTCGGAATTGTAACTCATTATCGTTTGGCAGTCATAACTTCTAACCCACTGTGCACTAAGGTCGGAATCCCCAAATTTTGCAGTTGTCCTCTGAAGACTGCAAGACAGTCCAGGAGACAGATCGACCATGATAGTTGAAGGATGGTGCCAGAATGGCTTGTCGGCGCCAAGCTTTCTGGCGAAACCCTTAAGCTATCATGAACCATCCATATCTTGCTGTGGTGTGTCAGGGCTAAACGAGTTAAACATCTGGATTCGACCGCTATTAGCAACAGACTTAGCAGATATACCATGGGACCGAATTTTGGAGGGGCAAAAGATACTGGTTAGCAGATTAAAGAAGCGAGTCTTCTCTTTTGGTTAGATAAAGAGGCATGCAGAGTGCAGAGACTCATGAGAATATATGCCTCTTGCAGAATCTGTGAGGGCTGATGATAATCTGTGCCAGTTGGAAGGAGCTGGCAGACGTCAGCTGGGACGCGAACACCCAAACTGTCTGTCACAAGCAGACCTTGGTGTCAATATGCAGAAGAGTCGGCCATGTTTCTGTCAGGTTGTCGTTTCCGTTAACATCAGGGAGCGAATTCATTTGGTGTGACTTGAGAACACAGTTTTTAGGGGATTATCAAGTGGATGGCCCCAACAGCATACATAAACCAGTTTCGAAATGTGTACGATGATATAATAACAACGCACAATGCCAGAAAATGTGTCACTGGAAGGAATTTGTCCCAAAAGATCAGATTTGATGAGGTTGAGCAAATGACTTAACTCATTCTACCCCAGACACACCACAGCAAGATAAGGATCACCATGATAGTTCAAGGGTGATGCCAGAATAGCTTGGCGCCTATGGGCGCCAAGCTATTCTGGCATTACCCGTGAACTATCATGGTCGATCTGTGTCCTGCACTGCAATGCAGTCTTCAGAGGACAACGGCAAAATTTGGGGATTTGGGTGTTGGGTAGAATGGGTTAAAAACACTCTCAAATCCTTGTGAAAATGTTTCAGTTATTTATTCAACCTCTCCAGCTATGCTTTTCATCATAACCCCCTGACTTCTACTGACGATACCGTTCGGCGGAAAAGACGCGTATTTACGTAGTTAGATAGTGGCGTAGTTACGTAGTTAGATAGTGGCGTAGTTACGTAGTTAGATAGTGGCGTAGTTACGCGTCTTTTCCGCCGAACAGTATCGACAGTAGCAGTCAAGCGGTTACCGGAATGAAAAATAAAAATGGGAGAGTCCGAAAAATGTGTCAAACGCCCCACTTTTACATGCTGGTCATCCTCGGACAAATTAGGGTGTTGCCCTCAGTTGCTATCAGCGAATGCATTCAGGTTACATCAAACTGTAGTTATTGCGTTGTTATAGGAGGATTATATTTAACCGTGCTAATCTTTAAGCGTGACCCCTCCCTAGCCTGGAAAAAAAAAAATCCATCTGTTTGCAAAATATAACCAGTAATGCAAGGTATGAACTTGTTTTGAAGGAAAACGCGGGAGCGAAATATAGCAGCCGGTAGACGATACCGGTTTAAATTGAAAATTACAGGTTGTGGAGGCAGGGACACGGAAACAGAGGAAAAATACACAACCACACCCGACGTTTAATTGTCCGGGGTCTGACTAACAAACCCATACCCCTCCCTCTCCACATCCCTTTCGTTTGATTTTAGAACCTGCTAGACTTGAAATCGGTTGTGTTTTGGCAGGACCGATATTGAAAGCGGGCGGTATTCTGGTCTCGTACGAAGATCAAGAACAACAAATGACTGCCGAGCGTGTTAAATTGCAGAGAATAACCCAACGGAGAAGAAAACACCCTTAGAAATGACAGTTACAACACAGTTGTATGTAACTGTCATTTCTAAGCATGTTTCTTTCTAAGTTGGGTTCTCATCTGTTGTCAAAAACCCGTAACGCGAACCCTGGCACCGTTCTAGGCGGTAATGCACCATGTTCAGTCTAATTGGAAAGGACTGAGGGATTTTCAGGGCATTAGGTATTACGCTGACTGAATTGTTTAGAACGCGGTCAAGCGGTCAGTCAGCGTAGGCGCGCACGTGCGTGCACGCACGCATGCGGACACGCACACAAACGCACGCGCGACACGCACACACAAACAAACAAACGCACATTGAGAGAGAGAGAGAGAGAGAGAGAGAGAGAGAGAGAGAGAGAGAGAGAGAGAGAGAGAGAGAGAGAGAGAGAGAGAGAGAGAGAAAGAGAGAGAGATGAAAACTGACACAGACAAAACATTGAATGTTTGCTCTAACCAAAGATAAAGACTCACTCTTCCTAATCAGACACAACGACCGAAAAACCATAGATTTCCAGTCGTCTTTATATTTGCAATCCAAACAGGACAATTCAAACATATCCTTTAAGAACAAATGCGCCCTTGTTTACATTGGACCTCAATGCATTCAGCATCATGACGAAAGAGCGGCGACCAAAGATGGACAATGTCCAAAGCAAATAACTGTACATTTCGTTCAAATTTAGATCCATGGATTGCGAATGCAATTATTTTTCTTAAACGATAGGTTGCATTGGCTTCACTAGTATAGAAATAATCACCCCTTTTATGTTAACCGCCTTGGGGGGGGGGGGGGGGCGGGAGGGGGGGGCGGGGAGGGGGGGGGGGGTCAAGTAGGCCGACCGCGATAGATCTAGGGTGGTCGCGCCAGATGATAAAGAGGTTACGTTTATAACAAATGAATCTCAACAACGAACGAAAGTCAAATCACGGCGGACAACCGGCATGTCAGTACCATAGGCTTAGACAACACTCCGAACATCTCTAAGAGGCATAGGTCCTCATGAGCCCGGAGGGCTCATGAGGACCTATGCCTCTTGGAGATGTTCGAAGTGTTGTCTGTGCCATATACCTCCGGGCGCATGAGGGTCTATATTTCTTGGAGATGTTCAGAGTGTTCTCTGTGCCATATACCTCCGGGCTCATGAGGGTCTGTATTTCCTGGAGATGTTCGGGGTGTTCTTATGCTTAATGTGCACACCGGTTATCCGCCTTAACTTCGCTGTCGTTCGTTGCTGGGAGTCGTTCGGCGTAAACGTGACCTCACAAATATGCGCTTGGTGCCTGGATCAAAACAGCCCACGTGACTTGTACACATTGAGTCCAAAATGCGAGCCGATTGGGTGTACCTTGTAGAAGATAGAAATAATTATTCGGTGTGAAGACTAATAGTGGAACTATTTAGCCAAAAGGAAGACACGAAGACAGGCATCCTCCCCACAACACCCACGCTCACATGCGTATCCTTCCTTCCCAAAGGCGCAACCCCTACCCCTCTTCTCGCTCCCCCGACCATTCACCTCTTGAAATTTCTCACCTGCGCCCACACATTTCCAAGAATCATTGGCGTAATTTACGCGGCCCTGAGCAATACGGTAACAAGATGAGGATTTCATCCCAAAGTCTACCGTATTGTTTGGAGCTCTTTGGAGCTCAGATGCGTTTATCCAGTTTCAGGAACATTCAGAGTTGTTCATAATTTTAGGCTTATTATTCTGATCCATTTCCCTACTCTCTAAGCCAACCTCTGATCAACACACACGTCGGCGCACACAAATAAAGACAGACACACGGCGCTTCCCGCCATTAGTACGCTCTGTGGGTTCGTCAGTGTAGCGAGAGGAATCCATCTCCTTCTACTCTAACCCACCCTCTGATCCACACACACTGGCACAAAGAAATAAAGACGGACACATGGCGATTCCCGCCATTTGTAAGCTCTGTGGTCTGGCGTAGCATAGCTATTCTGAAGAAGAATAATAGCACAAGCAGCGAAATGACGTCACTTCAAGCTTCACGTCATGGCATCATTAGTCCCACGACGCCGTGGTTCATAGTGATGACTCGATGTTATACGTCACTCATCGCAGTATTAACATTTGACGTATCAGAGGATCAACTTTGCCATTTTCTTGCTGATTTACACGCCTAGGGCTTTACAGGTCACAATTTTGACCTAATATTACCCCAGGGCCGGGACAAACAGCAGGCTTATGCAAACAATGTTTATGAAAAATCAAGCGGGTATTAATGAGAAGATAGTTTTTTTCGTAAAAGAAAACTTAAAGTTATGTTAGCTGTTTTACAAATGACTCCGAAAAAGTGGTGCAGAAAATTGTCTGATTTTCACACCTAGGGCATATAGGTCACAATTGACCTAATCGTACCCGACAGCCGAAACAAAGTACAGGGCTTATGTAAATACCGTATACGAGATATCATGTGATTATTAATGAGAAGTATTTTTTTTAGTAAAAAAGATTCAATTCGTGAAATTAATCCCAAAACGTGAAAATATATATATTTTTTTTTAAATATTTAATTAATACTAAAAACTTTCTAGAGGTACAATGCTGGTTAACGAACTCATTCAATATCTACCCTTTTATCTAGCTATATGCGAAATATCTCGTAAAAATAAGAAAAATTACGGACTCCAGTGTGGATCAACCGGTTTTTAAGAAACGGCCATTTTCTCGCCAATGAGCATCTTAATTTAAAAAAAAATCGAAAAAAAGCCTCGAGATAATTCTTTTAGGGACAATATCCTAAAATTTCAAGCTTGTCCGTCCTCAAACGCGGGCTCTAGTCGTTATCTCACTCACTCACTCACTCACTCACTCACTCACTCACTCACTCACTCACTCACTCACTCACTCACTCACTCACTCACTCACTCACTCACTCACTCACTCACTCACTCACTCACTCACTCACTCACTCACTCACTCACTCACACACACACACTCACACACACACACACACACACACACACACACACACACACACACGGTAGACAAAAACTGATTCACAGATTTTGTAGTTGACTGCTGTAGACTGCATGACAGTTATTGAAATAGAACGCCCAAGATAGTTCAGTTGTAGGTGGTGCCAGGGGCTTGCGGCTAGGTGCCACACTGGTTGCCTCCCTCGATTTCAGCGCAGCGAATCGAGGGAGACAACCAGTGTGTGCGTCTGCATGGGATTTATGAAATTCTGCAAATCTATGTCTAATGTCCGTAGTAGGGACGAATGAGGGATGATTCATCACACTTGTAACGGTTCATAAAGATCCAAATTTCTCCCTGGGACAATATACATCTATTCCCCTTTGTAGTAGCAGGAGGGTTCCCCCTCTTTCAACGTCATACGTTCATTCATCATAAAATATTAAAACTATCGGTGACACCCTTTTCTATAGAAGCGGTCGGCTTCCAATAAATATTGAAGCAGGGATCGAGAAAAAGCGCCCGGCGGGTGCATTTAGCCTACAGCACTCTGTATCAGATTGCTGGGAGCTGAGGTTGTGGCTGAAAGGGGCAATTTCGCTACCTAGGCGTGAAGATACCCAATGTAAATCTAACCATCGAAAATTCAACCATCCAGTTGGTGTAGATTTGTGCTGTTTGTTTTTTTCAGCAGGGTTTAGGTTTATTCAACCTGGGTCGATTCGCATAGATTCACGATAGGTAGATTCACGCTGGGTAACTTTACACTGGGTAGAGTTACATCTCAATAGTTTTGGTTGTACTTTTACTGTTCTTGTATTCTTTATTTTAATTATTTGTTGTTGAAATTGGAAACATTTTGACAAAAACGCAAAACCATTGACTTCCACAATACATATATTCACATCTGAGAAGTATACAGCGTGGCTGTATACTCCAGCGAGTTAACTAATTCGAGAGGTGCCGCGTTCGGATACGCGGCTTTAGCCGTGTATCCAAATGCAGCACGTCTCGAATGCGTTATAATTAACACGCTAAATGCAAACATGGATTTTAACTGAGAAATGATGAATCCCAAGGTAGTGATATTACTCGAGTATTCACTTTCGGATCTCACTGTACAACTCTATCACAGTCAGGTCTGTAAGAGCCTGTTCTGTTCATCGGCCATACCGTTCCATCTCCAAGAGACATACATGCTCACGAGTCCCTGCTTACGCAGGAACTCATGCGGTTGTGTGCCTCTTGCTGACAAAGTTCGACTGCATTTGTTCCTCATATAGAGATGGGTAGCGGTCAATACATGTTTTTTTTGTTTTTGTTTTTTTTTTTAATTTTTTTTTAAATGTTATATATAACTTTTACGTCATCCAGGCTATCTCTTCTTCAAATACCCACCAGGCAATGGCCATAGTCGCCTGCTCAGCGTTAGGCCCTAATAACTGACTCTCATCCAACTTGAAGATTTTAGGAGCGCGTCTGCAGCAGAAAAAGGCAAGCAAGCAATCCAATTTACTGCAATTGTGAAGAGAGGGTTTATTTCGATAGCTTTATAGTTTAAAGCTGTTGACACTCGCAGAGCACTACCCTTCATTTAAAAAGAAAATTGTATGGAGAGTGTGCAGCGTAAGTCCTCACACCACCCCATCGCACCCTACACAACCCCACCCCACCCGGCCAAACCAAAACACCCGGACACAATCAAACTTACTGCGGGTGTGAAGGGAAGCCTTTTTCAGTAGATCTTCAAAATCCGGTTCACCTTTCGACTGATCAAAATCCTCGTACCACGGTTCCTTGCCCGTGTAGTTGTTGAGCGCGAAGAAGAAGGTCTCCAGCGTAAAGTAACAATCCGATCTTTGCACCCCTTCTCCGATGTTGTCGTGGTAAATCATGCCGATGGACTGCCAGCTGAAGAAGCGAGCTATCTCGATGAAGAACTCCGCCGATTTGGAATAGCTGCCCATAAGGCGAGTCAGCAGGCGGTACTCCTTTTTGTCCTCGAAGGCCTAGAAGGTAATAAGGAAGGGTGATGGGTTTTAGTTGACTCATTCGAGACGTGCAGTATTCGGATACGCGGCTTTAAGCTGCGTATCCGGATGCTGCACGTCTCGAATGTGTCAAGTTTTGAACAAAACTAACCCTGTGAAGAGAGTTAACTGCACGCTGACTTGCTGTCTGCTTTCGTTTGTGTTGTCACAAGTTATTTGGGGAATATGTTTTGAGATTTGACAGCTTTATAACATTGCTTTGTGTGTCTCTGCCTGCGCTTTGATGCTGTCCTGCTCGTTTTTGTGATACATTTTTTATAAGTACTTGAAACCATGCTTCGTAAAAGCTGATTAATGGCTTGATTAACGCATTCAACTTTTAAAATGGATGGATGGATTGATGGGATGGGATGGGATGGGATGGGATGGGATGGGATGGGATGGGATGGGGTGTGATGGTGTGGGATGGAGTGGAGTGGGGTGGGGTGGGATGGAGTGGGGTGGGTGTGTGGGGTGGGGTGGGTGGGGGGGTGGGTGGATGGATGGAGGGATGGGTTGGTGGGTGGATAAATATGAATATGGATGAATGAGTGGTTGAGTGGGTGGATGGGTGAATGGATGGGTGGGTGGGTGGACGGGCGGACGGACTCATTCATTCATTCATTGACCGACTGACTATAACACCGCATAATTATCAAAGACAATCCGACATGGTGTGTACATGGGATGGGATGTGATGTGATGGGGTGGGGTGGGGTGGGGTGGAGTGGGGTGGGGTGGGGTGTGATGGAGTGGAGTGGGGGTGGGTGGGTGGGTGGGTGGATTGATGGAGGGATTGAGGGATGGGTCGGTGGGTGGATGAATATGAATATGGATGAATGGGTGGTTGAGTGGGTGGATGGGTGGGTGGGTGGGTGGATGGACGGGCGGACGGACTCATTCACATTCATTGACCGACTGACTATAACACCGCGTAAGTAACAAAGACTATCCGACATGGTGTGTACAGGAGAGGTCGACGCGGCCATGCAACAAAAAGCCCTAGAAGTGCTCAGACGTCTAAACCTAAAGTACACGCTGACGGTGTAACATTACACTTTGATTCCCAGACGAATAATCTCTGCTTAGTAAGCCTATCTTGCAATTACGAGACTGCGCTTACGAAACTACATGTAAATGAAACCTTTCATGAGTGAGTGAAACAGATACATAATCACGTTTCAGTGCTGGCCTGCGATTTTGGACCTTACGGCTGCCAGCCGTAAGGTCCAATATCACAGACCTGGACACCTGTTACAGCGGGTCTGAGTTGTAGTCAGAAACCTGTACCTGAACTTTTAAATGCGTGTAAGAAAAAAATGGTCTGTCAGTCACGATCTGTCATTATGCAAAGTGTCAGCGCAGCCATTTTCACTCGTGTTTAACTGGAAAACAAAACCTATCCATCTTCTTCGATCGAAGTCTGTTGGTTTTGAAACGAGCTATTCAGAAACAGTGCAGCATTGGTTAGTGTAGGAGACGCGTCAGTGGCATACAAGTGAAAAATAACAAACGACGTTTGATGTGCATTCGATGTACATATTGCAAATTAGCTTGTGTACGAAATGTCAGTTATTCAGACCACAATGGTGGCTGCCAAAATGGAAACAAAAATCCAATAAAGAAAGAAAAACTCTTGGAAAGAACAGAGATACAAATTAATGTATATAATTTTCGGGTTAACCCATTTAGCCCCGACGACCGACAGGAGGTAATGGACTGACCATGATAATTCAAGGGTAGTTCCAGATTAGCTTGAAGGCGCCAAGCTAATCTGGCACTACCCTTGAATTATCATGGTCAGTCCATCACCTGCAACTGATACAAAGTCGCTAGGTAAGGTTTCCAAAATTTGGGAAATGTGCCCGTGGGGTTAAATGGAACTAGGTTAATCTGGAATAAATCCCTTCTCAAGACGGATATACTGTACAGGCAAAAGACGGACTGCCTTGTTCTACATGTTCTTTTTGAGGCAAGTACTTACTGCTGGAGCACATGAGGAACCATGCCTCTTGCATCTGGGGTGGGAGGGGTGTTCCGGCAGTGAAAGGGTTAACAGAAACTCTAATCAACGCGTTGAACGGTATATTTGAGCATGTCTGTGTCTAAGGACCTTACAGAGTCAGATTCAGTGTCTGGTTGAAATATTCATTACAAAAAAAGGAGAAAAAACAACAACAACAAAAAAACCAGCAACAACAACTCACGATGTATCTGTCTCCTCGATCAATGTGGGATTCCTAGGCACGTTTGATGGTCTTGACTTTGGATCTTAATGGCTCTTGAGACAAGCACATATACACACACACTGTACGTCCCATGACATAAACTCCCCCACCTCCCACCCCCTCACCCGCCCCCTCCCCCCCCCCAAAAAAAAAAAAAAAAAAAGAAAAAAAAAAAAAAAAAGAAAAGAAAAGAAAAAGAAACACGCCTAGAAAGGACAAGTACAACACAAAAAAATAACTTGTTATACTCGACCTTCCTAAGCGTGCTTCTTTTCTTCGCTGGACATTTCTTTGCATTTTACACGCGTGGCAATCACGTTTTTGTTCCGGATTCATTAACCCATTCGCTTCCGGATGCGGCTGGCCGCGAATGAGTTAAACAAAAAAAAAGCAGCAGTTGTCCTTTTCCAGTGTCAGTAAAGAGATAACTTACACACTTGCAGTAATGGTGTAGTTTAGGTGAAAATCTATATCCACTTTGTTCTCTCTGTGTCTGATTAAGTTAACAATTACGCAGGAAAAAAGATAAAGCACGGCCCTCCAGACACTGGTTACCTTCCTCGATCCGCTGCGCACGTACGTGCGCAGCGGATCGAGGAAGGAAACCAGTGTTACTATTCACCCGACATCGGAAAAGCAAACATTAAACTTGGAAGCTGCATTGTTCACATGAACATTAGCTGGGTTGCTTTTTTACTCTTATTGCGTACAAGGCGCTGAGCTTGGATTAAAAAAAAAGGATTTGTTGATAACTGGCATTCAGAGACGTTATGTACGGAGGAATGTCTTTTTGTGTCCATGTGCCTAGAAAGGTTAGCTGGGAAAGGGGTGGATTGGATTTTGGGTGTAAGAAGATAAGAGGAGATAAGGGATAACTTTCATTCAAAGTCGGGACGGCAATGGGGCATGGTGAATGGCGGAGGTGGTGATGGTGATGGTGGTGGTGGTGGTGGTGGTGGTGGTGGCGGTGGTGGTGGTGGCGGTGGGGTGGAGTGGGGTAGGGTGGGGTGGGGTGGGGATGGGTGGGTGAAGGTTGACATTGAGATCATGGAATGCAAGTTGAAACAAAAACGAAAAAAATAAGATATAACATTTTAAAACGCTGTGTCATGAACGAAAATATGATATACAGGTGTAAATATCCCAACCATTGTGTGGGAGCCATTTGTACATAAAATAACTTTCGGGGATAGTGATAAAATTGATGGAATTTGTAATGGTGCATTTAAATATCTGCATCAACAACTAAAATTTCCCTTTTCGAATAGGTCAGCCCTAATATATTACAAGAAGTGGATCGAGCACGATAGTTTAAGAGTGGTGCCAGAATTGCTTGGCACAAAGAGGCGCCAAGTTATTCCGTCACCACCTTTGAAATATTTGTGTCGATTTGTCTCCTGAATTGTAGCGCACCAGACATGATATTGCAAGGTGGGTGCCCGAATAGCTTGGTGCTTTGAGGCGCCAAGCTATTCTGGCACCATCCTTGAAATAGCACGGTCGTTCTGTCTCCGAAACTGTAACGTAGTCTTCAGAGGGGGCATGTCCCAAAACTGGAACTTACTGGGTGAATATTTTCATAATTTATATTGTCGACATTTCGACATTTTTTTTTCTCCATATCGATCTCGCCACTGAGCTAAATCTGGCGAGATCGATATGGGAAAAATATGTCTTTATCAGTCCCTAAGGAAGATTTCTCTTCGCAATATCATACAGAACATAGACATATTTACCTTGACGAGAGCACCAGCAGTGATGACCGGAATCTCCCAACGCTTTGTAAATCTGGCTATTGGCGCCACGGCGTAGTCGCAAGCTGGACCTAAAAACACCTGAGCCGTCTGCTTCGTATACATGTCTATGGCCTCCAAGGGCCCGTCTGTTTCCGAGCAACGTGAATCCCGGAAGACAGCCTGCACGTCCCAGCCATGTAAGAGATCCTCGCGATTGCGCACGCTGTCTACAGC
Source organism: Semisulcospira habei (assembly GCA_036245525.1). Lineage (NCBI taxonomy): Eukaryota > Metazoa > Mollusca > Gastropoda > Semisulcospiridae > Semisulcospira > Semisulcospira habei. The sequence goes on from BTPG01000003.1 coordinate 138,783,618, forward strand.
GTATTCGATTGCACTGCGCGTTCTGTACAGCGACCAGAAGTAACGCCCACCTTCGGGTAAAATGACACCGAAAGTCAGCTTCTTTTCCTGGATGGGCGATGGTGTGGTGGTCCCTTGCACGGAACAGTTGACCGAATATTGCACAGGCGTCGTGGCGACGACATTGCTGTTGGTGTTGGATGAGTTTTGACTCCAGGTTGCACGAAGGCAAAGTAAAATCCACAGGAAAAAGATAGTGGAGACGGAGAAAGTATTGCACAGACGTTGGCGAGGCATCTTCAGTTGATATTGCTGTTGTTATTATTATTGTTGTTGCTGTAGTTCTATTGCTCTTGCTCAGTGTGATTATTATTGTTGAATGGCTTGTGTCCAAGGCTGTATATACACACGGCTGCCCGGGGGTGACGCTGTTTACTGTTGGCTTGTTTAAACCAAACCGTTCGACATTGACATTTTCTTATTGCTGACGTATTCTCTCTGCTATTGTTATCATTGCTGAACTGTTTGTGAAGGCAATGCTTGTGTACGCGTTTGCAAAAGCTACGTACTTTGTTTCTTTTTGACCAAAAACGTTTGACGTTGCTTTCTTTATTGCTTAAGTTGTCTTCTCCTTCTCACTAGCGAGAGGCAGATTTTGTCACAGTGGAACGAATCCACGGTCCACATCACCATATCTCAACTCACACGATGTCTCAACGTGTATCCCACAGAGGTGATACGATGTTTTGAAATACTTGGGCTGTGGTAAATACTGAGGGACCAGGACGTGGAATGGGAGCGCAGTCTGACACATTACGAGAGAAAAGCAAACAGTGTTTCAAGCCCTGGTCGAAACGCAGAAGTCGACTTGAACGCATCAACGCCACTACAGAGCAAAGAATAAGTTGTCGCTGAAGGATAATTGCGTTAGACTGTGATTTTTGATCTTACGGCCTCAGGCCGTAAGGTCTAAAATTACAGACCAAGACACCTTAGTTTTAATTTATTTAAGACATTCATGCCGCAAAACCTGAAGGCCACCAGACGCAACCAAACAAAAATAAACCAAAATAAGATAAATAAATAAATAAATGAATATCACTAGTACTTGGTTTATAATTACTTTTTCTCAGCAGTAAAGAGGTTAAACGAAATCAGTTGTTTTGAAAGTGCACCTTTTTAAAAATCGTTTTTACGCATTACTCACTGGGTACAGTTCTGATATCGACATAAATTATGATTGGAAAATGTAACGCCTACCGCACCACCGACCCAAAAAACAAAACAAAAACCGTAAAAGTTCAAGTATCATGTAGTAAAAAACCCATGTAACAGCTGTGCGCTTGTGTCCCTGTACGCAGTGTTTGCAAAATATTTTCTTGGCAGTGTTTGAAAAATACAGCATCGCGTGTAAACAAAATAAAAGTTACGCCTCGGTGGTTCATGTCATACGCCGGGGAATATTCTGTCCCCAACTTACGAACACCGTCTGGTGATGCACGCTCATGATAGACGTGAAACGTGCATGCCAAAAAGTAGCATAAGACGCTTTACTAGAGAGAGCTACAACGCACGGAATAAGCCACAAAACAACTGTAACACTTTCGAGACGCGCTGCATTCGTATACGCTGCTTTACGCCGCGTATCCGAAGGCAACGCGTGTCGAACGAGTTAACGCAATAGAATCAACATCGAGTAAGAGTTTCATTTTCAGGTCCACTCTTTAGTCGGATCATTATTCTAGTTCAAGGGTAGTGCTTGGCGCTTTTGGCGACTGGCAAGATGACAAGAGAACTAAGCACAACCCAATAATTATCTTGGTCGAGTATGCCAGGCACCGAAACAATTAAACACTGGCCTCGAACTATCATGATCGAGCAAGTTCCAAGCACCGCCCTTCGGAAATATCATGGCATAACAAATTCCGAGCACAATATCTGAACTATCATGATCGAAGTCTCCTGCCACTTGCATATAGTGACCAGCACACAAAATCTAAGGCGGAAATCCACTTGTCCCATGGCGATGAAATAGAAGAATGATCAATGATCATCGGTATGGAAGCGACGCTCAAGGAAAATGGAGTTACATCGTTCATTTCCACGCTTCAGCGTGACAAAATCCCATTAAGTCAATAAAACAGTTTGTGCTAAAACACTGATCATCTAAAAATTCCCAGTGTCAATAAAACTTTCAGTTTATCGGCGTGACATTTATCAGTTAAGCGTTAACCCTCTTGTGCATGCAGCCACCGGTACTGTTTATAGTAACGGTGGCTGCATGCGCAAGGGGTTAAGATAATGTTTACCATGATTACATTCCAAGCTAGACTGAGCAGAACCTGATTTCCATGATCAGAATGTCATCTAAACGTTATGTCAGCGGTTATTGCACTCTGTTTTCCTTTCATTCAAGGTCCCAGAAGACCTTTCTAACATTTCTTTCGTTTCTCCGGGCCGTGTTATAAAGGACGAAAGTCAACGCGAAATATTTCCTCTATTACACTGTAAGAAAAACTGTAATACACGGAAAATATAGTCTCACACAGAAAAATAAACATTTAATTCATTTCCGTGAGAACCTAAGTGCCAAAACAGACATCGTTCAGTTACTTAGCCCCAAGTGAAGTATCTTACATTTAGGGTTTCTTCCGTGCTGTGTGATATCAGAAGATACGTGCGATAAAAACTGTATTGCACGGTCGGAAAAAGCTATATCACACGGGAAAACTATATCACAAGATAATATGCTGTATCACACTGGAAGAAAATACTGAATTCATTTTCGTGACAACTATAGTACACCAAAACATACACCATCTGGTAAGTGATATTCCACGGGGCACAATCCTGTATCACATGGGAAAACTGACAGATATAGAAACACTGTTCGTGACAACATCCTCTCCACATTTCAAAACACACACAAAGGAAAATCATCACTCAATACGTATTGCCACGCACTCTGATCACGCATACCAACGGCAACCCTTTGCCTTCCAGAACCCACGCATTTCGCATTTGAGAAGCGTCTACACCAATAACCGCTTGTGATATGGACAGAAAGCGCAAGGGCAGTGCCTGATTAGCTTGGCGCCTTCCAGGCGCCAAGCTAATCGGACACTACCCTTGAGCTGTCGTAGACAGTCTTTGCCCCGCAAGTTACCGCTGAAAGTGACGCAGACACGAAGCGTGCAATCGACCGCCGCGGATTGTAAACCGCAAAATGCACAACGTACGGGAGGCTAGAATAAAAAGATTAATCAAGCGCCTTGCTAGGTAATATCGAGCGATGTATACAGCTGCCATATATGCACGTTCGGCTCGGGGTACACAACCATAGGCATAACCTGTCATAGAAGCATAAGGTAACACAAATATATATACACCATAGTCTCCGTTTATAACGGGTTCGGGCATAAGAATGATCAACACTTAGATCCCCGACCACACGGTTTCTTTGTCAGTTACTTCGCTTATAGCAAAATTCGGTTATTACAACAAGTGTGGATCCCTAGGCTTTACGTTGTATCGGATTTACTGAAGATGTGTCCGTAGATCTGCAATTTTAGGTGTTACGGGTTTACATTGACATTAAAAAAAAACACAACCGGGCGATCCCAGTCCATGACGCTTGAAGGTTTTACATATAGATAAGTTTGGACATTAAGGCTTTCAGCCGTAAGGTCCAAAATCACAGACCAGTACACACATAGCGTAGCTTTTCACATTTTATTTTACTTTTTTTTTTTAAACTGAAACGAAAAATGAGCACGTCGTAATGCATGTAACAGACAAGCCCACTTTTCCAAAGCACAGACGGAAACAAAGCATTGAATCCCGCCGCTCATGTCTGCAAGTTGCATTGATTCTCACGAGCCCTTAATTGTTATCGCATCCGGGCTGCACTCGCTGGTGGACTGATTGACGGATGTTCTAACTTGCCTTCATGCCAGAAACGAATAATCTATTTCAAATTTGTAAAAGGTACATGATAAGGCAACGCGAACACTAGTTCATCCAATGGGTGATTAAACGGACTGGAGTCTGGACTCTTTTGAAAGGTCGTGTCCCAGTAAGCCAGAGGCCCTCGAACCGACGTCTGCTCGAGGGCCTGTCGCTTGCTGGGACAGAGGCGGTGTTAAATGTTAAATGTTGAAGAGTTATAACATGACACGATGCCTTTAAGTCCGCACTGAAATGTCACAGTTTGCCAACAATATAAGGAACCATGCACAATACGAAGTCTCAGAGATGCGTGAACTTCAAGTCGTAAGGTTCAAAGTCACAGGCCAGCACACATTTTGCAGATGTGTCTCCACGCCCGTCTCGGATCATAATTAATAATGTAATAGTTGACGAGTTAGCAAATTGTAAACTGAGTAAGATCGGCGGGACCGCAGGACGCCCATACAGCAAGCAACCTGAGTACAACCACTCAGAAACTTGATCACACACACACAGTTTTCGCGCTGATTAAACTGCCGAGAAAAAAAAAAAAAAAAAAAAAAGCGAATACGATCCAGCTTTACAACTTACAAGGGACATAGATCATGATGAGCTCCACTGCTGCGAGGGCTCATGAGGATCTATGTCTCTTGGTGATACCACTTTGTACCAATGACTGTTGGACGGTTGCGGCTCTCTGGCGTTGAATTAACGCATTCAGTCCCGACACACGACAGCAGGATATGGCTCTAGCATGATAGTTCCAAGGTGGTGCCAGAATAGCTTGGCGCCTAGAGGCGCCAGGCTTTTCTGGCACCACCCCTGAACTAAATTGTAATGCAGTCCTCAGAGGACAACTCCAAAATTTGGGCATTTCGTACCTGGGACACAATGAGTTAACGAAGAATACATTGAGAAACACAGTATGCGTCATCTGGCGTTTAACTCATTACGCTTATGCCGCGCAACCGGATGCGGCTGGCCTCAATGGTTAAGGGAACAAAAGCAACTCGTGTGGAGTTACCTAGGGCCTAAAAATTAAAAAAAAAAAATACAGCTTTATCACACCACGGCGCATCTTACGCCACAGGAACTGTCGTCAACTCACAACTCCGTTGTCGATCTTCATGTGCCTGTGTTTTCAAATATTCTAAACGTTTATCGCCGTTCCGACACGGGTTACACGTCAATCGCAGAATTACACCACAGAGTGTGGTGAAGCACAGATGCACACCGCATATTGTCACTTGTTCCCGCTAAAACACCAGACAGAGGCGTCCGGTTGCAAATCAGCAGGTGGTCAAAATTGCACCGTGTTTCCACGAAGACAGTGGATCCCCAATGCGCAAAAGGCCATCGGGCCGGCGTCGGGCCAACGGCGGCCGACGTCGGCCCGATGGCCTTTTGCGCGTTGGGCTGAAACCCCGGACAATATATCATACGATATCAAGGCGTTATGTTTGTCCGGTCTTCAGTTTAATCCACTGTGTCCGTCAAAAGACGAGCATTTATCTACTACCTTCCTCTAGCTGACAAAAGTCTTCTCGAAGTCCACACTACGAGGAATATAATCCGGTAATCAACAAACGCCGAATTACACATCGTCACAAGCAGACCTATAACTGTAGCCCGTACAGCAAAGAACAATCCATCTCATAAGCACAGGACGTCGAGATGCACTGACACACACATGCTGTATAGTCGACAGAGCAAGAGTGACCCGTCTTCATGCCACAAGACGTACGAAAAGACTATCACGCCTCCAGGTCATACTGCACACTGCAAAGCTTTGTCACGGGACTCAGCGACTGCGCAAACTGTAACCATAGGGGCCTGACGAGTAATGCAAATCCGCTGCGCCACCGAGTGCGCGCCACCGCGTCCTCAAGCTCAATTTAGAATACTGACTTGAACTATTACGCGGTGGCCGCGCGCACGCAGTGGCGCAGCGGATTTTCATTACTTGTCAGGCACCTATGACTGTAACTCAGTGATTCAAGTTTCACGCAGCCTTACAACCCGACTCGGAAATCCAAGAATCGGCATTGAACTCGTCTCTTTTCTTGCTACAACACGACAGACAGTAAAACTAGCGGTTACACCCACAAAACCCCTTTCATCTGCTATTGGCCTAGATTCTCATGTGCCTTGTGTCATGTGTATCCTAGCTGCAAAGCGGGTTTCATACCAAAATCAGTTCCATGTACTGAAGGCTTAGATTCTCATGAGTTTCTGTGACATGTATATCCTAGCTTCTAAACGGTTTCTCCCAAATCTACCTAGCTCCATATACTAAAGGCATAGACTCTCATGTGCCCCTGCCTCATGTCTTGCTCCAAAAACAACGACTAACTCTTCATTATGCAAAAGACTCTCAGGCCCATGTCGGCCGCTATTGCGCCCGCGCACTAGCGGCCGACGCCGGCCCTCGGTCCTTTGCTTACTAGGTCTAACGGTCCACTCTCTCTCCCCTCCAAAGTTGTTTCACCTGCCAGAGAAACAGACTTTCATGGGCACCTGGCGAGTGCAGCTACCTTCGTTTGAGGAGACAATCTGGGATCTAAGTCCGTCAGTGTCACAAGAAGCGCGCGCTTTGACAATTTCCTGCATCGAAAACTCAGCTGGCAAGGAGCATATATTTTCATAAGCCCCTGCGTTCGCAGGGGCTAATGAAAATATATGCCCTTTGCAGGTGAAGTCAATAGCTAGCCCCATTTGCAAGGTACGGTTAATCAGGTTTAACTTCTGCCCGGCCACTACCAAGGCCCCCCCGCAATAGAAATAGTAACCTAAACCCTTGCTGATCACCTTCGTGTTGGAACCATAGATATAACGGAAAGCCACTTATCTCCGTCCACGGCGGGAGAAACGGTGTCACCGCCTAGCAAGAGACGCAGATTATCAAAAGACCCCCGCTTCTGCTGAGGCGCATGATGATCAGTGCTAAACTGCAGATGGAAAATTATAGGCTGTCTGGCCACAAAAATAAACAAACACAAAAACAAAAACAAAATCTTTGTTTATTTCTGTAGATGCGTGCAGTTCCACGACCTTCAGGCTAATTACTTCTAGTTATGTTGGAACCTGGAAGCACGCGACTGCAGGGTGGTGTGTGTGTGTGTGTGTGTGGGGGGGGGGGGGGGCATAATAATCAATATGGCACATGCAGTTGTATGAAAAGGGCTTCGGGAACATAAGAATAAGCCTTTAGCAAGATGTGAAAAACAGGAGATTGGAATACAGACATCTCGACAGCAGTCTAAGTCTTTAGAAAGTTGTGGAAACATGACTATAGTATTAACACATTTTGCCCGAGGACCGAAATCCCCAAAATTTAAAGTTGCCCTCTGAAGGATTGTATTACAGTTGTAGAGACAGATCAAACATGATAGTTCAAGGGTGGTGCCAGAATAGCTTGGCGCCTATGGGCGCCAAGCTATTATGGCACCATCCTTGAACTATCATGTTTGATCCATGTCTTGCTGTGGTGTGTCCGGGCTGAATGAGCTAAGGGGTTCGTGAGCATCTATGCGTCTTGCCAATAGGAGAAGGGACGACGAACGAAAAATCAACGAGAGAACCAGGCGCTTTTTCTGTTAACATGTACTTGACCATGGCAAGGATCAAGTCTTCAATGGAGCCTGTCCCCCCCAATGTGACAAATTGCCTCACTCCCCCACACTCGCCCTCTCCTCCCCCCATCAACCCACCTTCGTTTTTGTAACATTAGATCAGCGTGTAGTCCAACCCCTTTCCTTTGCAAGAGACATAGATTTTCACGAGCCCCTGCATTCGCAGGGGCTCATGAGAATCTATATCTCTTGCTCATTTATAAATTATGCACGCTACGCCAACGCATCCAGACTTTTTATCAGTGAATGAATGAATCAGAGAAATTTGTTGTAAAGTTGTTTAAGGGCTTATGTCTGTTACTGTGAAACAAGTGATATACTGAGTCTAACATGTACACCCTTCCATCTGTAACAGGCATATATTCTCATGAGCCTCTTGCAGGGACTCATGAAAATCTATGCCTCTCGCTTTATAATAAAAGTCAGGACTGAAAAATCTCTGTCTTTATCTAAGTCACCAGGTATCACTAGGTGGGATATAGTCAGAGCACAGTTTTTCTTTCTGCTAGTCCACCGTAAAACACGACTGTCTTATTTTTCAGTGACAACAAGACATACCTGCTGTTTAGAACTGTGTGCGATGGTACATCGTCTAGTTCGGGGTTTAACGTGCACGGCACCCGAGTGATAATAAGTGATAATACTAAGGGACGGTTTATGGGGGTCAGGGACAGATATTACCTATGGTGAAAACTAGTTCTTTCTTTCCATTTGTGCGGGTTCTCTTCAACACAGGTAAGACCTGAACACTGATCAGTTCAGGCGCAATGTCACTGTGTCACTTTAATTTACCAAGACTTTTCACCGGACATTGTTACACATCGTGGAGACGCGTTTTTCTACCTCCGCCTGCGTCCAGGATTGCAACTGGCCAAGAAAAACTGGGTCCCCCAACCCCTCTTGCTTCCCTTAACGTCCCAACCTGTCCACTCAACCACACCCCGCAATGCGGATATGCAGTATACTGGGGTCAGTTGCATGAGCGAGCTTAGTCCTAATTATATCGGCGCACCTTGCTTAAGGGCTGGTGCAGGACTCAGCTCGTTTATGTAGCTGGCTCCTGCTGCTTAGCGCACCCAGTGATTGTCCTGCTATGACAATGCTAAACGGCCACGCGTGAGGGATTTGGGTGAAAGGTCGCAAGATTTCTGACCGCAAAGCCACAGGTTAAACGTATGACATTCTCCGTTAGAGGCCCAAGTAGGAATTACAAATGGACAGATCCCTGGGCATGAGGCATGGATTCTCATGAGCCCTGCATTGAAGAGGTTAATGAGAATCTGTACCTCTTGCAAGACGGATTCATTGCGCATGCGTGACGCAATCACAAGAGCTGTAATGAGACAATTGGAATAGCGTGACAGGTGGCAAAATCAAATTCCTAGCCGCACGTACGTTTCACCACAAGTCAGCCTCATTATAACGCTCACTGGTCAATCTATCCCGCACAATCTGATTGACAGGAACATCAGCCCGAGGACATTTTGCTCAACGCGCGTAATTTGCCCCCTTCAATTTGTTCAATATGAAGTCAGCACCATGTTTTAGAGGCAAACGTGGATAACTTGACCCAGTCTGAGTTTAATGGCTCCCACCTATCGCGATGTATACTGAGGCGGACTTGTTCTCTACTTGTGACTCGCTTATGCCATAAAAGGACCAATCAGACTAGTTGTGAAAATCGCATGAAGAGAAGTGACAGGTCTCTAAGATAAAATCTTTATCGTAGACCAGCACCTTATTGCTAGTTAGTAATTTGAAATTTAAGGTGACTGTCCCGAAGACATGTCGGTGCACGGATCGTGTACAACTTTGTCATTGATACAAAGGGTCAACATACTTTCCTAAACACCACAGGGGAGGGGGGGGGGGGGGATTTAAGAGTTCTGTGTCCCAGAACGGATCCGATCGTAACGCTCGGAGCCGTTCAAGGGTACAAAACTCTAGATTTCCTCCACTTGTGGAAATACCTGGGCCTAGGTGCACGACAGGATCGTAAATTAAAACAGTTTTAACGTTAGAAACTTTTTAGTCAAAGAGGTTTTAAAAGTTATAAAAATGTCGCACGACACGTTTCTAAAAATGTTAGAAGCCCTTTGGGGTCACTGCCTTACGAATTGATGGGGAGGGGGTTCACTGAATAGCTTATTTCGCAATGAAGCACTCCTTTCAAAAGTACGACAACATTTGAGAACGTTTTATTTTTTTTCTTCTTGAAATAAGGAGGGAGGGGAAGGGGTTCTGGACAGTAGCAATATATACTGTTGCGTGTCCGTCTGATGCTGAAAGGACAAAATAAAACTTTCAAACTTTGTCATTAGAAAAGGGAGCCGGGACAGAGAGGGTTGAGCCGAACCCAAATCAGTATTAAGAAACGAAGATTCGCAGCTAAAACAAAAACAAAATACAAAACATCTAAATTTAGAAGACATCTCAGCAAAAAAATCCAGGGTGGGGTTTTGAGGGGAGGGCGGAAAGCTATTAGCCTAAAACACGAAAATCGCCTCAATAGCCGAGATCAGAAATTAAACCACTGAAAGGCAGACATCAATCCTCCCCAGAGACTGGCCCTGCGTAAGATCCTGGACAATTAGGCTTCAGAAAATCAAAAGATCCAAGCCAGGAGAAAATTCCAAATATGGCAGTCTTGTCCTAAAAACGTGGACTGGAGCTTGTCAGTTGGGAAACTGAGAAGGCGCGTGGGGATGCTGGCGTGCATAGATTCATTAAACTGCAAGCGGGCAAAGTCTTTGTTCTGTCAGCTAAAAGGCCCTTTTCCTACCCTCCTCCGAACCAATTGCGCTGCTACCCATTACACATCTACAACTAACTTGAAGTTACTGTAGGGTTACAGTCCTAACGCCATCTGCAAGAGGCATAGATTCTCATGAGCCCCTGCGGACGCAGGGGCTCATGCGAATCTATGCCTCTTGCTCGCTAAACACTTAAGCCATTTACATAATGTAGACAAATGGGCTAGAGTTTAAATTTTCAACTGAGTCATAGCTGCCATGACGGTGAAAACGTCAAACGTTAAACCTCTATTTCTTAACAATCTTCTGTCCACCACGAAGGCGATTTCAAAGAAAAGGGGTCGCACCGAATAGGGTCTGAACAAAATTTGGACCCCAGCTGGATGCGAACCCGCTAACGTTTCGGGCGAGAGTGGGACTAACGCCCTAACACCGAGTCACCCAGCTCCACGCTTAATTGGCGGAGGAGGTTGACGTACATGCCTCACGCTGTCAAAAATGACACCCTTAGAAAAAAAGGCAGATTGAAAGAATTGATTCAATCATGTACAGGGAGCGTTCATCGCAAAACACTATTCATGCAGGCTAAAACCCTTCGCTCTCAGTGGACGGGCGCAGACTGTGGTGTTTCAAACCATTGTAAATCCAGCGCCAAAAATCCTCAGCCGGCTAAAGAACGTAGATACAAATGGTTGCCAGCAAGAGGCATAGATCCTCATGGGCCCCCGCAGTTGCGGGGGCCCATGAGGATCTATGCCTCTTGCAGCTGAATCGGGCTCACTTTTCTAGGCCTTTATAGGGTTAACTTGCCGCCTTCCAATGCAAACTACCTAGGCACTATATTTGAGCTTAACGCATGCGTCGAGATACAAACTCCGCAAATGTACTTTCCGCTCTGTCACTGCATCAGGCTCTGAGCTACTGGTAGTCAAGCTGTTCTGTCTAGTCCAGGGCAATGATCGAGCGGGCACCCTTGCTGGCAAGGCAGAAATCACGTGGGGCCTACGGATGTGCAGGTCAGACGTGGCGATAAACCCGAGAAAGCATTCCAGGATCAGAGCCAAGGGCGCACCATACAATCGATCGCCGCCGGAGCAGAATTATAGAGAAAGGCAGGGGATTTAGGGTAGACTTGACAGGACACGAGAGATCCACAGTGAATCAGACCAGTATCGGCACGACATCGAAAAGCACTCTGGCAGGACTTCTGATGGGTGGGGTGGAGCGCGTATGTGCCTTACCGAACGCAGAGATCCCAGATTTTGATCGAACTGAACTGAACTATTCAAGCACTACCCTGGAGCTCCCTCGGCAGCGTCTCTCAAGTCACCAAGATAATCCGACGCTACTCCTAAGCTATCAAGAACGATCTATTGGCGCTGGAGGCTAAAAGGGATATCCGCACACCCAATTCAAACGCCCTATTCTTTTTAATCACAGGAGGAGAAAGAAAAAAATATTTTCACATTAAATGGCAGAAAATGACATTCTGCCTGTAAATCGTGCATGCCTTCCAACCTCAAAAACACGAGATAGCAAACTGCTTGACATGCAGATTACAGATCTTGATAAAATTGTCCTCAGATATCCCAGCAAAAAAAAAAGAAAAGATTTTGCCGGTCAGTTTCCGGGAGAGGGGTGGGGGGGGGGGGGTGGGGGGGGGGTGGGGGGAAGCGAGTCGACGTTAAACTGAATTGATGTTAGAAAACAATCGTGTATGAAATGTAAAAGGAATCGACCGGATGGAGGTTAACTCATTCGCGGCAAGCCGCATCCGAATGCGCGGCATAAGCCGCGCATCTGGATGCGGCTGGCCGCGAATGAGTTAACCCTTTGGCAGACGGCAGAGCTTTCTATGGCGATGATTCCTGCAGGAATCATCGCGACAATAAGCGCTACCGACAGCCAAAGGGTTAAGCAGGGGGTGAAAAGGGGGAAGGGGATGGCATAGGAGAAGGAGGCACACAGACATTTTACAATAACGGCGAAATGGTGAGTTCATCTGACACATAAATACAAATAAAAGAATATAACAAGTTCAAATATACAGCAAAACAAGACATTTTCGAATCCCGAAAAAACAAGAAAAAAAAGAAGGGTAGTGGGTGGTGGGAGGGGGTGGGGGTTGGGAGCGATGGGGGAGGGGATTGGGGGTGGGGTGGGGGGAAGGACGCAAACAAATATAAGCCGTGAATTACAACGTTTCCGAAATTAAGTGAAAGCACGAATCGCGCACCCTTGAGCAAAATAGGATTAACCAATAAAAAGGAGGATGTAAACAACTCTGCACTCAAGAGGCATAGATTCTCATGGACCCCTGCCAATGCAGGGGCCCATGAGAAACTATGCCTCTTGCAGACTGTACGGGTTGGCTGATGGATGGAAGGAATACTATTAATGCTGTGAGGCTTGCACATAGCCTAATATAATACTTTCCTTTACAACGTCCAGCGTTAAGACAAAATCCAGACCAAGAAGGTGACTGGCAAGCGCGTAAAATGCAAAGATTTAGAAGATCCCAACGAAGAAAGAAACACGCTTAGAAAGGAAGTTGTAACTGTCTTTTCTAAGCGTGTTTCTTCCTTCGCTGGGCTCTTCCCAGCGTTAACACAGGAAGATAGAGCATATTACCATGTAAAGGCGATATTATTATTATTATTATTATTATTATTATTATTATTATTATTATTATTATTATTATTATTATTTCAGGGATCTAGGGACATGACAAATCGCCAGGGGACCCATTTTTCCCCCTGTATTTATATCCCATGTTTGTTATACGCGAAATAATTTATATAGAAAGAGTTCTGTTGGGACATTTGAACAAGTGTTGTTATTTCCGGTTTTTGTTATATCCAAGCTTGTTATAAGCAGTTAAGACGGCGTGATAATAGTTTTTTTTTAATATACACGTAATGTATGTCAATATTTGCTTAGATGTTTGTATTAGTATAGTTATCAGTATTAGTATAGTTGTCAGTATTAGCTTAGCTGTCAGTATTAGTATAGTTCTTAATTCTGCGTGCATGGTGCCTGTGTGCCCCGATGTATGTGTGTGCGTATGCCCGTCTTATCCATTTTTTACTTCACTTGACATATTCATTCGCTCCCGTCCAAACTGGAATTGCCCCTTCGTGGCATAAATAAAGGTTTGTGACTTGACTTGACTTGACTTTACGAGTATGACAATGCTGGATAAAGCAAAAGTCCGATATGACACGGTCCCCGCCAGTGGACGCAAATCATATTTTTGATATCATTATAATAAACTCAACATCAGAGGTCCCAAGCTGTCAAAGGAACATCGGCACAGAGTGGTGTCAGCAAGAGGCATAGATCCTCATGAGCCCCCGCAACTGCGGGGGCTCATGAGGATCTATACCTCTTGCGTTTGGGTGGTATGCAATTTTTACTCTTCAGTGACCTGTTAATAACAGGCGACACTTTTCAGTGACCTGTTAATGACGCTTCTTGCCCTTTAAGACTTCTTTTGAGAGACGTCTTCTTTTTTTGTAAAGCAAATCCAAAGAAGAAAGAAAGACGCTTAGAAAGAACAGTTAAGACGCAGTTTATGCACCCATTTCACCCCTAGGCCGAATTTCACAAATTCTGGAGGTGTCACCTAACGACTATGTAGCAGTTGCAAGAGATGGATAGACCATGACAATTCAAGGGTAGCGCCAGATTAGTTTGGCGCCATTAGGCGCCAAGCTAATCTGGCACTACCCCTTATATTATCATGGGTATAGTGCGTCGGGGCAAATGGGTTAATATTTCGGATTAAAACCCTGTTATTTGCGCTGCATCAGTTTTGACACGCTTGTCAGGCGCCTTTTTGGTCTGCGTTTCTAGTTTCAAGACCACTTTCATCTTGCAAAACAGGTGGTGGTTGAACATAGGTTCTACTGCAACAACAGACATGATGTTACATTCAAGTTCCGTGTAAACAGCTTTGGGCGACTTGACGTGGGCGTGAAAGGTCTGGCTTCACACTGGTTATCTCCCTCGATTGCTGCGCTGTTCAGCGCAGCAATCAAGGGAGACAGCCAATGTGGTTGACTATTATTTACAAATTCAGTACAAAAAGCGTTGGGCGTATTGGCGCGGGCGTGAAAGGTCTGACTACACACTAGTTGTCACCCTCGATTGCTGCGCTGATCAGCGCAACAATCGAAGGAGACAACTAGTGTGGTTTGCCCATTGTTTACAAGCAAGACCATATTTTTAGGGCAGGCGCGCCAAAGCTAAAATTGTCCGCTTAGAGTTTATAATCTGCATGTGTGCTGCATAACTTCCGAGGCCTTATCTGCTATACATATATATCGGTCAGACTTGTTCAGCTTTCTATGGGAAATGTTTCGTGCACTGGAATGGCCTATTAACTCATTCAGCCCGACGCACGTATTTCCCAAATTTTGGAGGCGACATCTAACGACTATGCACCATTTGCAGGAGATGGAACAACCATGATAATTCAAGGGTTGTGCCAGATTAGCTTGGCGCCAAAAGGTGCCAAAATAATCTGGCACTACCCTTTTATTATCATGGTCGATCCATCTCTTGCTGTAGTGCGTCAGGGCTGAATGAGTTAACCCCACTACTGGCTGCGAACACAATTTATTTTATCGGAAACCATCCCCGTTTCAACGCCGGAATACCTTGTCCATGCAAGAAACACGGAAACTAAGGAAATTTAAAAAAACTTAAACAATTAGAACGCCGTGCCCCCACATCTGATTACAGGTCATTAAAACAAAACATAATATGAATCTTGTAAATGTAATAAACTTCAAACGAAAGGGACATGTCTTGCGCTGTTAGCAGTAAGTGACCTACCACATGTCGGTAATTTAATGGATGTTAATGCACCAAATGATTTATCTAGCGTACATGCGAACGCAGCGCTCTTTATTCAGAATCCAGTTCCAATCCTTCTTTTATTCAAGCTTGTTATCCGTGTTGAGGTAGGAGTTTACTTTCAAAGACAGCACTAAAACCAGTGCAGACCCTTTCATCCTTTAAAGAGTCGAACACTCTAAAGTTGACCTAAACAACACTCTTCGTCTGAGAGATATATAGAACAAGTGAAATAATTTCTCATGAGTAAGAGGCACAAGTTTTCATGCGGCCCTGCCTCTGCATGGCCGCGTGAGAATCTATGTCTCTTGAAGAAACCACTCTAAAACCTTTACGTCACCCTCTGTCCTAGGAACCTGAGAAATTTATTTTCAGCAAGAGACATCAACTCTCATGAGGCCCTGCAAATGCAGAGGCGCATGAGAATCTATGGCCACTTGCAGACCAAATGTCGGTCTTTGATCCCTTGAAGTTTCTCTATCAGTTGCTTTCGTACTTTGTCAACTTTGATAGCAGCACAGTATGTCCGCGGAAAGAAAAGACAAGCTGTCGGAGCTGAAATACATGTTGAAGATCCGGCCGACTGTGCAGGTCCACCTCAGCATTACGAGCATCAGAATAACGCGAATTCGGATATAACGCAGCCAGGTCTATCTCTCTCGAGTCGATACCCATAAGCAAAATGTCCACTGGCCGACTCCAGCCTGAGCTGGCCCGCGCACGGCTGTGCGCGGGCCAAATAAGGCTGGAATCGGCCAAAGGACTGTTTGCTTACTATTTAAAATAATAATTACTATTTACTTACTATTTAATAATTATAAAATAATAATAATAAAAATATAATAATAATAATAAAGTAAATAAATAAAAACACCGATCTGCTTCATGTCGGGTTTTGCTAAAATTCCCCGACGCAACCGAACGGGTTATCAATGTTGTCTTGCATCAGCTGAGACTTTTCTACCCTTCTCCTTCACAACCGATGCGAGTAGGCACGCGTACTAGAGATTTCCCACCGCCTTCTGAGCGTAACGGAAGTAAAACTCTCCTTCGTACACAGGAGAAAAAGAGCAGGAAAAAACATCATTTATATAACGACATTTGAACTTCATAGTCTAAGTTAGACCTTTTGTCCAGCATTATTGTGAGACACACTAAGAATTTTTATAAAGGAGATCTTGCGTACCTATTAACTCATTGTGCCCGAGGTACCAAATACCCACTGAGTTATCCTCTGGGGACTGCATTACAATTCCTGAAACAGATCGATTATGATGGTTCAAGGGTGGTGGCAGAATAGCTTGGCGCCTACAGGCGCCAAGCTATTCTGCCACCACCCTTTAACTATCATGGTCGAGCCATATCTTGCTGTGGTGTGTCGCGGGCAGAATGAGTTAACACTTTACTGTCTGCAATAAGTCGCTTCAAGCTCGTGTAAGTTTAGCATCACATTTACCCGCGCGATAACACGCGCGGTCCTACTGTAGGTATGCTCCCAGGTATAGCGATAATAATGAGTCGGACCTATACATGCACCAAGCGGCCTTTGCATGCGCACGCGATAAAATGGTCGTTCTCTCTTCCGTGGTGCAGGAAGTTTGGACACTGTGAGTGTGGTGCCGCCTGGCCATACCATTTCTGGTGTGTGCGTGAAGGTCGGCTTGGTTTAAACAGAAAGGTATAGCCTACGGTTATGGACCGAGTCGACCTTTTCACTCCGCCTTCAAGAATACCACTCCTGGACTTAGTATTACCAGAGTATCATTTGGCCCTACCTCGATACTTGTTTTTTTCCATTTGCACCATAATTACTATGAATTTCTCAAATTTTGGAGGTGTTGCTTAACGACTATGTACTAGTTGCAGGAGATGGCGCCAAGCTAATCGGGCACTACTATCATGGTCAAGCCATCTCCTGCTGTAGGGATCCGGGGCTAAAAGGGTTAAACATACAAGTATACGTGGGGTATAACTGCAAAGTTGCACAGTAGCACACAATAACATTTTGTTTTGGGTGAAAATATGGTAAATATTATTACGAAATTGTACTACTTAAATTTTTTTTTTTAAGTTAAATACGTACTGATCACATTTTGCTACCCCCCCCCCCCCTCCACACACACACACATACACACACACACACGCACACACGCACGCACGCACGCACGCACGCACGCACGCACGCACGCACGCAGCACGCACGCACACACGCACACATACACACACCGCCTCCTAAAATTGTTTGATAGTCTCTATGTTTGAGTCATACCGACACCCTTGAAATCTTCCTACGGCACGGCAACAAGCGTCTTTCTCGCATTGCTGACAAATGCTGTCGTACGTTGCGCCCTGTCAAATCGACTCCCTGTTTAAGGTGCTCACCTGCCTGAGCACTCATTTTCGATCTCGTGGTCTTTTATGTCTGTTACTTTGAAGACCCTGAGCAAGGAGACCACCTTCTAAGGCGACCAAAGTTTGAGTTTTAGTGTAATGGGTGGTCGCGTTATACGGTTTTGACTGTAACACACTCAGTCCTGACACACAGTGTGGACTGACCATGATAGTTCAAGGGTGGTGGCAGAACAGATTGGCGCCTCCATGGTCGATCTGTCTTCTCCAAAGGTTAAACATTTATGGCTCAACATCTTTGTCCACCACGGAGGCGATTTCAAAGACGGGGCACCGATAAAGGGTCTGAGCAAACTTTGACTCAGCTGGGTTTGAACCCACGACCTTTCGGACGAGAGTCGAAAGCTGTAGCACCTGAGCTACCTCGATCTGTCACGTATGTTTTATTTAGAGGAAAACACCCAACTGTCCGAATTTCGACTCAGATGATAAGCCGCGTATCCGGAGGTGGCATGTCTCGAATGAGCTATTGAGGCACGCGATACTGTCCTTGGACGAGTTGCGGGCTGCCTCTTCTATCAGAGAAATTGCATCCCAATGACTGTTATCCCAAAATCAGACTATTTCACGCATTTCGCGGATATTGCGGGGTCAGTCAGCGCGTTCCGTCTCATTGAAGAGGCATGTATTCACATAACTCTTTGCAGGCTTTCAGAGCTCATGCGAATTCTGTCTCTTGCTAATAAGCAGTGGCCTTCATTTACATCCCCAGTTTGAGGTACACCTGGTTGTTTGTTCCCTGTGTAAAGGGAAGCTATCGCATCGGTCAAGCGAAACGTTATTATTATTATTATTATTACATAGTATTTATATGGCGCATTTCTCATATTTATAATATCAATGCGCAGAATGTAGCCGCGAACTGAACCCAACAAGCACGCTCACGTGATCATGCGCATTCACTCACACACTGTACGTAAACACACAACATTCACGTGGTGCTAAGGGCAAGCTCAAGCGAGCTACTGAAGTGACGGTATTTGGAAATCGTTTTGTATTTTAAATTTTATTAAGTTGGCTGAAACTGACACCAAAGTGGAGGGGGAGGAAGAACCGGAGTACCCGGAGGAAAGAACCCCCGACGGTCCGCCCGAATTAACGGTGACACTTACTAGAGGAGAAAAGTCCGACGCCGGAACCCGGAATCGAACCTCGCACCTTTAGCATTGGTGGCAGGCGCCTTAACCACTGCGCCACGGACCGTTCCATGTCATCGTTTCTGCTTGGATGTTCCCACTCTCAGGTGACGCAATCCGAATGAGAGATAACGCCAAGCAGAAAATGGACACCACACTTCTGCAAGAGGCATAGATCCTCATGAGCCCCCGCAATTGCGGGGGCTCATGAGGATCTATGCCTCTTGCTCACACCACTTTGCATCCATTGTTCATGGGAACGCTGGAGATCTTTCGCATTGAATTTATATAGATTAATGTACGGCCGGTGGAATTGAAAGGGTTAATACAGTGATATCAGCAGGGAGAGGTGGCCGGGGGAGGGTGGGTGGGGGTGGGGGTGGGTGGGCAATGAACACATTTCAGACGTGGTGCATCCGGATACGCGGCTTCACGCACGTCTGAAATGATCTAAACTACACCCCACTAAAGTTGTCACTGCCAGTGGACGCGTTTCTGAAATCTTTGTTAATTCGACGATTTTCATTCTTTGTTCGTAGTGTTTTGTCTTTGTAAACCCATTTAGCCCCGAAGCCTCCAGCAAGAGATGGATGGACCATGATAATTCAAGGGTAGTGCCAGATTAGCTTGGCGCCTTCAGGCGCCAAGCTAATCTGGCACTACCCTTGAATTATCATGGTCCACCAATCTCCTGCAACTAGTACATGTTAAGTGACACCTCGACCTCCACATGTTAGGATATGTGATCTTGGGGCTAAATGGGTTAATCTGAAACATCTTTCTTTCTTCGTTCTTTTTCGAAATTGGTCTTGTCCTTGTTGTATTTCAAAACACCTTTCTTTCTTTGTTGCACGTGTCTTACATTTTTTTGTCCGGTTATATCATTTTTTTTTTTTTAATCGAAGGGGTGAAAACGTACCAAGTGGATAGAAGTGGGTAGGAAAAGGCATCAAGAAAATCCAGTGACTGTGCGATACGCCCCTTTGGGGGGCTTCGGCATTTGCTGATTCCAGTCACCCACTTAATCCCCTACCCCTCACTCTTTCCTAACATTTTTGTGTCAGACCAACTAGATCTATGATCATTGGTCACTAATGGACAGTTCTCTCCCTTATCAGTTTGTTTGTTTGTTTGTTTGTTTGTTCCAAAGCATTTAAAAAAACAAACTGATTTGTCCTTGATAAGTGCAAACAATGTTTCTCTCTTTGTTGGCTATTTGCTTACTTTCTCGTGTTTTTCGTCCACTTGTATCATTTTTCCCTTGACATTTGACGACTGCCAGGAGCGCATCCAAAAGAGCTCAGGGTGCAAGACATGTGCCCTTTACAAATGCTGTATCTAACTTCGCCTTTTACATTACAATACACAGGACGTGACCTGCCTTAAATGATGGGCAAACATGTTTTCTTCCTGTCAGAAATAGCGAAATAGGTTCGTCTCTCCGCATATCATAACTTAATTAACCCCCTTGCGCATTCAGCCACTAGTACTGTTCACACTTTACAGTACCGGGGCCTGCATGCACAAGGGAGTTAAATCCGTGAAGAAGACAAAAAGCAAGTCGGAATAGACGATCGTAAGGTAACTTGTCCATGCGGTGACAGATAGTCCCGCTCCAAAATATTTAGTAGTGAGGCCAAAGTTCCGAAGGAATTCCCAGCACGCAAAATTCTATCGGGCCGAAGTCGGCCGCAGTGAGTCCGCGCACCGTGCGACAGAGCGCGGGCCCACTGTAGCCGACGTCGGCCCGAAAGCAATTCGCGTACAGAATTGTCCCATAAACCGAGCCAAGCGATTCTCTACTGATCGGTGCCTCGCTATACGGCCGAACCACTCAAAGTCATTTATAACACATTCTAAATGAAACGGAACAAAATACCATAAAATGTATCGGACGATCAAAATCTGCACTACGTCTGTCTGTTTAAAGCGCGAGGAACATAAAATGTATTTTAATGAAATCTTAATGGCCCCAAGCCTCCATTTTTTTTCCAGCAGGGGACAAAACTCATCATTGTAAATGTCCGTGTAATTATTTAACTGACCGCGGCGGCCATGTTTTTATGTAGCGGGAAACTGAGTGATGGGCTTCGTTGAAAGTTCAGCTTTCCCAAGTAGAGCGCGCTTTCATTTTAGGGGGCAAAGCTGAGCTGTTAGCAAGTCTTAAAGAGCATGCAGCAAGAAGCTTAGCTAAGCGACTGTTCTTAACGCTAACAGTAGCTGACAATGGTGAACATAATATGTGTGTTTAACCCATTTAGCCCCAGTCCCTAAAGCAGGAGATGGATTGACCATGATAATTCAAGGGTAGTGCCAGATTAGTTTGGCGCCTTTAGGCGCTAATCTAATCTGGCACTATCCTTAAATTATCATGGTCAATCCATCTCCTGCAACTGGTACAAACTCATTAGGCATCACCGGCTTCAAATGTGAGAAATGGGCCCTTGGGGCTAAAAGGGTTAATGTGATTTTGGGTCTAACAGTTTAGTTTAATGAGTTGTTCTGAGATTTTATAAAACCACTAAAGTTCGTCTGCTGGTCTGTAATTTTGCACCTTACGGCTGAAAGCCGTAACGTTCAAAATCACAGACCAGCACACATTTATTTTTTTCTCTCTCGATTGATTGCTTGTACTTTAGTCCCCGTATTGAGCAAACAGCTTTCTTAAACAACAGAAATATGGTCCTTAAAGACAGGCGCTTCGACTCCGGAGAGTTCTTGAAGGGCAGAAAGTTTCACTTCTCATTACAGACCATCATTCAGTTAGTTAGTTATTTGGGTTTAACGCCGAGCAGGCGACCATCATTCAGATGGCTGCAGCCGCCTAAATGATGACCTTTAACTCATTCGCGGCCAGCAGCATTCGGATGCGCGGCATAAGCCGCGCATCCGGATGCGGCTGGCCGCGAAAGAGTTAATGACAGGCCATCCCTCTTAAGGGTGGGTACCGCGAACAAACTCCGCTGAATTCTGCGTTCGGAAAGGTCTAAAGATCTATAAAGCAAGGGTAATGTCCCCAGTATGCACAAGTCCATCGGGACGACGTAGGCCGCAGTGGGCTCGCGCGCTGCGGTTGACATATATGTACGCCGACAGCGTAAGCGATTTATCACTCAGGTGGGTTTATCACCGCAGAGGGAAATAACACAAGCCATGAAAGACTCGACATGAGCATGTCTGTGAATAGATTATTGGGAGAGAAATACGTGCTTTAACTATTAACTTATTCTGCCCGTGACACACCACAGCAAGATATGGCTTGACCGTGATAGTTCAAAGGTGGTGGCAGAACAGCTTGTCGCCTATTGGCGCCAAGCTATTCTGCCACCACCCTTGAATCATCATGGCCGATCTGTCTCCTCAATTGTAATGTAGTCCTCAGAGGATAACTCCAAAATGTGGATATTTCGTACCTCTGGCACAAAGAGTTAATGGTTATAGAAATCAATTGCTCACCAGGATTCCGAGGAATCGAAGCGGAAAGATCTATGTGAAATGCGGATAAACTGAATTTTGGGGTACTTGATAATGATAAAGAACAAAGATAGAAGCGAAAAATATGTGGTATAGCTCCCTTGGGTTCTTCTCCGAAAAATATGTGGTACAGCTACGAAGAGTAATAGACACAGAAATTCATTTTCTAACCAGTCCTAATAATGAAGTATACGCCGAAAAGATCTACAGATCTAAAGAATAACTGTATTTCTGATGCAGTTAGCCTCTGTTCTTTTTACTTCATGATTGATTACAAAGCAAAAAACAAACAAACAAACAAAAAAACAAACAAAAAACCAATACAAACCTGCACAGTCGACTCTGCTCATAACAAGGTCGGATATAAGAAAAATCGGATATAACAACACTTTTTTAGAGGCCCCGACTGCACTCTTTCTATACAAATCCCTTCGCTTATAACAAATTTTAGATCTAACAATGAACACATTTCAGATATAACAATGAGAACATTAGAGTTCCCAGCTGATTTGCTACATCCTAAGTGTACTGTTTACGCGTATACAAAATATAGATAAAGGAAAGTCTGTAGCAGAGCTACGAAGAGGTAAAAGTCATAAAACTAAACTTTCTAATGAGACTTCCCAAGAATGCGCTAAAGAAACCTATTCCTGATGGAGATAGACCTCGCTCCTTTTATTTGATGAACTAAAGCGAGGGGAGATGAAGGTAGGGGTGGGGAGGGGGCATAAAAAGAAAACACAAAAATGAGGACAGAAAAGAAGAAAGAAATAGTCAGATGCGAGTTTGCCATTACAGTGTTTAATAACCGTAAAACTTCGCTCTTATTTCAGTCAAGGCAGCCCAGCATCAATAGTTGCGAAAGTGTCGTATAGCGTTGCCGGCGGCAACGCTATACGACACTTTCGCAGCTATTGATGCTGGGGCCCTTGAGTTAGTTAAAAGCTCTTTAATAAAACGACGTACTACGTATAGTTTCAGCTTTCATCCCTGCGACGCCTGTCACTAAGCTTGTAAAAAAACAACAGCAACGCGCGCTAATGGGTTGCCTGTTATGATTATCGACCTTGATAGTTCAAGGGCAGTGCCAGGGTAGTAATCAGGCACTACCCTTGAACTACAACTGTCGACCCATCTCCCGAACCTTATACGTAAAACGTTTCCAGATGGAACAATACCAGATGCTAAGCTTGCATAAGTAAGTGTAAATGAATTATTAAGCGTATTAACTGTTTAGCTGTTGGGACCGGTTTTTCTTGGTCGCGATGATTGTTGAAGGAATCATCGCGACAAAAAAGGCTGCCGAGAGCCAAAGAGTTAATATTGTAAGGCTTACTGACAGATGAAGAACACAAAGGGTTAACGCCTTGCGCGGCCTCCGTCGTGAACATCCCAAATCAATAAATCCATCGTCACGAATGTGAGGTCACGAAACTCATCAGTCCAGTCACGCACCTGGCCACGAACCCACAGAACCACCCATCACGACTTCGTGCGCAGCTCAGCTAATGCTTAACACTTTGGCTGTCGGTAGCGCTTTTTTTCGCGATGATTCCGACAGGAATCATCGCGACAAAAAGCGCTACCGATAGCCAAAGGGTTAAAGGTTTATAGTAAAGCACAAAACTCTAACACTGTCGTCATCTTATGTCTTGCTACTCAGTGTTGTATATTGTGTGTATTATTGGCGTGTGTCGAAAAACGTACTTTAAAAAAAAATTAATATTATTATTATTAAACACATGTGTCGATGTGTGTCGCTCTGTGTCGACAAAAGGCAGTAAGACCATTGCTGTCAAAAGTATGATTTTTATTGTATTATAATGAATATCTCGCTTTTCTCAAAAAAATGAACTTACTGCCTGTTGCCTGCACGACGCAAAATGCCTTCAAATGGCAAAATGAACATAAGAGATAGGAAAATATTGTATATTGATATACTGCCGTGAACACTAAACGCGCTTCTCAACCTAAGCCTATGGTTTATCTGTCTGGCCCCTTACCGCATCTAAGCCTTTGCGTGTTAGTAGCGGTTTTAGTCGCGATGAATCATCGCGACTAAAACCGCTCCCGACACGCAAAGGTTTATGATCTGAGATCTGTGCACCTCAAAATTCATTTGCTACAGCGCAGACTTTCTTCAACCAACTGATTAAATTCCATATATTCATTCGTAACAGAATCGATGTTATGAATAGAAGGCTACAAATATGCTTTGGATACCTTTTCCATGTTGATATTAACTGCTCGCCACATTGCCTTTGATGTTGTAACTTCGCGCCATCTTTTAATCCATGTAACTTTTCGGCTTATTGGCTTTGTAATTAACCCTTTGGGTGTCGGTAGCGGTTTTAGTCGCAATGATTCCTGCAGAAATCATCGCGACTAAAACCACTACGGACACCCACCGGGTAAATTGTATATTCCTGGATTTTTGTTTTCCCTAGATAAATTCTCGACTCATTGGCTTTGATATTATCCCTTTGGGTGTCGGTAGCGGTTTTAGTCGTGATGATTCCTGCAGGAATCATCACGACTAAAACCGCTACCGACAGCCAAAGGGTTAAGTGTATCTTCTTGACATTTTTTTTCCCCAGGCAAATTCTCGACTCATTGGGGCTGATATAGTAACTTCATACCATGTTTTTCCATGTAACTCATGAACACATTGGCTTTGATACTGTAACTTTTTTTTTTCCTGACACATTGGTTTTGATATTGTAACATGTCGACAATTTCGTTTTTCACCATTTAACTTTCCTGTACATCGCCTCTGATGCTGACATGTTTCTTGTT
This sequence comes from Semisulcospira habei, assembly GCA_036245525.1. Classification (NCBI taxonomy): domain Eukaryota; kingdom Metazoa; phylum Mollusca; class Gastropoda; family Semisulcospiridae; genus Semisulcospira; species Semisulcospira habei. Next base: position 138,808,605 of record BTPG01000003.1, read on the forward strand.
TGCAAGTAACGTCAGTCTCGACACATTGGTATTAATAATGCAATTTTTTCCGACACATTTCTCCCATGTGACTTCTTGACATATGGTAATAATATGTCAAGATGACGCAGTTTCAAAGCATAGAAAACCCAATATACCGACGAGCAAAAGAAATGCGACATTATTGAAATCATCGGAAACACTTTCCTGTTTCCGATGATTCCAAAAATGTCGCATTTCTTTTGCTCGTCAGTTTATTTTTTTTTTTTACAGAAAGACTTATGGCTGTCTTCTATTAAGAATTTTGCCGGTGCTTGAAATATTCGATGATTGAAAATCTCTTCAATTTCTAACCAGTCATGAAATTCGTATGACGATAAGGGACGCAAAACTGAAACAGCACACGAGCACTTTCGAAGTAGTTATGTAATTGATGATGACGTCAGCAAAGAAAAAAAATCACATACACGGTTTCTACACAGATTTTACGCTAATCGTTTGACACTAAAAACTATCGAATCAGTTTACGTGATCAGTTGTGTATCACACTAGCGAAGAATAATACCACACGTTCTTGCCAGTTGTGAAATCACGTATTTGACACCAAACATCAACCAGTAATGTCATCGTATTCGACACAAAGACACCAGTTGCGGCATGGTATTTGGCACAATCAGAACAGATCTGAACACCAGTTACTCCGCGGAATTTAGCGCAACTAAAACTCCAGTCACTCCGCGGCCGCTAGGTCATACAGTCAAAACACTATTTATAAACCGAACACAAGGACAAAGAAAGTCACACCAGTTGTTCCATGCCAGAAACACCAGTTATTATGACATGACCACAAGTGAAAACACAAGTGATAATATAAAACCGAGACCGAGCCACCACGTGTGTGTGGTCTTGTAAACTGAAAGCTGAAAGTCAGGGTGGACTTGAAACTCACACGCCGCTGCCGAGACTGAGGCGGGCGCACACTACGCGGGGAAGCGTAACTCGCACAGAGCGCGTTCCATTGACACGGTGCAGTTCTAAGGCACTGTTGTGCGTACGGGGACACATTTTTGAGTATTCCGAAGTTGGTTGTTCTTGGTCATAATTTACAAGTCAGCATCAGCAGTGCGCACATCGTATAACGCGGTCAGGTCTGTGGCTCGCAAGTCCGACGATGCACAGGGAGCAAAAAGTCCTCTGGCCGACGCCAGCCTTAGCTCAGTGGCCCGCGCACGGCTGGTGTCGGACAGTGGACTTTTGCCTAGTTGGTTAATTGTTCATCACTAGAAGCCTATGTAAGTTTTGGACAGCGTTAAAGTTAAGCGGTCTCGTGAGAAAATGAGGCTGACGTGCACTGTTGGGCTCATGCGTCTTTGACTAAAACAGGATACGGATCGTGCATGACTGATAGCTCAAAGGGGTGGTGCCAGAATAGCCTTGCGCCTCTAGGCCCCAAACAATAACACCCCCTGTATCCCATTCCCTGAACAATAATAATCGATTTGTCCTTTGATTCGCCTTCTGAACTGTGTATACACAAAGGGTTACTTAATTAGTTATTGGGGTTTAACGCCGAGCAGGCGACTAAGGCTATCTCGCTTCGGCTACATGCAAAGGGAACTCCTAAATTGTAAAGAACATAGTCTTCTAATTCATACGACAGTTCCAATAGTTAAGACTTTCGACTTTTGAGTCTACGTTTCAACTCATTCCAGACCTGCCGCATACGGATTATACACGGCAAATTGCCGCGTATCCGTATGTGGCACGATTCGAATGAGTTAAGATTTATAACTTGGCATACTGCACCAGATCGACCATTGCAGCTTGAAAGAAGTTTAACAAATAAGCACCAGCCTTCAACAATAATCATTGGTCAAATATTTCTAACAACACTGCGAAAATGTATTGGAAACCCGGCTTGAACGGTACAAAATGCTAATTATCCGTCCCGTTATGATGGGGCTCGGATGGTTCCGAGTCCAGGGCCCTCTACCGCAGCCAACTACGACTCCTCGAACGCTTCCACCAGCGCTGCCTGCGTATAATCCTTGGCATTCACTGGAGTGACTATGTCACAAACGTCGAGGTCCTTGAACAGGCAGAAACTGTGAGCATGGAGGCTTTGCTGCTGCGGACACAGCTCCGCTGGGCTAGGCACGTCTCCAGGATGGAGGATCATCGCCTGCCCAAGATCACCCTGTTCGGCGAGCTCGCCACTGGACACAGAGACAGAGGGGCACCAAAGAAGAGATACAAAGACTGTCTCAAGAAGTCACTTAGTGCCTGCCAAATCGACCACCGCCAGTGGTCTTAACTTGCTGCAGACCGTGACACCTGAAGCTCTACCATTTACAAGGCAGATGTCTCCTTTGAGGACTCTCGCAGAGCTGGCCTTAAAGACAAGCGGCTCAGGAGAAAAAAACAGAGATGCCGCAACTCAGAACCCTGGCCAGACCTCCCTCTGCAGCCACTGCGGTCGAACCTGCCTGTCCCGGACTGGCCTCCGCAGCCCGGTCACGAGCATGCCTGCAGACGTCGTGGACAACCCCTATAGAATCTTCGTTCGCGAAGTCAAGCCAAGCAAAAGCAAAAAAATTATGGGGCATTTCATAAAATATGGATTGAAAAAGATGGATTACAATTTGTTTTTTTTTAAATTATGCCGATCGGTACACAGGAGACGACTCAAATACAAAAATAGACTCATTCGAGGCGGCACGTGCCCGTATGGATACGCTGCCTTTTGCCGCATATCTGGATGCGGCATGTCTCGATTGAGTTATCGAGAAACGCATGATCAGTCTGAAGTGAGCCAATCAGATGAGCCCTCGTTGATGCACTGGCATTGCAAGACTTACGAAGCGAGAATGGACACACATAAATGTGTCCGCGTAAAAATGTGCCCATAACCTGACCATATGAATGCTCCCAAAGGCACCGCGTGTGCGTTGGCATACGTATCAAGATCGGTGACAGCCCGTACAGCCGTCACATAGACATTTGTTATAACAATGGTATAGATCGACCATGATAGTTCAAGGGTGGTGTCAGAATAGCTTGGTGCCCGTAGGCGCCAAGCTATTCTGGCACCACCCTTGAGCTATCGTGGACTGTCTGTCTAAAATAATAAAATACTTCAGTGACAAGTTCCAAATTGGCACAGTTTGATCTGTGGGCTTCAATGTCTTTAAAGCGATCTGCTCTAGGGCGGGCTTGGACTGCTAAAATTTGCCGATAAAACGGGTTCTCAATGTTGTCTTATCTGTTAGAGTGGGCACACGTAACAATGATTTTCTACTGCCACTTGTGCGCAAAGAGAGGAATCTCCTATATACAAAGGAGAAGAAAAACAGAAAAAGTCTTTTATTTTACGACATTCAAACTTTCTAAAAGTCAGGCCCTTTTTGTGCAGCATTATTGTGAGACACAAGAAGAATAGCTACAAAAGAGATTTTGCCAGCCCTATATCGCATGGATTAAGTCGCTCTAAGAAGATTTTTGCAAGGGAGATCAACCCATGTTTCGTGAGGATCTGTGCTTTAGCAACAAACAAAATTACAGCATTTACATCTCTGCTACTCATACCGAGGAGATCGCCAGACTTTCAGACTGCGGAAAGTAAGTCTGTGCGCCGACGCCACAAGCAGTGAATATGGGCATCGCCGGTAATAACAGTTTCTGCAGAGAAATTGGAACTGTTAATAGATTTTTTTTTTTTTTTTTACTGGACGCTATATGGCCTCTTGAGAATCTCGGGAAATGAACTCATTGAAAGGGTCCCTCATCAATAGCTGCGGAAGTGTCGTATAGCGTTGCCGGCTGCCAAACGCTATACAACACGTTCGCAGCTAATTGATGCGTGGGGCCTTGAATGAGTTAATAGTATTCTAAGGGTTTTACTAGTGTCGCCATGGGCACACGGCAGTTTACGCCTTTCGCACAGAATTAACCACACGGTTAAACCCTTGCCCTTGGCCGCTACCGACGACTCCGCTCGGAAAGGAAAGACGGGCATCGTTAACCCCTTAACTGCCAGGGAAAGTCGATGGGTATCCATCTGCAAGAGACATAAACCCTCATGAGCCCCCGCAGTCGCGGGGGCTCATGAGGGTTATGTCTCTTGTTAGTCCTGTGTTTTCTGTGCCTAATTCAAATCCCCGTTATATCGCGTTCTTGATGGGGTTAATATAGGGGTTAACAGCAGTGAAAGTAGTTATTTCTAATGACTAAGGCCATCTCACGGCGGGTCAAAGGGTGAATGATGTCTGCGGACTAATTTGCATCAGACCCAGAGGGACACATTACACGTGCGCTTACGGCCTAGGTTCCTTCTCGCGCCTGTGCGTGTGTGAGTGAATGACGGAGTGAGCGTCTGCGTGCTCACGTTTGTGCGCCATGAAATTAGTTCCGATACACAATGAGAGAGAGAGAGAGAGAGAGAGAGAGAGAGAGAGAGAGAGAGAGAGAGAGAGAGAGAGAGAGAGAGAGAGAGAGAGAGAGAGAGAGAGAGAGAGAGAGAGAGAGAGAGAGAACACACGTTTAGGGATTGGTGTCTTTTGTCCACCACGATGGTGATTTCAGTCAAAGACGGGGCATCGAAACGTGGTCTGAACACAGTTTTGACCCCAAGCAAATTCAAACCCGGGACCTTTAGAAAGAGAGATTATGATCTGGATAGGAATAAGAAAAACGCATGATGTCCCAAATATAAGAAGTCATTAAAATTAGGATACTGGTGCGTACGAGTGTATTGTGTGTATTACTTACACAGTGGCAGAACCGGGTCGAGCTCACGCATGCTATTACCCACTCCTTCACGCGTGTGCACGTGTGTAGGGTCATGGGTGAGCGTGTAAGTATGTACTTATATTATTGTAGTAAAACCCACAACGCACAGTGGAGAGAGAGAGAGAGAGAGAGAGAGAGAGAGAGAGAGAGAGAGAGAGAGAGAGAGAGAGAGAGAGAGAGAGAGAGAGAGAGAGAGAGAGAGAGAGAGAGAGAGAGAGAGAGCAGAGAGTGACAGAGACAGAGACAGAGGACGACGCAAAAGATGAAATAACGTCCCCAGTAGCAAATCGTCTTTGCGCCCACGACGGTCGCAGTGGCCCCGCGCACAACGATGCACAACGATGCACAACGATGCGCGAGCCCACTGCGGCCGTCGTGGCCCCAAGAACCATTGCTTACTGGAATCGTGATAAACAGATACTTGAGCCGGGCTTTTCATAATTTGAGACCAAGTGTTTTCTTTCATGACCACCGAATTAAAACAGAAATATGTTATGTTTTCTTTTAAGAGCATTACATCACGTAAGTCGTGACACAATATCGTAAACTTTTACGGCGGTTTTCGACATATCGCCTTTTTTCGAACGTCACTTTCGGACACTGCCTCAAAACATGACCCACAACTTGTAGTGCGATTGGGAAACACGGCAATCCACTATGAACGCAATCCACTATGAAATGATGTCACATAAGCATCTGCGGGGCTCATGAGGATCTATGCCTCTTGCAGCTGGGAGCTGTTCACGCTTTTATGCCAATAAATGGATGACACTGGCACGCAATGTTTACTTTTACAGGGATACGATACGATCCTTTCCTATTTATGTCCCCCTTGCACATGTAGTGATCGGGGACCAAATTTTACAAGGAGACGCAATTTCTCTGTTATAATTTAGACACACTTGAGGTATTGTTACTCTTATTAGGTTCGCCTCCGTGAGGTGGCCTTAGTCGCCTGCTCGGCGTTAAACCCTAATCACTAACTATTCTTATCAAACCTACAAACAGAATTTGGCAGAGAAATTTCTGCAGATAAACTGCCGCCGGCAACGCCGCTATGCACTTCCGCAGCTGTTGATGCGGGGCGCCTTGAATGAACAACATTCTCGAGATTCTAACGAGCACAATATAGTGTCATTAAGACTCTACTAAAAGTTACAATTTCCTAGATTATTAGCACTGCCAGTAACCCTTCTGTTTTCCTTAGGTTCTTTGCCTGTTGACGTTGGGTGGTGTTTCTCAGTGTGTCGAGGTGAAAGGGTGAGGAACCTTTCAAGAAAGCGGCTGCCGCTAGAGGGCAGTTGGTTTCCGCTAGGCTTCTGGGAGTGCGACAAAGGACGACTGACGTTTCCAATCAGAGCGCGCGGAAGTGAAACGGCTGCAGTGGGGTGAGAGAATGAAGGTGCTGCCTTTTTCATGTCCGCCGCCAACTGTTGAAGAAAAGGTTGGGCTTGGGCTTAACTTTTTACACAACTACGATTGTGGTTTCAAAGACTAAATACTTATCAGTCAGCACTGAAAGGCACACTACCACCGTAACTGTTTAAAGACACACTTATGTAACAGATGGTTACAAAACGCTATACTCAGGTCTAGCTATGGTTTACTTAGACACAGCAGAATCCAGTTCAGCACACGTCGTCGTTATATCAAGTAACGTGACAATGACTCCACTCCGTTTTAGAAATACAACGCTTTCAGTACGAGAAACAGCTAAAAATAGCCTGATTGGCGCGCAGACGACAGCGCGGGCCATGCGCGGGCCAAGGGCGGCCGATGTCGGCCCGATTGCCGGTTGCTAACTGGGTATATTTCTTGACCTGTTTACTGCCAGAGACCAACAGTCTTTTATCTTTTTCAATCAACGCCCGCTAGTCCCATCTTTCCAAGGAACACGGATATACAAAGATTCCCAAAAGAGGCATAGATCCTCATGAGGCCCCGAGACTCCGGGGGCTCATGAGGATCTATGCATCTTGCATTTGAGCCGTGCTCATAATTTCCTGGCAAAGAAGAAATACAATTGGTAGAAAATTGTAAACTTTACCACGAGGCACAGTTTGCATAGATAATAATAATAATAATAATAATTACGGTATTTATAATGCGCTTATCTTATAATAATTATAACTCTAAGCGCGCACTCACAACTCGCACACGCATGCGCACGCTTTAGAAACGACTCACGTACCACAAATATGAGATACATTACGACAGTCAGTGTGGTGATGCAGTGCTAGAACTGTTGAAAGAGGTGAGTTTTGAGGGCGGACTGGAAGGAGGAGAGAGAGTGTTTCTGACGGAGAGAGAGTGGGGAAGTGTTCCAGGTGGACGGACCGTATACTGAGAAGGAACGGGGGCCGAAAGTGCTGAGTTTGGTGCGGGGGATGTGGAGGCGGAGAGGGTCGGAGGCGGAGCGGAGGGAGCGGGAAGGAGTTTAGGGGTGAAGTAAGTTGGAGAGATAGGCAGGAGCGCAGTTGTTCGGGGATTTGTAGCAGAGAGACAGAATCTTGTATTGGATGCGTTGTGGGATGGGAAGCCAGTGAAGGAGTTTGAGCAGGGAAGTGATGTGGTCGAATTTGTTCTTTCTGAGGACGAGGCGGGCAGCATTGTTCTGGACGCGCTGGAGAGTGAAAGTGGTGGAGTGAGGGAGGCCGGAAAGGAGAGATTTGCAGTAGTCGATGCGGGATAGGATGAGAGAGACAGCAAGTTTGGTGGCAGCTTCGGAAGTGAGTTATTTTCTGATCTGACTGATGCGGCGGAGGTGGAAGTAGCAAGCCTGGGCCGTGGCGGAGACGAAGCTGGTCATGGAAAGAGAGGAATCGAGGATAACGCCGAGGTTTTTTTTTGCAAAGTCAGAGAGGGAGATGGGGGTGCTGTCGAGTTGAAGGTGGAGAGAGGGAGGGAGCTGGGAAAGTTTCTGGCGAGTGCCTACCAGCATGGCTTCCGTTTTTTCGTCGTTCAGTTTAAGCTTGTTTGCTGTCATCCAATTTTTCACGTCTTCGTAGCAGTCGGCCGTGCGAGTCAGTAGTGACTGAGTATTGTCGAATTTGTCTTTGTCAAGTAGTTGCGAGTCGTCAGCGTAGAGGTGGTGGTGTATGTGGTGAGACTGGATGATGTTGGACAGGGGAGAGGTGTAGAGTGTGAAAAGGACCGGGCCCAGGACAGACCCCTGAGGAACTACGCAGGAGAGCGTGACTGGGTTGGAGGAGGCGCCGTCGATGGTGACGGACTGCTGTCTGTCGGAGAGGTAGGAGAGAAACCACGAGTGAGCAGAGTCAGTGATGCCAAAGGAGTGGAGTGGTGAAGGCGGTGGAGGAAGATAGAGTGGTCTGTAGTGTCGAAGGCGGCAGAGAGGTCGAGTAGCGTAAGAAGGGAGATGTTGCCCGAGTCGGTCGAGAGAAGCAGGTCGTTTAAGATATGTAGAAGGGCTGTTTCAGTACTGTGATATTTGCGATAGGCAGACTGGAAGGGACTGAGGAGGTTGTTGTCGGCGAGGTGGAGGTTGAGCTGGTTGAGAACAACCTTCTCAAGAAGCTTGGACAGGAAAAAGAGATTGGAGACTGGGCGATAGTTTTTGAGCTCGTTTGGGTCGAGGTTGTGTTTCTTTAGGAGAGGACGGACGATGGCGGACTTGAAGATATCGGGGACGGAACCGTTCTCTAGAGATGTGTTGATGATGTCGGTAATGAAGGGCAGAAGTTTTGAAAGGCCGTCCCGGTAGAGAGAAGCTGGGAGTGGGTCTAGTTCGCAGGTTTTGAGAGGCATGGACTTTATGGTCTTGAGGACTTCGTCCTGAGAGACGGGGCGGAAGGACGAGAGGGGGGTGCCGGAAAAGGGGGTGTCGGGAGGGCAAGGCGGAGAAGGCAGAGTGTCGAGTGTGTTGCGCAGAGTTTGGATTTTTTTCGATCTTTGTTCCACTGATACAAATGCTAACGGACGACCTTGACTTTTACCGCCATAGAGAGCAAGATTTTAAACTTTCAACTTTGCAGCTAACTGAACGAAAATACCGTTACTTTTTTACGACCACAGTGGGAAAACACAAGTATCTTTAACTTTCACCTTTTACGGCAAACTGAAAAAAAAAACAACCTTAAAGCTGACAGCAACGACAATTTAGGGTCATAATAGTTAAAACGAAAGTGAAGAACTGGAGCTCATTGTTTGGCGAAGGTGTTGTCCTTTCGACAGAAGCCGCAATCTTTATGGAAATTTGTAAGACACCGTTTGCAAGAGAAGCCCTATTTTTTCATGAACAATGGCGCAGCTAGATTCCCTAGAAGCAACAGCACGCACAAGGCTAGTAACCTATTCAACTCAGTGCCGAGGAAAACTGAACGAGATGGAACTGCAAGAGACACAGAACCTCATGTGCCCCCGTATCACAAATCTGAAATAAGAGCGCGGAGACAGCCTTCAAGCCACACTGGGTGTCTTCCTCGATTCGCGAACTGTCGATTTTTACACGCAGAACTTTAGATATTTTTGTTGTTGTTGTTAGATACATTTACTCATTCATCCTGACGGCCGTATTTCCCAGATTTTGGAGGCGTCATCTAATGACTATGCACCAGTTGCGGGAGATGGATCGACCATGATAATTCAAGGGCAGTGTCAGATTAGCTTGGCGCCGACGGGCGCCAAGCTAATCTGGCACTACCCTTGAATTATCATGGTCGACCCATCTCCTGCTTTAGAGCGTCAGGGCTGAATGGGTTTATAGTGAACAAGTCGTCAGGGGACCCACTGTTTCTTGTCATATTCGTAGTTTGTTCTAAACGGTGAAATTAACACAGAAAGAGTGCTTTCGGGACCTCTGAAACAGCACAATTGTATCGGAATTTTGTTAGAAAAATTATCTGACCTTTTTTAAAAGCGAAGTTATACTTAAGCTTATGTTACCTGTCTTTTACGCGTCTCCCGTACGTCATCTCTGTCTAAAGCTCTGCATGTACAAATCGACGGAGACGAATCAAGAACGACGTGGCTACTGGAGGATAGAGTTTGACAGCTCAAGAGTAGAGCCGGATTAGAATGGCGCCTATGGCGCCAAGCTAATCCGGCACAACCCTTTAGCATTAGCGTCTGTTACAGTTGGCACTAGACACGGAAACAATTAATGCGAGTCACGCTGACGATGCTAAGACATTTTCAGACTGCAAAGGTTACGTTTATTTTCAATAGAAGGAAAGGATTCTCGTAAAATGTGTCATAATAGTCTTGTGTACATAAACAGGTTGTTATTCAACTAGCCGCACATGTTAGTCGATAGATAAAAAGGTGTAGATGTTCAGGTGTGTGTGTGTGTGTGTGTGTGTGTGTGTGTGTGTGTGTGTGTGTGTGTGTGTGTGTGCGTGTGTGTGCGCGTACGTGCGTGTCTGTGTGTGCGTGCTTACGTGCATGTAAGTGTGCGCGTGTGCATACGTGCGTGCGAGCGTTTGTTTGGTTTTGGAAGAGTCCCTCAATCAGTCTACTACATGTATCTGTAATGAAATAGATTCTCATGAGCCAAGCAGCCATTTACAGGGTCAAACTCACCCTCGAAAGTCCGTTCGATAACCCGTTTAAAATCACCTTCAAAAGACGCCGTTTGGTCTAAAACGCTGAACGTTTAACCCTTTGGCTGTCGGTGCCCCTTTTTGTCGCGATGATTCCGGCAAAAAGCACTATCGACAGCAAAAGGGTTACCGCGATACTTCCACTCGTTGTCCGAGTGTCTGACTAGCAGCTTCTACCAACAGACACAGTTACCTCAACAAGTACGTCTGAAAGATCGTGTTTACATTTTTTCGCCTCGATATTTTCGTGTCTGGGCCACGCACTTAGGTCATCACAGTGAGTAATACGTCCTCGGGCCAATGTCGGCATGAACTGGTCCCGCGCACTAGTGTGGCCGTGCGCTGTGCCCAAAAACATCGACGTCTGCCCGTGGAAATGCCGCGTTTTCAAAGTATAGCCTCGCTATTTAGTGTCTGACAACTAATAAGCGGTCACTGATGTCATCCCAGTAAACATACGATCCTCGAGCCGATGGTCGGGCCGGGCCCGCTGCCGTGCGCCGACGACGGCCCGAGGACCGTTTGCTTTCTGGGACCACTGTTCTTAACGAGGCGCATTGAATTGGTACGGCTGACGCCGGTTGTCTTTCGGAATTTTTCTCTTTCAATCTCATCTGCACGGAACTAAAGGGAGGCGGTGGGCCCCGCCGGGTGGCCCTGAAGCAGCACTGACCGTCTGGCAGGCAAAAGCCCCCTGGGACCCCTCGGTCGCGCCCGCTGCATAGCCGAGGATGGTTCTTTGCTTAATGAACAGGGCAGTGCCTGAATAGACTGACCGGCGCATCTCAGGGCAGGCGACATAAACCGCGCTACTTACAGGGTCAGTTGCACGAGCGAGCTTAGATCCTGCGCAAGGCACTAAGCAAGGTGCTCCGCTATAGCGGAGCACCTTGCTTAGAGCCTTGTGCAGGATCTAAGCTCGCTCATGCCACTGGGGCTTGGTCTCGATCTTGTTTACATGTATTGTGCACCAGCGATTCCGGCCACCAGACGTCCTGCGGGAATTGTCCCTATAAAGAGCGCCCGCCTAGTCGCCGATTCTAATCTACTAACCCTTCCAGCGCTGCCAGCGAGCAAACATGATGAAAGTATGGCAAATTCAACGTAAAATGTATTATAAGACCAACGAGTTAGAACACATGTATATATAATCCAGGGAGGGGGGGGGGGGGGGGAAGACGGGTTTGTTCAATAGCATGTCCGTTGAAAGGTCTTGGTAAATCAAAGTGCCACAGTTGCAGTGCGCCTGAATTGATCATTGTTCAGGTCGTACTCCATAGAAAATAGATTTCCCTGTCCCCCATAAACCCGCCCGTCATGGCCGTCCATTACTTCGGTTCCGTGGACTACGTTAAACCCCGAACTAACCAACCAACCTATGAATCAGTATGGCACAAGCAAGAGGCAAAGAACATCGAGTCCCCGCATCTGAGGGGGCTCATAAAGTTCATTGCCTCTTGCAGTTGGCTATTTTTTCCCCCCAATCGTGAAAGCGTCACTGTGATTTAAACAATCCCAACAAAGAAGGCAACACGCTTAAAATGGACTATTTATTAAATAAATTGCGTGTTCAATGTACTTTTAAAGTGTGTTTCTTTCTTCGTATGGCACTTTTTGTTTGACATTTTATTTGCTTCGTAGGAACCTTTTTGGTCTGGGTTTGTTCTTTGGCTTTGGGGTAGAATAAGAAATCATCGCTGAAAACGCGCAAAAGTGACCTAGCGAAGATGGGCTGAATTACTGTTATTTTGCTGCAGAACCATGCACTTTACCCAATTCTCCCCATTCAGTTCCGCCGTGTAGCTTGCATTCAAGGGATGCTGGTACAAGAATCCAAATGTTCACTCCACCAGCAAAATTATAAGCGCTGCAGATCGGACGCCAATTTCCTGTGTCTGCGTACTCGTGAAGATAAAATAATAAGTGAGAATAATGTGAGTATAACTGCGTTGCAAGGCGCAAAGATTAACTCGGGTGGTTTTATTTTTCATCTTCGTGTCATGGTGAAAGGGTGGGGTTAGGGGCGAAGGGGCAAGGGAATTCTAAAAGGAAAAAAAAAAAAAAAAAAAAAACCCCAAAAACAAACACCCCCCCCCCCCACCTAACTCTGGCAATTACTTCCCTTTTCTTTTTACACAACAGCAATTATTTTCCTTTTCCTTTTATACAACTGTATTAAATTTTGTCTCACGATGAGAATCGTGGGCCGCCTTCTCCGAGCACGGATAAAAATACAATGGTGTCAACAAGAGGCATAGATCATCATGAGCCCCCGCAACTGCGGGGGCTCATGAGGATCTATGCCTCTTGTGCATCAGGGTTGTGTTCCCTTTTTAATAGTTCTCGGCATTGAAGGGGTTAGCGGTAAATCCGAAGGGCGCGAAACCTCGTGCAACAATGCAACCCACCCCACTGCCCCCATTCATACATCATGCTGTATGACTTAATACGCAGCTGTCGGAGACTTCTACACGTAGCGCACAGCCAGCGACTCCAGAACAATTGACCGCAACATCGGCGACGCGTCTTGTAGCTTGTTTAACAATTGTGCAACAAAGGGTCGACCAAGATTGTTCAAGGGTGGTGCCAGAATAGCTTGGCGCCTGTAGGGGCCAAGCTATTCTGGCACCACCCTTGAACTATCTTGGTCTGTCTTTCTCAAAGTGCGTTACATCTCCAGATCTGCCGCATGGTCCGATGTGAGGGCTTTGGTGTCTTATAACCGGAGTTAAGACTAATGTTCGCCCGCAGGCGCTAAGCTGTTCTGGCAACACTCTTGAACTAACACGGTCTGTCTTTCTCAAAGAGTGTTCTGTCTCCACTGTGTTTTGTGTAGTTTTGTCTTCGATGTCTTAAAGCGAACCTGCTCCGGAGTGGGATTTCACTGCTAAGTCTCTTCCTTCAGAAATCTGACGGGACATCCCAGCAAGTAAAAAATTCCATTGGGCCAACGTCGACCCAAGAACCCTGTGCTCAGTGACAGGGGCGCTTCGAATCCTGCGGCACACAAAAAAGTCGATCAATTGTCGATCTAACTCCCGTCTCAAGATCGGCTCTTGCGTCTGTGTACGATCCAAAAACAACATTTTGACGCAAAACTGTCTTTCTGTCATACCGATAGCATTAAAGGATTTAATCTGGGAGATAGGGCACAGGCTCTCGACGGCTTTTAGAAAGCTATGCAATGCATTATTGCGTCCAGAGGGTAAGGCGTGTCGACACATGGGCAGCGCTGCCCCAGGGAGGCGAAAGAGCGAACCCGGTAAGCAAAAGGTCCTGGGACAGACGTGAGCATTTTGTGAAAAACGACATTTTTCTTGTCATCGCTTTCCTAGGACCCCAAAGTGCAAAAGGCCATCGGACCGACGTCGGTCAATGGCGGCCGACGTCCGCATTTTTGTGAAAAGCGAGTTTTGCATCGCATAGGAATAACAATCTCGCTTTTCACAAAAAACGGACTTGAGTGTAAACTGCCATCGACCTATACATTTATTTCCAACCAATAGTGATAATTTGGACCAGTTTTGCTGGGTGAGGGAGACCAAAGTGCCCCGAGACAAATCCCCGATGAGCGACACGATTGCTTTGCTGTTCAACGTGTATTGTGAAGAATAATGGTGGGTTTGGGTTTGCTAATTTTGGGCTATATTTACTATTCAAACGTGAAGGCAGTCAGGGAAAGGGGGTAGAGGGGTGGGGGTGGGGGGGGGGGGGGGGGGCGTGGAGTGATGGGGGAGGCGAAAGAAAAAAAAATCGTCCGTGCTTCTGTAAGAAACCAACACACCAAACTACTCACTAACCAATTGGTGAGGCTAGCGCTGATAAAAAAATGTACGTAATAATACCAGGGGGAAATTTTCAAGTCTTGACAGATGTATATGACCGTCTTGTTATTTATCTGTGTATATTTCTGTGGGCTGGCGATTAGGTGCCTGACAGGAAGGGGCAAGGATCTAACCGTTTGTCTGTCCAGCTCTGAGTGTATTGCCTTGGTATTACAGTACTGCAATACAAAAGGCGCGCTAACTCGTCTGCCATAACTCGTGCGCTCCTGATAGCCTTGGGAAGTCCAATACGCAGTGAACGTTAAACGTTAAACGTTTAGGGCTCAACTCATTCAGCCCGACGGCCGTATTTCCCAAATTTTGGAGGCGTTATCTAATGACTATGTACTAGTTGCAGGAGATGGATCGACCATGATAATTCAAGGGCCGTGCCAGATTAGCTAATCTGGCACTATTCTTGAATTATAATGATCGACCCATCTCCTGCTGTAGTGCGTCAGGGCTGAATGGGTTAACGTCTTTTGTCCACCACGAAGGTGACTTTTAAAGACGGGGCACCGAAAAGAGGTCTGTGCAAATTTTGACTCAAACTGGGTTCGAACCCACGACCTTTCAGACGAGAATCGAACGCTCTACTCCAAGCTCCCCCAATACGCAGTGAAGGACAGATGTCTGCTCGCCTTTCATAATATAGAAAACAAAAGAATGGAGGGTTGGGGGTGGAGAGAAGGTGTTGTGAAGATTTTCAAGACGGCCGTGGTGTAGCTCGATATGGTACAGTGGGTCCGTTAGTACCAAAAGCACACGCCTGAACCCACACTGGTCGTCTCGCGCGATTTGCTACCGCTGAAAAGCGGTAGCGAATCACGGGAGACGACCAGTGTTACTTGACACAATGTGCGACACAATGTCAAATGCCTGTGAAGCGGTCGGATAGCAGACGTGGTGTCATTTTGAAATCAGGATTTAAGCGCACTCGAGTATAGTGCGCACATCTGCAATGCAATCTATAATTGCTATGACTCAGAAACACGGGCCTGACAAATTTCTAACTACACTTTTTTTTTCTTCGCGTCAAAATCTCAGGGTCGGTCAGATTTAATCGTAGAGATGGATCTTCAAGAGCCACTGATCCTCATGAGCCCACGCAGGTGCGTTGGCTCATGAGGATCTATGCCTTTTGCGATTAGGCAATTAAAAAAAAAATTATTTTGAGGTGGGAGGGGGAAGGGAAGATTGGGGGGGAGGGGGAGGGGTGCTGAAAGCGCTTGAATTTTTATGTCCTTAAGTCTGCTTAAAAAGTTAAAAATTCTCTTCTTTTTGTTGTTGCAATGTTCTCGTAATTACAACATATATTTTTTCTTTAAATAGGTCGGAAACAAAAGCGGACGCGTTCAGTGAAGAAAAACATTGGTACTGGAACCGGGGAGCACTGCCACCTCCCCCTCCCCCCACATCTGCCCGCAACCCCAGAGAAGTTTTCTTGCGCCGCCCCCCCCCCTCCCCACCGCCCCAATCCATCCACCCCCCCCCCCCAAAAAAAAAAAAAAAAAAAAAAACAAAAACAAAAAAAACACGCACAATTTTTGAAAGAAAAATCGGCGAAAAAAAATCAATATGTTTTAATTTGTAAACACACTTTGGAGAACAACATGGAGAAAAAATATAACAATTTTTGTTTGTTTGTTACGTTTCATTTTTATGAAATGATGCTATACTGTTTCTTATCTTCTTCAGTTTCATCCTCCCCTCCCGCCAACCACCCTCCGCCCCTTCCCCTACCCCTCCACCTCGGTTGCTTGATTTTCGGAAGCCGAAAGTAACACGTCAGGCACACCCCTCCCTCCCCCCCCCCTTTACCCTCCCCACACACACCCCACCCCTCAACTCAATGAAAAATATCTTCCTGTGCCACTGTTGAAAGGGCAGACAGTGCACGCGATCGAATGCACGGGTTGCCTTTATAATTGATGAATATGTCAAATTTGTAAAAATGGAAAAAGAAAAGTTCTCGCATTCACTGTCCGCCCAGACAATCTACTTTTCATGTGCACCACTTCTCTCTTATCCGGTTCCTTCCGTGAGACAGTCTTTGTGACACGCTCGGTGTGGGACCGTACCCAACTCCAAGAGACATAAACCCTTATGGGCCCCCGCAGTCGCGAGGCCTCATGAGGGTTTATGTCTCTTGTTACTCGTGGTACAGTGAAACTCCGTGACAAACAAAATGCCAGGGGACACAATTTAATTAGTCGCTTTCAGTGCCTACAGTGTATTATAACAAAGTAAAATTTGTCAATTATGTACTACTACTACTACTACTAATAATAATAATAATAATAATGACGATGGTGATCATGTCATCATCATCAGAAATAAGTCGGTCGGGTGGCGCTGCACTGCAGCGTCGATGATGATGATGATGTCCACTTGTAATGTGCATCCACTACATGCTAGCAGCATGCTCAGGGGGTGGGGGGGGAGGAACTTTGGTGCACAGTAGTCCTGGAATTAAAAGTCAAGCAACAGGTGGGTCTTGAGGTGCCTCCTGAAGGTGCCAATGCAGTCAATGTCCCTCAAGAATTGTGGTAGCCATTTCATAGCCTAGAACCGCAGTGTGAACTGAAAATGCCCGGAAACCAAGTCGCTTCTTTGTGTGGCTTTCAACACTTGGGGTGCAGAGTTTGGACCGGACAGCAGAACGGAGCTGCCTCTGATGGTTATGACGTGGGACTATTTCCTGGTAGTACTCTGGTGAGGCTGGGTCATTTATAGACTTGTGGCACAGAGTGAAAATCTTGTGATCGATTCTTAGCTTGACAGGAAGCCAGTGCAACTGCTTAAGGACTGGTGTGATATGCTTCCTTCTTTTGGTTTTTGTGACAAGTCTGGCGGCAGTGTTGTGAACCAGTTAAAGACGTCTGAGTTGTTGCTCTGGTAGACCTCAAAGGCAGCTGTTACAGTAGTCCAGTCTGGATAGGACAAGGGCAACGGCGATAGCATCTGCAGCTTTGGCTGTCAGGACAGGTTGTAGTTTTCCAAGGGAGCGAAGATGGAAGTAGCATCCCTTGACAACAGCATTGATATGGTCTTCCATGGTAAAACTGACATCGACAAAGACACCAAGATCTCTGACAGTCTTGGAGAAAGGTTGATTGATTGATTGTACATTGCTTAACGTCCCGACAGCAACAAGACTTTCTCAGGACGTGCCTGCACTGCTTGTGAAAAAAAAAAAAAATCAAAACTAAACAGCATATTGAATGTATGTCGCCAGCCGGTCCAATACGTTAAATAAACCTACAACATGGGGCCTAAATAAAGCTAAGACCATTTAGCAACACACATCCAATATCAAGAGCTACAGACAGCGCAGACAGTAGGGAGAGTTTAAAAAAGGAAAATACAGGTGAATGGCCCAAGGGTAGACAGAAACATATGCCCCGGAGTAGAAGGGAAACCCACCCTGTGGGGCTGACCAGGGTGAACCTGGGAACTAAAAAGTAGTTAACCCCACCCAAGTCCGCCAGGGCAGACCCGGGTGGGGGTTTGAAGAAAGGGATGAGAGACTCACCAACACGGATAGCATCAAGAAATTTCGCGTCGCGTCTTTCCTTGTCCTCCACACAGGAAGATAGCGTTAAAGAAAGGATGATAAGCACTGAAAATCTATTGTTATATATGACTTTTGTTAGTATACCCGACGTATTTGAAAGGAATGTCCCATGTATATATATATATAAATCCCGACTGTGAAAGAAACACGCTTAGAAAAGACAGTTACAACACAGTTTATTAAATTGAGTTGTGATTGTCTTTTCTAAGCGAGCTTCTTTCATCGTTGCGATTTTCTTTATTAGAGTTTAGATCATTTTACCCGCTTGTCAGTGTCTGTCACCTTTTTGTATATAGTAAGTCAAATCTGCTATAGCGGTTTACAGCAGCCGTCACAGACCCAGTTTTCATACATCATCACCCTGTGTAAAATGGCCATTTGTCTATAATGACCCCATCTGTCCTGTCCCTTAGGTAGCCGTTATGAGCAGGTTTGACCGTATATATACTGACGACTAAAAACAAATTTTGAATCATCGGAAACACTATTACATATTGACGAGCCCGTAGTATGCGACACTAAAGTGTTTCCGATGATTCCAAAAATGTCGCATACTGACCGCGATCTCGTCAATATATAATCATATATATATATATATATATATATATATATATATATATATATATATATATATATATATATATATATATATATATATATATATATATATATAATTCTAATGCTGTATCTACCCATGTCCTTTTCATCTTGCTCTATCCACCGTCTTCTCCCTTCCTCCTATCACTCGGCGTGCCCGTTGCAACCCCCCCCCCCCCCCGCCCCCAACCCCCGTCCCACCACTTTACCTCCTTCCCCTTCACCCCGGTCATCTCCTCTCCCTCCCTACTTGCAAAGTCAAAGACCGCTTCTTGTGCCGTCTTATACACGTGTTTTTCCTCCAGTATGGGCATCATTATTCATTGAGCCGTCATGTCTTCCGACATTTGCATTTTTTTTTTTTCGGACAGGAGAAAAGAACTACATTTCTCTCCATCTGCGAGAGACATAGATCCTCACGAACCACTGCTTGCAGGGGCTTATGAGGATCTATGCCTCTCGCTTGCACGGCTCTTGAAAACCTAGACCTGCTGTTGCGGATTAGTATTGCTGTCCCGGACCTGTCACTGTTCTGTGCGTTGGGCCGGCACTATTTGGGCGCTCTCTGCAATTCTGTAGGAGCCCTTGCGAGCTCGTACCCTGGTTGTCTCCCTCGATTCACTGCCGCTTATACAAGGGCAGCGAATCGAGGGAGACAACCAGTGTGGCATGCTTGCAGAGATATCTGAGAATATATAGGCGTCTTGCGAGTAATGCCCGAGCTCTTGAGAATTTAAGCTTCTTGTTTGCACAGGCTTTGAGAATCCCTGCCTATACAGACAATGACGAGTTTGAACGGTGTTTTTTTTTTTTTTTTTTTTTGTTCTTTCCTGTCTGCCGACAATGATGGTAGATCTTCCGGCATACCTGATACATACATGGTACAGCAGAGCCAAGGACAGGATAGACACTTTTTCCTATCTGCAAAAGCCATCAAAGGTTCCGCTGCATGAGTGAGCGAGCTTAGTCTGCGCCAGCTACGAAGAAAGGTACTCGGCTATGTTAGTTCTGCAGCGGAACACATAAACGTGACTAAACAGGACTAAACTCACTCATGCATTTGACCCCTGATCTTTCAGAAACAAGTTTAGATCAAAGGGTATTATGATTGTATCAGTAGTCAGAGCAATTTACTTATGTCTGCCTCAAACAGATGTTACCATAGAATGAGCCATAACACAGATTAAGAACTTTAAAAAAAAAAAATCTTTTTTTTTTTTGCTTGCGTGCGTGCAGAATGCAGGGGCTGATTAGGATCTGTACCTCTCGTTTGAACCATTTTCATCTATTCCTCCCGGCGTCGGTGCGATGTCGTTGGCCGGTCTGACATTACGACTAATAAGAGCGTCTAACTTGACAGTTAGTGAGCAGCAGCAGTACATCTGTCTTTAGTACAGACACAGATCGACATAATCAAGCCAAAGCCAGAGAATAAGAGCGCATTACTAGCAATGAATATGCCTTATTTGTACAGCATCATCTTAACCCTTTGCGTGTCGGTAGCGGTTTTTGTCGCGGTGATTCCGACAGGAATCATCGCGACAAAAACAGCTACCGACACGCACAGGGTTAACATAGGACCAGAAGTTCTAGCTTCACCTCTTCAGTACCAGGACATACACAATACAGTCCACTTCGCTTATAGCAAGGTCGGATATAACGAAAGTCGGATATAACAACACTTTTTTCCCGAGGTCCCAAGAGAGCACCTTCTCACAAATTACTTCGCTTATGACACACTTCGAGAAAACGTGGCGATTTGATAATATCCGAAGTGGACTACACATCTTAAAAGGCATAGAAAATTCAGCGGCACATAACCTTATCCAAAACGAAGTGCGAAAAAAAAAAAAAAAAAAAAAAAAACCACGCCATTGAACAGCGCAAATTCGAATGCTCGTAGCACCGGTATAACTGGGCCAGCATACTGTAAAGAACAACACGAACCACGCTTAAAGCGCGTCAAACATACCATGCATTTTACCTAACAATTGACCTATAAATGACCCCAACCTTCCATTTTTTCCTAAAGGGGGAGAAAAAAATCATCAATGCGAATGTCCAAATTGTATTTAGTTGCCGCGGTGGCTCTTGTGTCTTATGCGACGTGAAAGGGAGGGTTGTGTTCGTTTGAAAGTTCAGTTTACCCAGGTAAAAATGTGTAACATGTTTGGCGCGCTTTAAGTCTTTCGTTGCCATCGAACACAACCTATTTCTTTTAATACTGACCATGAAAAACTCTAAAGCCAAATGAGCCCCGCTAAACCAAAGAAAACTGGTATAAATGCAGCCAGCAAGAGTCAAAGAACATCACGAGGCCCCGCATCTGAGGGGGCTCATAATGTTCTTTGCCTCTTGCATTTTGTTTTCGGCAGCGAACAGGTTAAAAATCATTATGAATAAGAATCTCATACACGTGGTCTTCGCCTCTGTCAGACTCGGCTCGGTATTCATTGTCCTGGCAAATACATGATTTATTTGGTAAAGCTTATTCCAGTAAGTTATTCTCTGCTTGCTTCACGCGGTACAAATCACTGTCAGCCTTTGCCTGTGTGTTTGCTCTCTCTCTCTCTCTCTCTCTCTCTCTTTTATTGTGGCCTTGACAAACCATTTCGCTGCCGAGAAAGAAAAGAGAGCGCAATCCATCTGCAAGAGGCATAGATCCTCATAAGCCTCCGCAGTCGCGGGGGCTCATGAGGATGTATGCCTCTTGCTGACACCAATTTGGATTCTTGTTCGCTTGACGGCTGTGGCACTTTGGCGTTGAATTAATATATATTTCAGAAGCACAGTCTGCTTCCTACGGTAGTGAAGTTAAACCTTTCGTGCACGCAGCCACCTTTCTTGCTTACATTGCTATTGGCTGCTTGGTCAATCAGTGGAGTTAAAGGTTGTATGTATTGCACACTGTCTTTTGTTTGTTTGGTTTGTTTGTTTGTTTGTTTGTTTTTTGTTTGTTTTTGGTTGTTTTTTGTTTGTTTGTTTGTTTGGGGGGGGGGGGGGTATTTTATTTATTTTGGGGAGACATTCTACTTCATGATTCAATTCTTACGCAGTGTACAGCATTAGCTCTAAAATGTTATAACCCTGATGAAATATTCGTTAAAACTTTACAATACAGCGCATAATAGGATATATTACTTCATTAATAGTCAGTAAAAAGAAAAGAAATTAGTCTTGTGACTCTTCAAAACAAACAAACAAACAAACAAACAAACAAACAAACAAACAAACAAAACAAACGCAGAGACACGGCGAACATTTTGCCATAAAATGTATTGGCCGTCACTGTCTATAACATAACGTAGAAAATAGATTATACCTTGAAACGCAGGCATCGGTAAGGAAGGTAAATGACATGCTATCTTTTCTTTGTGAGGTGGAAGGGCGGGCTGGGGAAGTGAGTAGGCATAATAGCTCACACATTTTCATATCCATAATAATAGGGGAGAAAAAACAAACGGCAACGCCGCAAACCCGGCAAACACGACGACACGCATCCTGCCCAATTAGAACTTGATCCTGTCATCAAGAAGCAACATTTCGCGTTTGTTTTCGATGGCATTGCCCGGTGCCTTTCGAAAGGGGAGATACACGCAGGAACCGAGGCAGGACATTTGCTATGATTATTTACTGATTTACCGCTGATAGCGCCGGGGGGGGGGGGGGGGGAGGGGGGGTCCCCTCGGCCAGCTAATGGTCCACGGGCCGACATCAGCCGCCCGCTGGCCCGCGCACTGCGCGGGCCAGCGGGCGGCCGATGTCGGCCCGAGGAATTTTTGCCCGCTAAAGGTCATATTTGTCCGCTTTGATTACCCTCATTTACAAACTCGCCTGCCGCGAACACGGGGCATACAGTTGCAAGAAATAAATGGCAGCGGTTTTTTTTTTGGGGGGTCTGTGCTGTCTCTTAAGAGTGAACTGACAGACAAGGGTATCTTGTTCTAGCGACCTTCGTCTGGACGATACACCGACTCTCAAGAGCCCACGCATTCATTCTGAAAGCGTAATGAAGAATAGGAGCACCCCTCACCCAAGCATAATTAACCTTTTTCTATAGCAAATAATAATAATAATAATAATAATAATAATAATAATAATAATAATAATAATAATAATAATAATCATCATCATCATCATCATCATCAAGAGAAGTATAGGTTTTCATGAGCTCTTGCGGCTGCAGGGGCACATGTGAAGTTAGTATGTCACGTGCAGAAGAAATAAACTGCATGATGAAGTGTGCAATTCGGGTGCAGAAGTTGTCCAAAAGTGCGTCAGCACGCAATCCATTTCCCACATTTTGACAAGAATAATTACCGGTTGTCCTTCTTACGATCGAGGTTGTCTCCCAATGCGCAAAAGGCCATCGGGCCGACGTCGGCCGCCGTTGGCCCGCGCATTTTCGTGCGCGGCCCAACGGCGGCCGACGTCGGCCTGATGGTCTTTTGCGCATTGGGATTTTCTTTTGCCTCCAGATAATCTCGTTCATATCATCATTCAACCGGCTCTAACAGTGGAATTTAAAACAAAAAAATAGTCTGACACCGCCCCTGAACTATAATGACGAGCAAAAGAAATGCGACATTTTTTGACGGGCAAAAGAAGTTCGACACTTTTGGCATCAACGGAAACACTAAAGTGTCCCGGATGATGCACAAAATGTCGCATTTTTTTCTCTCGTTAGTATATCATGGTCTATCCATGTCTTGCGGTGCGTCCGACTGGCTAAATACGTGTATTCTCACAAACCAAATAAATGAGAAAAGCGCTGGAAGAAATTACTAGTACACGTACTAAGGATCTAACTGTGTGTTTGTCCAGTGCCGAGTAGTTTCCCTCGGTAAGCGTACTCAGTAAGTTAAACCTCCACACGCACTTACTGAATCCCTCACGACTGAATATTTTTTCTGTATATTATTTCATTTTTCAATCGCTTTTGGTACCAATACAGTTACGGAAAGCTTTTTAAGTAGACAGCGTCTGAGAAGAAGCTCTGATGGAGGAGGTAAAAGTCAATTCTTTGAGTCTTTGTCTCCTTGTTTCTGTCTTTCTCAGTCTCTGTCTCTCTCGCGTTCTGTCGAGTACGAAATAGCTCAGCCGGTTAAGCGTCGGAGCAAAAAAAGAGCGAAGGGAATCGCCGGGTCATGGGTTCGAGTCCCCGTCCCGGCCCTGGTAGCTGGACTCGCAATCCAGGGAAAAAAGACAGGTTCGTTCAATAGCATGTCCGTTGAAAGGTCCTGGTAAATCAAAGTGGCAAAATTGTAGTGCGACTGGATTGATCAGTGTTCAGTTCGTAGTACTCCATCGGCAATAGATTTCCATGTCCCCCATAACCCGCCCGTCAGGGCAGTCTGCTATCATTTCGGCGCCGAGGACGTTAAACCCCGAACTAACATCGCTTTCTCTTAGGAGAGCTTGGAGGAGAGGCGCGTTAATGCCTAACAGTTTAGCCTGATATATTTCTAAATTTGTTATCATCATCACCATCATCATCATCTCTCTCCCTCTCTTTGCAAATTGACGATTCTGTTTTCTGTCAAAACTTTTAGCGTTAACAAAAAAAGTATAATCACCACCTTGTGGTAACTCTCTACTATAGCTGACCCCAATGTGATAACAATTAACACTCATGCTAGTGGCAGTGAGACTGCTAACCCATTCAACCCTGACGCACTACAGCAGGAGGGTAATTCAAAGGTAGTGCCAGATTAGCTTGGCGCCTGTCATCATGCTGTTCTTTGCCTCTTGCAGTTGGGTGGTATATGGATTCGCATTAATTTTGCAAACGTTATATTCAAACGTTTACTCTTCCACAGCGTTACCATTTCAAGGTAACCTTGTTTGTAAACACGTTTGCTTTGAAAATTTAATAACATGTTTTGTCTCAGTCTTTCATAAGCGAGTGTCTTGTTGTTTGTTTTCACGCGTTCTGCAGCTTGATTAGAGAAAGGGGAAAGTAACAATGACAGAGCTTTCCGAAAGAAACTACGTGACTGCATCATTAGATTCAAATTTGCCCTACGGCGAATCGTCTGAGAGTGATTATACCTCTCGCCACCGTGCTTTAAACCACCTCTTATACTGCCAGTGGACGCAGATTGTGTTTCTGAAATCTTTGTTAATTCAACAAGAAACGGCCCCAGTGGTCTAAGGAACATGGATACACAGTGGTGTCAGCAAGAGGCATAGATCCTCATGAACCGCCGCATATGCGGGGGCTAATGAATATCTATGTCCCTTGCATGTTGGGTCGCGTTCGTGTTTTTTTTTTTCCTCGACAGTGCCGCGGCATCGGTCTAGTGATCATTCCCTTCACGGAGAGATTAACTGGCCACTTGGGGTTTAACGCCCATGCCACAACAGTGATTGTAGAAGGCCCGTGGGGGCAGGTTACGGGGGACGAAGACAGCTATTGCCTATGAATTTGGGGACAGGGACAGCTATTGCCTATGAACTGGGGTGCCTGGACGTCCGGGGTGACTAACTGCCTACGAACTGGGGTGCCTGGACGTCTGGGGCGCCTAAATGCATATGAAGTTGGGGACAGGGACAGCTATTGTCTATGGAGTACGACTTGAACACTGATCAATAATTATCCAACGCGCTATGCAACTGCGCCACCATACATACGACGTGCTATGGAACAGGCCCGTCTCTTTTTCCCTGTGTCTGAACAAAGTTAGTGGGGCCAGTTGCACGAGTGAACCAAGTTCTGCGCCAACCATTAAGCTTAATGGCTGGCGCAGGTCTAAGCTCACCCGTGCAGCTGTCTCCTGAGACATAGACTGGAAGGCAGAAAGAGTTTGAGAGCGTGAGGTGCCACCACGCTTGAGAGACCAAAAGAGTAGGGAGTACACTCGTCAGGCGCACAGCACCGGTGACCAAACAGGCATAAAGAAGTAAACTCGCGAGGCATGCCCGCTATCAAGCTATGCACCAACGAGCGCAGTTAAGCCAGCAGCCTTCACATAAAGTGCAAATTAGTCCATTTCTATGAAGGTTTCTTAACGTCTGAGTGTGGGGAAAGAAGTACACATTTACAGCAATTTTCGTTACAGTAATGATGACAGACGCGACAGTGCCGGCATCTTCACAGCTTGTCTTCACAGCCTTCACAGGCGGTCACTACACCCTCTTACTATCGTGGACGCAGACTGCGTTTAGGAGATCAGTGTACTTCAACGTCAAAGATCTCCAGACGTCAAAGGAACATGGATACACAGTGGTTTCAGCAAGAGGCATAAGTCCTCAAGGGCCCCCGCAACTGCGGGGGCTAATGAGGATCTATGCCTCTTGCAGTTCAATCCCGTTACAAACTTTCCCCAGGGAATATTTTTCTCGCGGTGAAGCGTTACTTAAATTACAAACATGTTCACATTTTCAAGTAACCCATTCGAGACGTGCCGCATCCGGATACGCGGCATAAAACCACGTATCCGGATGTGTCACGTCTCGAATGTGTTAACCCCTTCAGTCCGAACCTCGCAGCAGCAAAAAGAGACAGATCGCGCATCATACAGCATAGATTTCGTTGGCTGCCAGAATAGCTTGGCACCAATTTACTAATAGGCTACGTGCAAGAACTTTAGCCATAAAAAAATTGCAAAGGGCACTAACACCAAGTTTGTCATAAAGGGAAGTAATTTACATGAAATGTGTAGCCAAGGTCGCTGAAAGAGCTTTTTTGCAACCAACCTTGTTAAAAGTGAGGTTTACTGATTTGTCTTTGAGTTTCATTCGCGGAGCATGTGGCAGATTTGAAGAATCATTAAAAACAAAACAAAACAAAACAAAAAGCAAAAACGAACAAACAAAAAAAGCACAGAAAAAATGAAATAAGTTAATTGATAATGGTCTGCTAAGAATGTACATAAACATGACTTTAATATTTTACGGTGCCTCGTTGAAATCAGCTTCATTGCAGATAAAATACGCAGAAAGCCCTAACGTTTCAATTTTTTTTTTTTTTTTTTTTTTGGGGGGGGTGGGGGGGTGGGGGGGCAACTAGTTGTATTTGAAAGTATATCCAACGTCAAAATTTCTGATCCGTCCGAGGAAGATGGCTACTAAATTGATGTTGTCAGCAAAGAGGCAATTAAATTAAGAACCTCACGAGTCTCCGCACCTGCTTGGGTACATGAGGTTCTATGCTTCTTGCAGTTTGGTGGTGTACCATATTCCCGGCAGCAAAGGAGTAACGTTCATGTTTTCTTTCACTCAACAGATTTATAAAAGTAGAATCATCCGCAAGGAAATGTATGCCGTGTCTATTTCCGAGTCAATGTGGTCTTTAGATAACGATATAATTATTTCTCAAACTTGACCCGTTTTTACACACAGAAGTCTTGTGTAATTTTGACTTCCGTCTTTTCATCCGCGCATAAATCTTACAAACTTTCATTTCATTTTATATAAAACTCTTGACTGCCGAGTAAAAGAGAACACAATCTTACTGCAAGAGACATAGATCCTCATGAGCCCCCGCAATTGCGGGGGCTCATGAGGATCTATGTCTCTTGCTGACAGCACTTGTATCTATGTTCCTTGGACGGCTGAGGCTCTTTGACACTGATATAACACAGATTTCAGAAGCATAGTCGGCGTCCAAAGGCAGTGTTCTGTACAGACCATGGAGCGTATACAAGCTCAATGGTACAGACGAGTTCTGTGAGCTTCTTTTTCGCTCTATCGCTAAATGTGGATCGAGCTGTACAAACCGCGACGGCTCAAGTGTAGCGTCTGGATAGCTGGACGCCTGCAGAAGGGCGAACCACGATAGCTCAAAGGTTGGCATCAGAATAGCTTGACGTTCAAACACGCCAATCTAATCTGGAGCAACTCATGAGATTATCAAGATTCACCCATCTCGCTTGCAACTGGTGCTCAGTATTATCAGACAATTTCAACCCCTTCGGTGCCAGTACGGAGTCAGTCGCAGATCGTGAATTAAAAAAAAAAAAAAATTCAACGCCAAAGAGTTAGTTCCAACTGTCCGAAGACCACGGGTATAAAGTGGGACCAACAAGAGGCATAGATACTCAAGAGCCCCCGCAACTGTGGGGGCTCATGAGGATCTATGCCTCGTGCAGGTGGTTTGAATTGTCTTTACTTTTCCTCGGCATTGATGGGGTCAGCAACCAAATCAGGTGCAACTCTTGAGATATTAGGGTCCATCCATCTCACTGGCAATCTGCGCTGAGTTTTATCAGACAATTTGACCTCTTTGCTGCCAGTACAATCCAGATTGTATTTCTGAGTTCATGTTCATTAGTTCAACGCCAAAAAGCCCCAGCGGTCCGAAGGCCATGGATACAAAGTGGTGTCAGCAAGAGGCATAGATCCTCATGAGCCCCCGCAACTGCGGGGGCTCGTGAGGATCTGTCTCTTGCAGATGGACTTTGTTCAACGGCTTTTTGTCGGCGGGAAAAGGTTTCAAGGCAACAAAGAACACACATGTGGACGTGACATTTTTTAATGTTTTTTTGGCGAAATGGATGACAGCAATTTTCTTTATCGATGCAACCTTATCAATGTTGATGCGAGGGGTTTCCTCCAACGTGGGAGGAATATTTACGGCATAAATCGCCCGAACATTTTCACAGATCCCATCCGGTCCTGGCACACTACAAGTTATCGTTCGACCATGACAGTTTCGCAGGTGGTGCCGGAATAGCTCTTGCAAGCTTCAAGCGGAGTCCAGATTCAAAACAGTGTTATTTTTTTGTTGTTGTTTGTTTCTAAGTGACTCGTATGCATGTATGACGACATCCATCATAAGCTTCTCCGAGTGAGGGCGGGACGCTTTATATAAATGACAACAGCGGAACCCTGAAATTCCTCGGAATAATATCTTTAACCCTTTGACTGTCGAGTAAAAAGGTGAAGACGATCCAAGTGCAAGAGACATAGATCCTCCTGAGCCCCCGCAGTTGCGGGGGCTCAGGAGGATCTATGTCTCTTGCTGAAACCAGAACCACTTTGACTCCACGTTGCTGGGACGCCTGGGGCTCGCTGGCGCTGAGTTAACGAAGACAAAGAGAACACAAATCTGCGTCAACTGGCCTTCAAAGGGTTAATCCGCTTGTGCATGCAGCCAGCGGTACTGTTTACAGTGCCGGTGGGTACATTCACAAGAGGGGTTAATGTTTGGATACGCCGAAAAGGGTTCCACAGACAAACGCCAGACAAACGCCAGAGAACTGAGAAAGTTTGTTTCCTGTGGAATACCGGCGGCCGGTTAGCTGCGGCTCAACAACGACAAAGTCGTGAGCAAAAACGTTGTAACGCAATTTTAGCCCCGCTAACTTTATTTTTGCGGATGCTTTAAATAGAGCCGAGGCGACTGAATTGAACGGTGGCCATTTAAAAACGTTTGTAGCATCAAGCCTTTCAACTTTGCGTTCCCGTCCAGATCAACAAATTCTGAGACGTTAGTGTGTGTTTTTCAAAGAAACGGGACGCTTCCAAAGTGTGTTTTTTACAATTCCCTGGATCGCAAAGAATAAACTCTCGCGGCAAATGTTTTCGAATGCCTTTAAACGCAGATGGAAATCGTCAACGCATTAGCTGAGCTGAGCTGACCCTTCGCACCACGCGAATGACCTGTGTTTGTATTGTACTGTGTTGGGCTTCAGAGTGAATGCGTGTGTCTCACGTGAGAATGCGTGTTGGGTGCAGTTCGCGGCGCTTTGAGCCGATTCGCAGAATTGGGAAAAAGCGCCTATATAATAACCGGTATTATTATTATTATTATTATTATTATTATTATTATTATTATTATTATTATTATTAAGCACAGAAGTCGCAATTCCGAAATTTGGAGGTGTCCTCTGAAGACTGCATTACGTTAACCCTTTGGCTGTCGGTATTAGGTTTTTGTCGCGGTGATTCCCGGAGGGAATCACAGCGACAAAAACCGCTACCGACAGCCAAAGGGTTAAGGTGACCTACTCAGACCTGGACTGCTAAAATTCGCCGTCGATACAACGGGTTATCGACAAAGACTTCTCTATGTTCACAATCCATACGCGTATATGGACACATTTTCTATTACCCCTTATGGGCATCGGGTGGAACTCTCGCGCGTACAAAGGAGAAGTAGAGCAGAAAAGTTTTTCATTTTTACAACATTCAAACTTAATGAGTTATATCCCTTTTGTCCTGCATTATTCTTAGACATACTAAGAACATTTATAAAGAATATATAAGTGAACTATTAGCATAATATAGCCCCGTATCGGAATGCTGCCCGTCTCTGGTGAGTTCACAGTCCGATTTCATTATTCTTTGTTTTTCTGATTATAACCAGTACGCCGTGTTTTGTTTCCAAGTTCCTTTTATGATGTTTGTGCAGGGGCAAAGGACAGATGTTTTCTGGTTATGGGAATTAGCATCTATCTGTTATGTAAACAGTACCTATGGCTACAAGCAGGATGGTGGAAGTTAATATCTCGGCTGCACTCTTCTTGCAGAAATCTACAACAGCAACAAAATTGGCACGAACCAAAATACCCTACAACTACAAAAGTACTAGGACAATCAGAGTGCTTTCAGAAGAAAAATAGCCTACGGCAGGAGAGAGCGAGGAGGAGGGTGAAAAAGGGGGTTGGGGGTTAGGAGAGGAGTATAGGTAGGGTTGGAGTTGTAGGAGGGGTGGGATGACGGCCAAGGCGCCAGCCAGACGAATACGTGTTGAGATACGAAATACGGTTCTGTGAATCAGCCCCCGCGCACACGAAGGCTGACTCAAAGAAACCGTGTGTGTGTGTGTGTGTGTGTGTGTGTGTGTGTGTGTGTGTGTGTGTGTGTGTGTGTGTGTGTGTGTGTGTGTGTGTGTGTGTGTATGTATGTATGTATGTATATATATATATATATATATATATATATATATATATATATATATATATATATATATATATATATATATATATATATATATATATATATATATATATATATATATATGTGTGTGTGTGTGTGTGTGTGTGTGTGTGTGTGTGTGTGTGTGTGTGTGGCCTACGACCAGTTTCGCCCCAAGGGAGGGCTCGTCAGGTAGACATACGGCGTAACCTGACAAATTGCAAACACAACGTGTGAACTAGAAGCAGCCTCCAGAATTTACTGGTAGCACCACTAATATCGCGCGGATTGCATCCCTAAAGCTTTATGTGGTGTTGCAGTGGAAGAAGTCAGATTAATTTTGAAAAGGCAACACTGAGGCAATTTTGTGGTGTAATTATTCTTACTTTTTAACAAAGCGTTGCCCAAAGCCAAAAATGCACACAATCAAATTAGCTCCAAGGGATAATACAACAGGCACTCATCAGATGCCTATGGGAGAAGGCAAAAAGACCGATGCCTCTTCCCGGCGCCAATTTATCCATATTTTCTTCTGAAGCCGAAGGCGGGACCCAGCCCGGGGTCTAATAGGACGTTAGGTCGGCGATGAGAAAATATTTTATTGGAAAATGCATCCATGTTGACAGAAATGATGCTTTCTTTTGAAGAACCACAGCATTGCGGTACGGACATAACAAAAAAAAAAAAAAAAAAAAAAAAAAAAAAAAAAAAAAAAAAAAAAAAAAAAACCCAAGCCTGCCCAAACTAGGTCATATATCTATGTATCAATCGATGATTACGTCTATAAGCCTGTTCTTGGATGAATACAGCTATATATTATAGATCTTCGCATACGTCTTTTACTATATAGTAACGGACTTATGTTCTACGCTTTCACCCCTTCAAATTGACAGCTGCACTGACGACACCGTTCTCTGGATAAGACGCGTAATGACGCGTCTTTTCCGCTGAGCGGTATCGTCAGTAGCAGTCAAGGGGGTAATCATGTAAGTCTACGAATTTAACTGACATGAATTACTTGCACCAATCTATGAACGAATCAGGCATGTGTCGTTGACTGATATTTTGGCCCTTGATGTTGACGAATCTAACTAGTTTATCGATGTGAATGCAAACGCTTGTACCCAGAGAAATAACAGCGCTGGTTAAATCGCCTGACCTCCTCCTACAGTAAACCCACGAAAACTTTTAGCGTAAAGCCGGTACAAGAGGTCCAGATTAGTCCAGAGGTCCCGCAGTGTGTAAGGTCATTTTATCGTGTGCATGACTGAGACTGCTTGGCGATGAAGGCCCTAGAGTGGTGCCTGGATTAAACTGTACATAGTGCTAGTCAGACCATCACGAAACTGTGAACTGTATTTCACCCCGAAAGTAAAGGTTAATAAAATGAACTACTGTGTATATTTCACCTCGGGTGGAAGTAAACGTAAAAGATAATGAAAATAAATATATCAAAAAGAAAGAAAGAGAGAAAAAATCTACAATAAATATGATAAGAAATTAATGAAGTACCGAATGGAGAAAGAAACACGCTATGAAAGACAGTTACAACACAATTTATTAATATTTCGGGTAAATACCCTTTTTCAAAATGGACAAACAAACAAATAGAGAGATTAGTCGCTCTTTGTCTTCATTTATCGCAGAAGGAATGTCACAGTGGCAACTCTGGATTGCCCAAAAATCATGAATGTACAAAGGATGATTCATACTGATTCAGCACCAATACTCCAGCAACCAAAAAGCTCCTCGGGTCGCCGTCGGCCGCAGTTGGCCCGCGCACGACTGTGCGCGGGCCAACTGTGACCGACGTCGGCCCGAGGATCCTTTCTTATCATCGTTAATACTGGCCGGGCACGAATTTGGACTCCTATGAAAACATTTCCGTCTCTCAAGAAAACTGATCACAGATCATACTGATCACGATCTGCGTCGTTTCTACGTCCAGTACCAGAGACCAATAAATTGTGTGATGGTCTGTGATTCTGGACCTTACGGCTCGAAACCGTAAGGCCCAGACTCACAGACCAGGACGCGTTCGTCGAAGTAGGTCAGAGAGGAAAGCCGGATGAGCCAGCGGACTTGGAAAAAGATAAGATCCGTAGTGCAAACATATCCGAAGTACGTGTATGTAAGTGCTTCTTTTTACTCTTTTTTTTTAGGGAGGGGGGGGGGGGGGGGGGAGGGAGTGAGAATGGGGGGTAAGCCCTAGGGGGATAAAGAGAAAGGGGAAAGGGGGAGAGGGTGTAGAGTGTGCGCTTGAGAGGTATGTGGCTTGAGTAACTGCATTTTTCTGTTTTTCGATATTTTACGCATCACATATATCCCGGCAAAGAAGACAGACCTGTTCAATTGCATGTCTGTTGAAAAGTCCTGGTAAATCAAAGTGGCACAGTTGCATTGCGCCTAAACTGATCAGTGTTCAGGTCGCACTTCATGGGCAATAGATTTGCCTATCCCCCATAACCCGCCCGTCATAGCCAGCCGTCTACTATCACGTCAGTGCGGTGGACGTATAACAGATCATTTTGGGGGGAGGGTGAAGGGATGGGGGTGGGGGGGGGGGGGTAGGGAGAGGGAGAGTTAATTCTGGCTAGCAATACTCTTCACTGAACTGTCTTGGTTGAACCATTTATCATCGCTGGTATATTAATCATAAAATTACTGATTCCAAGGTGCTCCACTGACACTGAGAACCTGGTCTCAGGAATCATCAAGGATAAAAAAGCGCTACGGACAGCCAAAGGCCAGGTTAACCATTTACCGTCTAGCACTGATCAGCACTCGGAATCATTCGGTCACAATCTCTCATTAACAGCTTGTACCGTCGAACGTCTAAACCCTGTAACACCCTTCATCTGTGGCAGGCACATAGCTTGGGGCCGACGTTGGGCTTTTCGCAAGGGGTATAGATTCGCATGAGCCTCTGCAGTCGCAGAGGCTCATGAGAATCTATCCCCCTTGCAGACGGAAGCTTTCGATTTGTGACCGCTGAGCGGATGTTTGAAGCCAGGGAATTAATAGACAACAACCAGTTTATTTTCCCGCACGTCAAAACCGACGAATCTGGACTGGAACGGAACCCAAAGCGGCCGGCAGGACTATTTATAACGCTTTTCGGTAATTGGACGATTCAAGGACGGTGTATACATCCGCTTTGCGGTGTTAAACTCCACCGCGTCTGGGTTCACGTGGTACTTTCTAATCCAACCCTAAGATAAATAGACCCAGTGTGCTGTTGCCCGTCACCCCTTCTTTCCTTGAGATTGAACTGAAAACACGCTTTGAACTCTGCTAACAACGCTTTTAACACGGGCAATTCGTTCCGTTTATTTTGTTAGTGTTAATTCAGTTATCACCTACAGTTGCCGGCTACAATTTGCTATACCGAAAGTATGTTGATTGTCTTCATGCCGTTCAGTGCAAGATTAACGCAAACTGTGTTTTTGCAGTCTTTGTTAATTCAACACCAGAAAGTCCAAGCTGAAACATGGAATCAAAGTCGTGTAAGAAAGAGGCATAGATCCTCATAAGTCCCCGCAACTGCAGGGGCTCATGAGGATCTATACCTCTTGCAGCTGGGTGTATTCAAATTTTTCGGCATTTAACGAGTTAAGGATGTGCCGGTGAAAATAAATATGGTGCCAGTAAGAGAGGTTTTCCTGTTCCGTTTATATTTGTTAGTGTTTGTTAACTCAACCGAGACGTGCCGTCTCCGGATACGCGGCATAAGCCGCGTATCCGGAGGCTGCACGTCTCGAATGAGTTAATTCATTTATCACCTTCAACGTTGCTACAAGTGTGTATACTGAAACTATGTTGATTGTCTTTGAGGACTGATGTGCCGGCTAAAGTGAGTATGGTGGTAAGTAAGAAAGGTTATCCCTAAAGCAGAAGTAGGTCAAACACTGCACAGACTTTAAACATTCTGCTGTGGATTCATCAGGCCCGTCAGTACTATCTGGAAAAGGCGCATGTTAATAATCATGAGCCCCTTCATCACTTACCAGTGCAATGTTCAGCAGCTCAATTACAATTATAGCACTCTAGATACTGTACGTCCCTGTTCAATAAGAGCTTTAAAAAGAAATTGCCATGGCTTAAAATTTATATTTTCCTCTGATAAGAAAATTATGATCCAATCCGCCAATCGAATTGAATTCAGTCGAATCCAGTCGAATCCAATCGATTCCAGACCAGTCCAGTCCAATAATAACAATGCAAAGAAATGCAGTAAGGTACGGTACGGTACGATAATATAAAACACAACACAACACAACACAACACAACAAAACACAACAAAACACAACAAAACACAACAAAACAAAACAGAACAGAACAGCACAGCACAGTATAGTACAATGTAGCCATACCGTACTGTTTAAGTACAGTACGGAACAGTACAGTAGTATACAGTACAATACAAAGCATGTACAGTACAACAGTACAGTGCAGTACATTACAGCACAGTACAATGTAGTACAGTACAATAGAGTACAGTAAAGTACCATACAGGACAAATCAAGAACATATACCTTGATAATCCCCTCCGATTGGGGGAATTAGCAGGGTTTAAAAACACTGATACGACTCGCGGGACAACAGCCCCCGCCGCTTCTTTCATTTCGCCCCCATCTTGCCTGATTACCTCTTCTTGATTTGGTTGTCAGGGCTGCGGTGCGCATGCGCAAACATGGCGGCCATTCGACCGGAAGAAGCAGGGGACTTGAGTTTGCTGGCCAACAATCGGGTAGGGATGCAAACTCGTTCTATAGTCCATCACCGCACCCGGATTGCAAGGCACAACTAAAGCCAGTCTCAGTTAGCAACAGGTATAGATTCACATGAGTCCCCGCGAATGCAGGGACCCATGAGATTCTATGCCTCTTGTATATTTGATGGGTTTCACAATTTGTAGACTGCTTCAGTGAGCGTCACGTCATCCAGAACTTGCAAGTGGTTTAGGGTCTGACGCCCACCAGCAGACTGCGAGAGCTTTCTCTGCCTCGTGTAGACACAATGCATGCCCCTTCCCAGTGCTATATTCATCTATGATCCTGATCATGAGGAGTTCACAGCACAGCGCTTGTCCAATCCAAAATAGAGCGCTCTTGTTTCAAATAAAGATCAGAGACCAGCGGCAAAGGCATTTTACTATTTCAAGTCAAGAGACGAATGACTGCACGCCACCCTAAGTAATAACAAAAAGACCAATAAGGATTTAAATACCTGTCTTTGTAGCCCCCCCCCAAAAAAAAAAAAAAAAAAAAAAAAATCATGATTGCATGTCAAGTTTTCTGTTTCAAGTCAAAGATGTAATAGAAAGGCAACGAACTAAACTGAGAAGAAAGATTACAAACACTGGCCTTAGATACGTATTCGAGAAAGTCGTTCTTTGGCTGTCGTTACGGGTTGTAGTCGCGATGATTCCTATGGGAATCATCGCGACTAAAATCTCCACCGACACTCAAAGGGTTAACAAATAAGTTAAATGCGCAACGAGGGCGAAAATTCATCACAGGTTTTCTAACAGAGAAAATACTGAAACAGCTGCCAGCCTTTCCCAAGTGACAACATACAAGCCACTGTGAAAAAGACGTGGAATACACACAGACACAAGAGCACCGACAAATAAAGATGTAGACTAACGCCTTCACTGCCAGTGGACGCAAACTGCGTGTGGAAACTATCGCAATGTCAGCGTCAAATGTTCCAAGCCTTCAAAGGAACATGGATACAAAGTGGTTTCGGCAAGAGGCATAGATCCTCATGAGCCCCCGCAACTGCGGGGGCTCATGAGGATCTATACCTCTTGCAGTTGGGTGGTTTTCACTTTATCTCGGCAGTGAAGGGGTTAAAGACAGACGTTCATGAGTAAAACGCAGGCACAAACACACACAAAGCAACAGATTATTTGCTCCTATTTTCATTTCCTCGCGAACTTTTCACCTGGTCCAAGCCATACTGCTGCAACAAATCTACACCAATCACCATCCAGCCTCCCTCCATCAATTTGGCAGGAGGCAGAGATGCTCATGAGGTCCCTGCAACAGCAGGGGCTCATGAGAATCTATACGGCCTCTTGCCAAATTCACATGCACTCTCAACTCCTTTGATGGAGAACGTCAACAACAGTTACCGTCGAGTACTTCCATGACGTCAAATCTGATGCGACAAAAGCCAGATATAAATGAAGAGGATTAAAAAAATCCGTCATCGACGTTTCGCAAAAGACAAAATTCTTGTCTGCAGTATGACACAGAGCTTCAAGCACCCCTGAAAGCTTGACGACGATTCCCATTATGTGAGTATGTGTCATGTAGACGGAGGAGGTTAAGGAGGTTCGATGCACGACTAATCACGAAGACACCAAACAAATGCCAACAGCCGCGAATGACACGTGGCTCGCCATGTTATTGTTGTTCATATTACTAGTGATTACTTGCAGTTTCCCGGGATGAAAGTACGCGACTTAACGCAGAGTGGATTAACCCTTACAGTGCCGAAACACGACGGCAGATATAAGAAGATAAAATAGTGCAAGAGGCGTAGATCCTCATGAGCCCCCGCGACCGCGGGGGCTCATGAGGATCTACGCCTCTTACTGAAGCCACTTTGTATCCACGTTCCTTTGACGGTTCAAGATCTTTTGCCGTGAATTAACACAGATTTAAAAAAAACACTCTGCATCCACCGGCAGAAAAGGGGCTAGGACTAGTGGTTTAACGTCCACGGCACCGGAGTGGGAGTGGACGGATCTAGCGGGTGGGTTATGGGAGGCAGGGACAGCTGTTGCCAATGGAGTACGACCTGAATGCTGATCAGTTGAGGCGCGCTGCAACTGTGCAATTTTGATCAACCTGGGCCTAAGCAACTCATGCGTTTGGTCTAGACAAAACATACGGCTTTGTTCAGAGAGCACGACCCTTTAAAACGCATGAGTTGCTTAGCCCCAGATTATGGTGAAATGTAAAAAGGGACACGAACAGAGAAACGAACTGAATGATAGTCACAGAGAAGAACTTCTCTGTCTCCCTCTGTCTCTCTGTCTCTGTCTGTCTGTCTCTCTGTCTCTCTGTCTGTCTGTCTCTCTCTCTCTCTCTCTCTCTCTCTCTCTCTCTCTCTCTCTCCCCCCCCCCCCCCCCCCTCTCTCTCTCTGCAACTGTCTATACAAAGGAAGAAGTTTCCCCATTCAGCTGACAGTAGTGACGAAGCTTAGTGATGGTATGGTTTCTAGTTAACTCCTCTTTCTGAGGATGTAAATGAAGCCAGTCGCTATCTGCAAGAGGCATATAATCTCATGAGCCCCTGCTGCAGTGGCTCATGTGATTATATGTCTCTTATAGAGGTAATTTTTGGCTTTACTAATGGTAAGCGGATTTTGTAATTGTGTGGTTTTGAAACACTGAAAAGCGCAAGAGATGGAATGAGTTATCAAAAACTATCAAAGAAACATCAGCCGTTTTGTCTCTCACCACACCTTTCCACCAGAGGTGGCACAGACTTTAATGATCCCAGGGCTCAAAAGAATCTACGTTTCTTGCTGACAGATTAAACCAATTTACATCATGAGACACAAGAATCACCCGCAAATGTTGTATTGCTTGTTTTGCTGTATGTTGATAAAGCTTATGCTTAGGCCCCTCCTGTCCTGATGAACACCCACTAAATTCTAAGAGGTATAGATCTTGCACTTGGGGGATGTATGGGGTGTAACTGTCACGGTTTCTCGAAGCATTTCGTTTTGTCAAGCACGAATCACGAAACGTAAGGCGATCTGAACGCTAAAACTCGCCGATGCAGGCAGGGGTTATTGCGTAGTCTCGCCGCAACAAAGACTTTTCTACGCATCTTCTCACAATCCATGTGATTAAGAGCAGATAATAGAGATTTTGCGCCGCCGCTGGTGCGAGTCAGTTGATCTCTCCAAAGCACAAAATTAATGAGAAGAAAGGCAGAGAGGTCTTCCATTTTACGACATTCAGACTTCCAAAGTTGAGTTCGCCCGGTTTGTCCGTCATTATTGATAGACATACTGAGAGCATTTATACAGGAAGCATGGCGAACTGGTCCTCGTGCTGGGACCATACGGCGTTGAGGCGCGTCCCCTGGGTGGTGGATAGGGGGTCCCTCGTGAGAGGGGTGCACCGAATGAAATAAGGTGCCGTGAACCAACATGGTCTAAGGGAAGGTGACCCCGACAGAAAACCCCTGGTCCTCCTAGTAAGGGGGTTGGGCGTGGGGGTAGCTTCCCCACCCTGCAAAAAAGGAAATAGCTACAAAAACGCCGACGAAAAGATTAACAGTAATTCCTTTCCTGGAGGAGGAAGGTTCTTCTACTAGAAGACTTATGACGTCCTGTGGTGAAAGCCGGAAGTCTTCGGAAGCCACAGGACCGAGCCGCCTCTCTCTATCCAGGGATACAACCATGGGCACATGGAACGTCAAGACCATGTACCAGAGCGGCAAGGCCGCCCAGATAGCAGCGGAAATGCAAAAGTACAACCTTTCCCTGCTAGGCATCAGTGAAGCCAGATGGACGCAGTCTGGCCAGAAAAGGCTGTTAAGTGGGGAGATGATTCTGTATTCAGGTCATGAAGAGGAGAATGCCCCCCATACAGAAGGAGTAGCACTCATGCTGTCACCAGTGGCACAGAGAGCGCTGATGGGCTGGGAACCTCTTGGGCCAAGAATTATAACAGCAGCCTTTAGAACTAAGAAAAAGCTCAAGCTGAACGTCATCCAGTGTTATGCGCCCACCAATGACAGTGACGAGGAAGAGAAACAAGAGTTCTACGACCGACTCCAGAGTGCCGTGGACAAATGTGCGGAGCGAGACATCACCATCGTCATGGGCGATTTTAATGCCAAAATAGGGGAGGACAACACCGGATACGAAGAGGTGATGGGGAGACAGGGACTAGGCTCGGAGATGAGTGAGAACGGGGAGAGGTTTGTAGACTTTTGTGCTCTAAATCGACTTGTCATTGGAGGCAGCATCTTCCCACACAGAAGAATACACAAAGCAACTTGGGTCTCACCTGACCATACAACAGAGAACCAAATAGACCATATCTGCATTAGCAAGAAAATTAGAAGATCCCTTCAAGATGTTCGAGTGAGGAGGGGAGCAGATGTCGCCTCAGACCACCATCTGCTTACCTTAAGAATGAAGCTCAAGCTAAAGAAAAGCCGCACAGAGACAACAAGAAGACAGCGCTATAATGTAGGCCTCCTGAGAGAAACTGGAGTTAGAGAAGAGTTCAAACTGGTGCTGTCCAACCGGTTTCAAGCGCTACAGGAGCTAGTAAATGAAGAGGAGGCGGTCACCACAGAGCAGCAGTGGAAGGCAGTTAGAGAGGCGCTGAACTCAACCTGCAAAGACACTGTAGGGTTCAGGAAACACCACCACAAGGACTGGCTGTCGGCACAGACCTTGAAGAAGATAAAAGCGAGGAAGCAGAAGAAAGCAGCGGTCAACAACAGTCGCACGAGAGCAGCCAAAGTAAGGGCACAGGGGGAATACTCGGAAGCCAACCGCGAGGTGAAGAGGAGTATCAGGGCAGACAAGAGGGCCTACACAGACAGCCTGGCAGCAGAGGCAGAAAAGGCAGCAGGCAGCGGCAACATGAAACAGCTCTACAACATTACCAGAAGATTGTCGGGTAAGTATGGCCATACAGAAAGACCAGTAAAAGACAAAGAAGGCAAGCCTATTGCAGACAGAGCAGACCAACTTGACAGATGGGCCGAGTATTTTGAAGAGTTACTGAACAGACCTAGCCCACCCGACCCCCCCGACATCCAGCCGGCAGAGACCGACCTACCCATCAGCTGTGACAGACCCAGCCGGGAAGAGATCAGAAAAGCAGTGGCATTTTTGAAGAATGGCAAAGCAGCAGGGCCAGATGGCATCCCAGCGGAGTCTCTGAAAGCAGACCTAGAGACAACAGTTGAGATGCTGTACCCACTGTTTGGAAAGATCTGGGAAGAGGAGGTGATGCCAGCTGACTGGAAGGAGGGGTACCTAATCAAGCTTCCCAAGAAAGGCGACCTCAGCAAGTGTTCCAACTACAGAGGAATCACCTTGCTGTCAGTACCAGGAAAGGTCTTCAACAGGATCATCCTAGAGAGAGTGAAGAGCTCCGTTGACCCCCAGATGAGAGACCAGCAAGCAGGATTCAGGAAGAACCGATCATGTACAGACCAGATCGCCACTCTCCGCATCATCGTGGAACAGTCTCTGGAGTGGAGCTCCCCGCTGTACGTCAACTTTGTGGATTATGAGAAAGCATTTGACAGCGTGGACCGAGAGACTCTGTGGAAACTCCTACGACACTACGGTGTACCCACAAAGCTCGTCCGCCTGATCAAGAGCAGCTATGATGGCATGACATGTCGCGTGATCCACGAAGGGCAGTTCACCAGAGAGCTCCAGGTCAGAACTGGTGTCAGGCAGGGGTGTCTGCTGTCTCCATTCCTCTTCCTACTGGCCATAGACTGGGTCATGAAGATGACCACAGAGCACAGACGAAGTGGAATACAGTGGACACTGTGGACACAGCTTGACGACCTCGATTTTGCAGACGACTTGGCATTACTGTCTCACACCCATCAACAAATGCAGGACAAGACCACGAGGCTTGCTGACATCTCGTCCCAAGTGGGCCTCACCATTCACAAACAGAAAACAAAGACAATGAGGCTGAACGCAACCAGGGAAGAACCAGTCTTGCTTGCTGGCACCCCGTTGGAGGAGGTGGAGTCCTTCACCTATCTCGGGAGCATCATAGACAAAAAAGGCGGCACTGATGCAGATGTCAGAGCACGAATTGGTAAAGCCAGAGCAGCCTTTCTCCAGTTGAAAAAAGTGTGGAGTTCCAGAGAGCTGTCACAACACACCAAAGTCCGGATTTTCAACTCCAATGTAAAAGCAGTTCTCCTATATGGAGCAGAGACATGGAGATTGACAAAAACCACAGTCAACAGAGTACAGACCTTCATGAACAGTTGCCTTAGAAGAATTTTGAAAATCCACTGGCCAGAGAAGATCAGCAACGTCAGACTCTGGGAGAGAACAGAGCAGATAACAGCAGAGAATGAAATTGGACGAAGAAGATGGGGATGGATCGGTCACAGTCTGAGAAAGCCAGCTTCCAGTATCACTAGGCAGGCATTGTCATGGAACCCCCAGGGAAAGAGGAAAAGAGGTAGGCCGAGAAACTCCTGGCGTCGAGACCTCCAAGCAGACATCAAGAGACTGGGAACCACCTGGAGTAGAATCGAAGGAGAAGCACAGGACAGGAGTTGCTGGAGGTCTCTCGTCGACGGCCTATACCCGGGTAGGGGTGACAGGCGTAAGTAAGTAATGGCGAACTGGTAACCCTTTATTGCTTTAACTCCTGCCTTACCGAGAAAAACTGAACACCAACCAACTACAAGAGGCATAGATCCTCATGAGCCCCCGCATTTGCGGGGGCTCAAGAGGATCTATGCCTTTTGCTGAAGCCCCTTTTGTGTCAATCTTTTTTGACGGATGGTGATTTTTTTACGCTGACTTGACAATGATTTAAAAACACAGTCTCCGTCCACTGACAGCGATGGGGTTAAGAAATGAGCCATCACGGTTAGTGACATGCTTCGCGCTTCACGGTTCACGACGAGGATGTTTAACGAGTACGAAAACCTAAGTAAAACACGCCCAATCACGTGTCACGTTTGCGCACATACCCCCTTTTCCCTGATGACTGTTGTGTGCAACTTTGATTTCTTTTTGACGGAATGGCCAATGGACGTAGAGACGCAGAGATTTGCGAGACTGATTACTGGATGGATTTTCTGAAAGGAGACTTC
This sequence comes from Semisulcospira habei, assembly GCA_036245525.1. Lineage (NCBI taxonomy): Eukaryota > Metazoa > Mollusca > Gastropoda > Semisulcospiridae > Semisulcospira > Semisulcospira habei. The sequence goes on from BTPG01000003.1 coordinate 138,850,646, forward strand.
CATTGTCTGCAGTCCACTCCAGACTTGTTCCCTTATTCTGTTTCAGAGGTAAATGACTCGTGCCGGTCAGCAAAAGGTACTCGGGCCCACCTACAGTTGTGCGCACGGGAGTATCAGTGTATGCAGGTACGTGGCGCAGTGGTTAAGGCGGCTGCCACCAATGCCAAAGGTGCGAGGTTCGAAAACGGGTTCCGGCGTCGGATTTTTCTCCTCTGGTAAGTGTCACCGTTAATTCGGGCGGACCGTCGGGGGTTCTTTCTCCGGGTACTCCGGTTCTTCCACCCCCCCCACATATTGGTACCGGTTTCAGGCCACTTTACAAATTTTAAATACAAGCGATCAAAAATCTCTGTAACTTCAGTAGATGAACTGGCCCTTTGTCTGTCTTGTAGTGTGTTTGTCTTAAATGGCGTAAATCCGTGTCTGTTACGTGAGTGTGCGTATTGGGTTTCAGTTCGCGGCGCTTTGAGTCGATTTGTCCAAAAATTGAGAAAAGGCGCCTATATAATAACGGTATTATTATTATTTTATTAGGTGCTAGGCTGTTACGGCTGTACGTAGGAAGGTGACTTTGAACTCGTGAGTGAAATCACAGGTGGACAGGCAACACTCCAAAATCTCCAAAGGGCATAGATCCTCATAAGCCATCCGGAGATATGGCCCTTGGAGATGTCTGGAGTGTTGTTTGTGCAAATAGAACAAGCTGGTTATCCGCCGTGATTTCGCTCTCGTTCGATGTTGGTAGTCAGTCGTTCGTTGTTGGTAGTCAGTCGTTCGTTGTTGGTAGTCAGTCGTTCGTTGTTGGTAGTCAGTCGTTCGTTGTTGGTAGTCAGTCGTTCGTTGCATACAAAAACTCTCTACTGTACATCACGATAAACGAAGTTAAAGATAATAAATTATGTGCCCCTTTTTGTGGACTAAGCGTTTCGCGACAAGTATCGTTTGCATGAAGTCCAGACCAAAAAAAGTGACAGCCAGGCGTGTAAAATGCAATGAAATCCCAAGAAAGAAAGAAACACGCTTAGAAAAGACAACGTAAGAACACTTCTCAGAATAGACATGCAACCAGGTACCCAATGTGCTGCATGTATGTATCTCTTTTTTGCTGATCGAAAGTTTGCAGGAGTACTCCCCAAACAGACTCACTCGGGGAGTACGCCACAAATACACTTCTATTCAAATGAGATGCGAAGCATCTCATTTGAATTGAAATGTACTTGTCGCGTACTCCCCGAGTCATTAGCATCTCATCTGAATAGAAGTGTACTTGTGGCATACTTTTTTTCCAGTCATCAGAATCTCATTTCAATAGAAGTGTACTTGTGGTGCACTCCGCGAGTCATTATCATCTCATCTGAATAGAAGCGTACTTGCACTCCCCCAGTCATTATCATTTCATTTCAATAGAAGTGTACTTGTGGTGCACTCCCCGAATCGTTAGCAGCCCATCTAAATAGAAGGGTACTTTTGGCGTACTCCCCGAGTGAGTCTATTTGGAGTGTTCGCCCGCAATCGGCACGAGGAATCAAGAATAGTGACGATACTTTCCAAACCGTGGTCAGAAAGTTTTCACCTCCACCGCTGCCAGAACACATCAGCCCTGTGAAGGCATAATACAGTATGACCATTTTTTGTGTGAAAAGTTTCAATGTATATCAATAATAATCTCGCTTTTGAAAAAAACGGGACTTGATGTCTTTTTACTGCAACACAATGAACATTTTGCTTTACTCTAAAGTGGACTTGCTGTGTTTTCACCGCAATACACTAGAAATCTCGGTTTTCAAACAACGGACTTGTTGTCTTTTTACTGCAACACAATGACTATCTTGCTTTACTCTAAAATGCTGTGTTTTCACCGCAATACAATAGAAATCTCGCTTTTCACAATAATGCACTTGATGTCTTTTCGCAGTAACACAATGAAAAGCTTGCTCTTCACAAAAACGGAATGTCTCTCATTTGCCAAATAAAGGCAGACATCGATCAAACCCCAAACGCAAGATTGCCCGCGGCAATCAGATCTGCAGTCATCACCCATGCGGTTTGCAGGGTTTTTAGTTTGTTGTGTTCACTGACGTCAGCTTTGCCCACTCAGTGGCAGCGAAGTTTGAAGGAGTTAACATATTCGGGACGTGCCGCAATCAGATACGCGGCTTTATGCCGGATGCGGCATGCCTCGAATGAGTCCGTTAACCTCCTCAATAACTGTGTATGCAGCCACCGGTGATGTAAACAGTAGTACTGTTGGCTGCATGCATGCACAAAGGAGCTGACTTATTAAAGGGGCCCCGCATCAATAGCTGCGGAAGTATCGAACAGCGCTTCCCACGCCAGCGCTGTACGACACTTTCGCAACTATTGATGCGAGGCCCCTTGAATGAGTTAAGTCTTGTCTTCTCACTACAGACGGATCGACTATGACAACACCCGAGAGTCACATGAATTGCACACAATCCCGCGTTCATGGCTGAAAACACACACGCACACACACACACACACACACACACACACACACACACACACACACACACACACACACACACACACACACACACACACACACACACACTCACACACATTACTGACTCCCAAAACAGCCACAATAAAGCCAAAACTCCATCACCACAAAAAAAAAACAAGGTTAGCTTGGACAACAGCATTGCAAGTCTATGCATTAAAAGCCCTGCATAAGCCACAGACAAAAAATCCGGCTGTCTTCCTCAAGAGTGCCTGACACAGATGTAAACTGCTTAGCAGAACGCAGACTAGGGTTAAGCAAGAGGCGTAGATTTAGATCATGAACATCTATGCCTCTGGCAGATGGAACTTGTTAGCTGACGGATGGACTGGGGGAAAAAAAGTTAGGAAAAAATAAACTGAAGAAAGATTTCAGAAGAATTGAATTGCAGCCAAGCAAACGAAGACAGATCCATACCACTGATGCGAGAGGCATAGAGTCTAATAAACCCCTGCAGCTGCAGTGGCTCATGAGAATATATCTAGTCAAACCCTTTAAAAACGCAATAAAAAAAAAAAAAAAACAATCGTTAATCCAAAGCGTACGAACCCCAGCCAGTCCAACGGAACACGGATACAAAATGACGCAAGCAAGAGGCATAGAACCTCATGAGCCCCCGCAGTCGCGGGGGGCTCATGAGGTTCTATGCCTCTTGCAGTTGGGTGCTTCTGGCTGTGCCCCGGCAGTCAAGGGGTCAAACCTTGGTACAAAGCAACTTTAGAAAAAAAAAAGAGTACGCGTACGGCGACTAAAATATAACTGATCAAAACTATCGAGCTTTTTTTTTTTATAAAAGTGCATTAAAACTGTGTGTGTCTTATGAACAAGAGGCACAGATTCTTATGAGCCCCTGCAACTGCAGGGGCTTATGAGAACCTATACCTCTTGCCTGTTATAATTATGGGCAGTTTTTACACAGCATCAGAAGAACAGAGATCAAATCTAACATACAGGCAAGACAATGACACAAACATTCTGGTTAGCCCCTGCGGCTGCCTGGTCACATGAGAATGTGTGCTTCTTGCCTTTTGAGGAGGCCGATGATGCACTTTTCTCCCACTCCCATATAACTATGTATGGGTCAATCGAGCATATAAATCCAATTTGATGATGATGCATTGCACCAGGATGACGTTCAAGCAAAGGCCTTTCTTTTAAAAGTACAAAAGGGTCTCGCGGTCGGGCCACACACGCAAAAAAAAACCCACACCCTAAAGATTGAAAAAAATGTGAAAAATATTTTGATATAGTCCTATCCCCCCAGAAAACCTTTCGTTGCTGTTGATTAGATTAGAACATCTTTTGTAAGCTGATTGCACACAAAGCACCTGGACCAGATGGGTTAGGTGGTAAAGTATTGAAAACCTGTGCAGGTCAATTGGGGAAGATCTTCACTACTATCTTTCAGTTCCTGCTTGATCTTCATACTGTCCCTACTGCTTGGAAATCATCAATCATTGTTCCGATTCCTAAAACCAACGCTCATGAATTGAACGATTTCCGCCCAGTTGCACTGACTTATATTCTGTCAAAATGTATGGAAAAAGTGGTGCGGAGGTATCTGTTAAATGATGTTGCCGAACTTCTGGATCCATTCCATTTTGCTTACAAAAATCATAGGGGTGTGGAAGATGCATGCCTTACTCTGTAGAATCTTGTATTTCAACATCTTGAAAAATCTAAAGCATATGTGAGAATTCTTTTTATAGACTTTTCTAATGCTTTTAATACTGTTGAAACACTTATGCTTTTGCAGGGTATGGTGGACTTTAATGTGAACACAAACATTATTCTCTGGGTGCGAGACTTTTTGAAGGACAGGCCACAACGTGTAAATGTACATGGCAGTCTGTCTGACCAAATGGTGTTAAATTCAGGCTGCCCTCTCTCCGACATTGTTGTTTATATACACAGACCATATGCGTTGTCACACTGTCACTTCTCGTCTCTTAAAGTTCTCAGACGACATGGCTCTTGTACGCCTACTCCAAAAAGAAGATAGTCTGGCTGAGTACTTTGCACAGATAGCAGTGTTAGAGTCATGGTGCAAAGACAGTTTTCTCGAAATGAATGTACAGAAAATCAAGGAACTCGTCATTGATGACAGGAAAGTTGATCTTGATGACATTTTTGTACCTGTCTCAATTAATAATCAACCTGTAGAAGTGGTCACTAAATTTAAATACCTTGGCACAGTCGTGGATAGTGGGCTGTCCTTTACTGGAAACACCGATCTGATTGTGAAAAAAGCAAACCAGCGTCTGTACCTTCTTAGGAAACTGAGAAGTTTTGATGTCAGTCCCAAGGTTTTAGAATTCGTTTATAGAAAACTGATTGAAAGCATACTGACTTTTAACATCACTGCTTGGTATGGCAACCTCAGTATGAAAAACAGGGGCAGACTGTCACGTATCGTCAGAACATCTGAGAAGATCATTGGCCTGTACCCAGTAGATGATCTGTACCATAGAGCTGTCCGAAGGATAGCTGCTACTAGCATTGTCAGTGATCCTCGCCACCCACTATCTGATCAGTTTCAAATGCTACCATCAGGCAGACGTTTCAACATGCCACTTGCAGGAAAGAATGTTTTAAAAAGTCTTTTATTCCAACTGCTGTCTCGATTTTGAACTCTTGTTTATAACGCCGCGATATATGTGATCTACTTAACATTACCTCCCATCTTGTGACAGATTGCTTGTGATAGATTGCTGCAATGATAATTTTTCATGGAATGTTCTTGTAGAGTTTATTAGTGTCTTATATTGCTGTTTTATGACGAGCCAAAAGGCAAATTTCTGTCGTGCTTTGACTCGAACAGACAATAAAGTTGTATTGTATTGTATTGTATTATATTACTTTTCAATTTTAGCACACATAATTGTGCTAGCCATTAACCACTTCAAGGCGCCCCGCATCAATAGCTGCAAAAGTGTCGTATAGCGTTGCCGCCGGCAACGCTTTACGACACTGAACCCTTATCATTCGGAATACACCAGTGTGTGAAATAAGTTTGACTAAAATAGTCCAAGGGTAGTGCCAGAATAGCTTGGCGCCTCTAGGCGCCAAGCTATTCTGGCACCACCCTTGAACTAAAGCCATTGGTCTATATCCTTATCTGTAAATACTATAATGTCGTTTGCATATGGCAGTGTACAAATTTGAAGCTTTTAGCCTCAGTATTATATGGTTAAGCAGCTATTGATGCGGGTGTTTTGAGTGAGTCAAAGCACAGGGGGGCGAGGAGGGGAGTGGGGTGGGGTGAGCGGGTTGGGGGGGGGGGGGGGGCAACGTTATGGCAGTTATGGCAAGAGTTGTGACCTTGACTCGGAGCGTTTCAGCCTCTGTGGTTAAAGTCCGAAAGCACAGACTAGCACTCATTTGTAGCTGCTACACCTCAGATCAATCGTTTCCACGCCCCAGCTGTCATTGCTCGTGTCACCACGATCCCCTTTACCAAAGATAGATCTAACAGACAAAATCTTAACAAAAATTGTATTTATACTGTACTAACAATTTTCTGTATGTCTGTGATAAAAACGCGGCTGGGGACTAAACTTTTAATTTCCACATGGAGGATTAATTTCAGCTGTCTAACGAATTACACGATCAAAAAGCCCTCAGAGCTGCGGCCATTTGCAAGCGGATACGAGACTTCCGGTTTTTGGAACGACGTTTGGGGCGTGGAAATGTGTGGAGTATCGCTATAGTTCTTCATCAGCTTGTTTTCTGAATAGGCTTAAGCTAATAACGGCACATCCACCCCCCCCCCCCCCCCCCCTGACCTGTCAAGATCAATTCATGTCCCCAACTTTCACGGAGAGCCTGGATATAGACCCGTAGGGCCCGGCATCACAAACTGCGCAAACTCATAACTCTTCATTACGTTGCCGTCTCTTGCAGCTGAAGCGAATTAACCCTTCGGCTGTCGGTAGTGCTTTTTTAACGAGGTGATTCATGCACAAATAACTAACTGATTAACCCTTTGGCTGTCGGTAGTGCTTTTTATCGAGGTGATTCCTGAAGGAATCACCTCGATAAAAAGCACTACCGACAGCCAAAGGGCTAAACAGTTAGTTACAACAGAACCTGTTTTGATTGGTTTATATTGCTTAACGACCCGACAGCTACTAGACTTTAGAACCTAACCTGTTTTCAGCGGCAACTCTCATGAGAGATCATCTGACATTAGAGACCATCAGTTAGGTCGCTGCATCCACGTAAATGATGGTCTCTAATGACAGGTGACAAATTTCGCACCTCAAGACTTCGTCTGAAAGATCGCACTTCTTTTAAGACCACTCTTTTTCGAGAAAAATTGAGTGTTTGTTCATAACGGGTCTTAGTGTATTACATTTTCACGCCACGCCGGCTACTAAAGCCAACTCACGGCGGTAAAGCGAAATATACAAAACTTCTGATTCATCTAAAATAAAATAAGATAAAATACAAGTACACTCATTATTTAAAATAAAATAAAATAAAAATAATAAAATCACGAAAAGACAAGAAAAGACAAGACCAGCACATGCACATTCATTATTTAATAATAATAATAATAATAATAATAATAATAATAATAATAATAATAATAATAATAATAATAATAATATAATAATAATACATAGTTTTTATATAGCGCCCTTCCCACAGACAGCACCCTCGGAGCGCTTTACAACACATAGAAATAATTTTAAAAGGAGAAAAATTAAAACAAAATAAAAAAATACCAGATCCACACCATGTAAGCACATTCCTAACACGAAACACACACGCACATAAACAAACACACACACACACACACACACACACACACACACACACACACACACACACACACACACACACACACACACACAGAATCTACATACATGGGCTACACATATAAGACAACAGCCAACAATTCCAGGCAGCACATCCAGACTACGCTAATCCTGATCAGCTACCTGGAAAAGATGGGTCTTCAAATTTGTTTTGTATTCACGAGGTTGGCGTTATGTAGATCCATGTATGCTACTTTTTTTCCAGCTTTGCACCAACAGTAATCTTCAGTATGTTGAAGAGGGTCGGCAACAAATAAATAATAATAATAATTACGGTATTTATAATGCGCTTATCTTATAATAATTATAACTCTTAAGCGCGCACTCACAACTCGCACACGCATGCGCACGCTTTAGACAATGACTCACGCAACACAAATTGTGAAGATACATTACGACGGTCAGCTTGGGGTGGGGAGTGTGGTGATATAGTGCTAGAACTGTTGAAAGAGGTGAGTTTTGAGGGCGGACTGGAAGGAACAGACGAAATAAAAGAAGAAGAAAGCTAATCAGGCACTAGCCGATCTATACAATCAATCTCCCTTGACTTTTATGCAGAGCCGCACATGTTCAACTACTAACTAGTAGCACACTCCCAAAAACCGACAGTAATTTTCAGCATTTCGGCAACAGAAGAAGAAGCAGGATACGAAAGCTAATCAGGCACTACCCTTGACCTTAGTACAACTGATTTCTCGGTGCCTACGCACAGCCCCAAAACGTGAGCCGTATTGGGTGACTGTAGAAATGATTATGCCGGAAAAGACACATGAATTTACCGCGAGCAATTATTGAGGTCGCGAGGCGTAATAAAAGGCACACTGAAAATCGTTATATCCCGGTAAGCAAAAGGCCATCGGTCCGACATCGGCGACAGGCGGCCCGCGGTGTGCGCGGGCCGTCTGTCGCCGACGTCGGACTGATAACCTTTTGCGTGCACGGTTTTTACTTTCGGTATATGCCAATTCGGTAAATGGTTCGGTATTTAGGAACTCTTTTTGTTTGACGGCATACGATAATGTCGTCTCTGCTTCGGGAATGTTGACAATGAAAGTTTAATAGTAACGGGAGGGTGGGGGAATGGGTGGGAAGAGGAGAGAGAGAGAGAGAGAGAGAGAGAGAGAGAGAGAGAGAGAGAGAGAGAGAGAGAGAGAGAGAGAGAGAGAGAGAGAGAGAGAGAGAAATGAAATGAAACTTTATTGAAATCAAATGAAACTTTATTTCTCAATGATAAATGATTAGGTACATAGACCTGTTTTCAATTATGTCCTTGCACACACACACATACACACACACACACACACACACACACACACACACACACACATACACATACACACACAAACATACACACAAACACCACACGCACGCACACACGCACAAACATCACACGCACGACATACGCACGCACGCAAGCACTCACAGAGACACACTAACACACACACACACACACACACACACACACACACACACACACACACACACACACACACACACACACACACACACACACACACACTGCCTAGAAAAGAAAAAAAAGAAAAGAAAAAAAAAGAAGAAGAAAAGTAGTTAACCCCATCCAAGTCTCCAGGGCAGACCCGGGTGGGGAAAAGTACAAAGTAATAATAAATTTACAAGAAAAAACAAATGTGTAAACTGAAATCAATGTTTGCATGCATACATATGTGCATCGGGCATTTACAAGAAATTACATGGTTAAAAAAAACAATAAAAAAACACAATAAAAAATCAAAACAAATTTAAATGGTAAAAATATAAAATACACTGATATAGCTGTGGGGGGGGGGGGGGGGGGGAATAGGCACTTACAAGAATAGCTTCAACAAGTCTACGCTATGTACGTATTGAAGGTTTACTACACCAACTTCAGAAACGAAAAGCCATAGTCACGTGAGAAACGAAAAGCCATAGTCACGTGGTTTACTCTTAACAGCATTTCAAGTATTTTTTAGATACTTTAGCCGCTGGGTTTTAAATGTTCTAACCGATGGCGCTGCTCTAATATCTGCCGAAACAGAATTCCATAATTTGGCCCCAGAATAGGACAAAGATGACTTGTAAATATCCAATCGGGGCATTGGTACTAGCATATTGTTTCCTGGTGTTCGGCTGGACCCATGGGCAAAACGGAATAAATTTGTGAGGTAAGTAAGAGATTCTGGGGAGGTGATTTTGAGCAGAAATACCAGTTTATTATAAAAAAAAAGTTTGTGAAGAGGTAAGACAGATAGCAACTTAAATTTGCCATCTGTGCTAATGCTTTCTGTGGGTCTGTCAACAATTAGTTTAATGGCCCTTCTGTGGAGCGAGTTGAGTCTTTTAAAGTTAGCATCACTACTCCTGTCCCAGATAGTAGAGGCATAACCCAAATGTGGCTGAATATGAGCACAATATTTTTTTTTTTCTGGTGGATTTATCACTGATAAATCTCAGTTTAGAAAGTAGGTATGCATTTTGTTTATATTGTTTTACAAACATTTGCAATATGATTCTGCCAGCACAGCTTGTCGTCTATGGCGATTCCAAGCACGCGCTGCTCCCTGACTTGCTCAACAGACTGCCCATTAAATGCGAGTTTTAATAGAGGGGGGTTCAGCTAATCAACATACATTTAGTTTTGGAAGGATTCGGTACCATGGAATTATTTTGACACCACTGTGAAACATCATTCAAACTACTCTGAAGAGATCTAGTTATACAATATATATCTGATGATGAAACGTCAAGAGTTCCGTCGTCTGCAAAGAGACTGCAGGTTACACTGGGGTCAGATATATATAGTGGAAGATCGTTGATATAGATAAAAAAACAATAATGGATAGATGATAGATCCTTGTGGTACTCCTTGCGCTATCACCCTCTCACGTGAGTTTGTCCCATTCACATGGACATATTGTGTGCGCTCGTGCAGGTCTGACGTAAGGAACGCAATGGTGTCAACACTTAACTGGTAGACAGCAAGCTTCTGAATTAAACTCTCATGATTAACGAGGTCAAAAGCTTTCGAGAGGTCCAAAAAGACAGCCCCAGTTATTTGACCGCTATTCATCGCGGTCAGCCATCTATCAACTAAATGTGTTAGTGCTGTGTGACAAGAGTGCTTTAAACGAAAGCCCGATTCCAGTGAATAAATGAGTTTGTGTTTTTTGAGATAATGCTGCAAATGCTTGTGGATTCGCCTTTCAATCTGTTTAGACAAAGTTGATAGCAGGTAAATAGGTCTAAACTTGTTTGGGTCAGTGAGGTCTTTTGTTTAGGTAATGGTATCACCTTTGCTGTCTTTAAGCTGGAAGGAAATTTACCTTGCTGTATGCAAAGGTTGTAAACGTACGTTAACGAATCTATGATATACGGCAGAGCCAGTTTGAGAACAGTGCTGCAAATACATCATGGCCAGACGTACCATCATGGCCAGACGTACGTTTATTTTTTAATGCCGAGAAGGATTTTCCCACGTCATGAACCGTTAATAATGGAATATGAAATGATGTATCGGGAGAAAGAGAGAGTGAGAGCTTTGAAAACAAACAAACGAGCGAATGAACAACCGAACGAACGCACGTAGACAGGCAACGCACAATCGCTCTTTTGCTCACTCAATAAATAACATTAACAAGAACTAAACCAAACAAAACCCAAAACCCAAATTACAGCGAATATGTCATGGTTAACCCGTCTTTGGCTGTAACATCAGCGAACGATAATACAATCTCTCTTATCAGTAAGACTTTGACTGATCTTACACCTGTAGTGCCGTGTCTTGTCGTGCTTTATCTTCCGACTAGAAGACATTGCCTTGACTAATTACACTTCTGTCAAAACACTGAAAAACAGACACGCAAACTAAACCGCCTTCTCTTCGTCGCGATTGATGAAACGTTAACCTTTTGGGTGTCGGTAGCGGTTTAGTCGCGATGATTCCTGCAAGGGTTAGGGTTAGGGTTAGGGGTTAGGGTTTGGGTTAGGGGTTAGGGTTAGGGTTAGGGTTAGGGTTAGGGTTAGGTCAATATTCACACAGGCAGAGTCTGATGCATCCACCCCAACTCCCCATATCCCCTGAAACACCCCCCTCCCCCTCCCCCATCTTTTTCCCCGCCCACTACAACCACAACCAAAACCCTCTGTGGGAATTGTAGCGCGGTGATCCTGGGTCCGATCGTTATGGCGAGAACGGGCGAGAATCCGCGAGAATCAGTGAGAATATGCAAATGACAATTGTCTTGGGTATTGCGCCACGGCGATTTGTGTTGGAAATCTTGTCCCTGCATTTTTACCGTATTCTTTTCTTTTACTTTCTGTTCTTCTGTCTGCTTTTCTTTTTCAGGGCCAAATGGTAAACAGCCATGATACCCTGACGGGGACTTCTTAACCCCATCACTGCCAGTGGGCGCAGGTTGTGTTTTTGAAATCATAACTTCAAAGTAAAAAATCCCCAGCCATCCAATTAACATGGATGCAAAGTGGTTTCAGCAAAAGGTATAGATCCTCATGAGCCCCCGCAACTGCGGGGCTCATGAGGATCTATACCTCTTGCAGTTGGTTGGTGTTCAATTTATCTCGGCAGTTAAGGGGTCAAAGGAATAGAGTCGAGGGAGAAGCTGATCCTTAAAGTTCAAGGGTAGTGGCTCCATAGCTTTCCTAGCACTGTCTGCATGTACATTTGACTCGATGGGAGTTTGGACAAATCCTTCTCCCATTCCTGCCCACCAAAAGGCTTTGAACCCGGGACCTCTCGACCGCTAGTAGCGCAGCGTCGTATCCAGCAGGCCGCGTCCTAATGTCCCCATATCACACCTGAATTCCAATTATCACTTCCAGTGTCGGCAATTTCTGTTAACCTCTCTGCAAATCTCTCGACAGCCTTTAGCTGCCGTCTGCAAGTCTGTGCCACAGGCTGGGCAAAAACATGCACAGGCACAGGCTGGGGCAGAAAAATGCACATGCAGGGGCAGAAACATACGCAGGCCGGGGCAGAGCAACGCGTCGCCGCGATCAATATGAATGTGCACAGTTCTAAAAGTGTGTGAATTTCTTCGCACATGCATGGCATGACCGTGGCGGCATTGGTCACATCTTATCACCTCCCTTTAACCCATTACATCCTGAGGCTGATTTCTCTTAAAAATTTGCTTATCGTCCTATGATGGCTACATTACAGATTAGGAGGATAGATCAACCATTTTAGTTCCAGGGTGATGCCAGGATAGCTTGGCGCCTCAGGCGCCAAGCTATTCTGGTACCACACCTTGAACTATCAGTTAAATTTATTTCAAGCAATAGTGTATCAGAATGAAAGGGTTATGAAGTGACCAACGACGCAAAGCTCATCCCATGCCTGTGTTTCCTCTAGTCATTTTAAAAGACTGTTTACAGTCATTACAGAAGAAAATCAATTTGATGCATAGATACACGTCGCGAAAACTCATTTTACTGGTCAAGTGCAAAAATACGTTCTCATTGATGTGGATCAATGCACACAATGTATCTCTTCAATTTAACTGGCACATCAAAGAAGACTTTGACCGTGACAAAAGAAGAAATAAATATTATAGAGATACACAATGCATAACACCCCCCCCCCCCACACACACACACACACCCCCCAAATAATAATAATAATAATAATAATAATAATAATAATAATAATAATAATAATAATAATAATAATAATAATAATAATAAAATAAAATAAAATAAAATAATAATAATAATAAAAATAATAATATAAAAATAAAAACAACAACAAACAAACAAACAAATCAAACAACAACAACAAATACAGCAAAACAAAAAAACACACACACAAACAGCAACAACAACAAAAAACACACACAAAGAAACAAACAAACAAAAAACACCACCACCACCAACAACAACAAAATAAAAACAAAAACAACCACCACAAAACAAACAAAAAAAATCCTCTTTTTTTTCTGCCCCAGCCTGTGGTCTGTGCTTCTCATTAGCGGGCGGATATCGGCGTTGTCTGCTTTTTCAGACAGACGGACCCATCCGCGTTCACGCTTGGTACTGTTGTTCTAAATCCCAGCCGGCAAATTCTAAATCTCGCGAGAACACTCCCTGATAATCGGGGAGGCAATTGCGTGTGATGTCTTACTGCAATAAAATACTTGCTGAGCGCAAAACTCGCGAACTTAACCCAACTGCAAGAGGCATCGCTCCTCATGAGCCCCTGCTTCACGCGGCGGATCATGAGGATCTATGCCTCTTGCTGACTTATCGACACAATTTACGTTCGTTTCCCGGCATCGAGCTGGGAGGAATTATCGGTCTTCCATTTTGAATCCGCGGTGGCGTGAAGGGTAAGTTTGTCGTTTGCATGCAGGGCACAAACCCCGTGCGGTTCGTCCCATGGAGTTATGTCTTTTCATTGTTTGTTGCGAAAGATGAATCGGCAAGGGATTTCTGAATGGCAGATTTTCAACGTCATAGAAGCTAAATTGTAGTGACTAATCAGTTTCAAATTCAACAGCTCTTCGAGAGTTAAACCAGTTCGGCACTACCTTCAAAATAGCGCAGTAGGTGTGAGACTGCTCATGCATTGTGCTTTTAGTTTAAAATGCGCTTGCGTCAGACTGCTTGACTGCGTGTGTGAACGGGCTAACTGTCCTGACCCAGTGCCACAGGTGCTGATCCCGTCTCTGAACTTCCGTTAGCGCAGTATGTGTTTTCCCTATACCAGAATCCGGTCAAGGACACTGAGTAGGATTAGCCCCTTGATAGTAAGGCAACAAAGGGGCTAACGGATTTACCTCCAATAATGCAAGTTAGTAGATCGCGCCCTTTTTCAGTAAGGACTCAAATGGGCTAACGGATCTATCTCCAAACATGTAAAGAAGTCTTCAGAGGACAAATCCGAAATTTGGGAAGTTTGGTCTTAGGACTGACAGAGTTAACCTTTATGGTAAGAATCATCGCGACAGAAAGCGCTACTGACAGCCAAAGGGTCAAGAACATAAAGTTTTTGTTGTCTCCGCCGCGGCGGCTGACCACTCTTTTAACCATAAGACGGTAAGAAGAGGCGGAGTGAGACTCACAAATAATCTTTGACTGCAGCAGCTCACGTCATCCTGTTTCACTAATAGTGAGGCTTCGTTTGAAACGAACGACTGCTGACAACGAACGACAGCGAAATCACGACGGAAAACCAGCTTTCCAGTAAGTGAAGGTCATCGCGCCCACGCCTGCCGCGGTGGGCCCGCGCACTACTGTGCGCGGGCCCACTGCGGCCGTCATTGGCCCGAAGACGTTTGGCTGTTGGGGTTGTAACTAAAACATTGACAACCCTCCAAACATCTCCAAGAGGCATAGATCCTCAAGGAATATCAGTGCAGATGACGAATCCAAGAGAGCTGTCGCATTTGGAACAATAAAAGAAGAACACTGCAAAGAATGACGTCAAAACAAAGTCTTGGTTTTGCTGGGAATCAAATGACCAATACACAGACACGTTGGGCCCTTTTTTGTGAGCATCTTTGGACTAGGATATTGAAACTGAAATCTGATGTATGTTCGTGGTATAAATAAATAAATTTATAACTGATTTTCTAGTTAAACGGCTAAAATGCTCGTTAAAACTCACATTTTGTCTAAAAAATCCTGATTTATTCTGCGTAATGGGAAGGCATTAAAAGTTTAATCAGTAAAAGCATTTATATTAGTCGATACAAACATCAGACAAAAGTAACAGAACACAAACAGGCCAGTACGTACCATCACAGCACAATTTTCAATTACCTAAGTACCCACCGTCTGCTGTACGAAAACCTATCAGACAATACGCTATACTATAATTATTTTTCTTAATCGCATGCCAAACACCAGCCTTATATATTCAAGAGGCATAGATCCTCATGAGCTCCCGCTTCAGGCTTTGGCTGATGAAGATCTATGCCTCTTGCTGAATTTATTTCATAGCAGCATTACTCACCCGTAGAATGTGTACAAAAAGCGCTTTTTAAACATACGTCTACTAAGTGTGCTACTGAATCATTTTTCATACACCTTCGCGCAAGAAGCACAGATCCTCATGGGCCCTAGCACAGAACGGGGACTCCATGTCTAAAACTCAACAATTTTCACCATTGAGAACTCCGCCGCCGTAGTATGTCATCAAGATTTTAATGTAAAGTAAAACGTAAGTCTTCGGCCACACGCCCACCTGCCGTAAATTTGCAAGAGGCACAGAACCTCATCAGACCACGCTTTTTGGGTGGGCTCATGAGAATCTTTACCTCTTGCGGATCATTATTAACCTAATTTACGTCAGCATTTCTTCGGCGCAGGAACATTTCTCCAAGATTTCAAGTATGACGTACGTCTACCACAAAGTCCGTGACTGCGTCGGTGTTGACCGGATGTTGGTGGATAAACTGTATCCGCCATGGCTCTGTGGAACGTTTTTCTTACAATGCTGAAGCGATTGGTCGAGGGAGTAGTTTTCACGTTTGGCCGAAGTCTGGTAAACCCGCGCCGTGCTGTACGGTTACGCGCCGATGCCAAAACCGTCTTTGATTAATGCAGCTGGGATTTCAGGACAAATCGTACAACTGACGCGGAGCTTGGTAGAGTTGGTCAAAAATGTTCTTGATTGTTATAGGAAGTATGTTTATCGACTGTGACAGTTAAATGCCCAGAGAAAAAAACAGGCAGAGAGAGAGAGAGAGAGAGAGAGAGAGAGAGAGAGAGAGAGAGACAGACAGACAGACAGACAGACAGACAGACAGACAGACAGACAGAGAGAGAGAGAGAGAGAGAGAGAGAGAGAGAGAGAGAGAGAGAGAGAGAGAGAGAGAGAGAGAGAGAGAGAGAGAGAATAACTGAAAATCTGTCTGGAGAACGTAGTATGAACAGGGACATTAATGTGTTCAGCTCCTCTTCCGTTGACTGCTTTTTTTTATCCACTCACTTTTCTCGAAAACAGGACAGGTAAAACAAACAAACAAACAAGCAAGCAAACAGACAAAAAAAAACAAACAAACAAACAAACAACGAACAAACCAGGCAACCAGGCCAACCGTTCAGCCGGCCAACTAAATGCAACCAACCAACCAGATAACGAACAAAAAAATCCAACCAACCAACCAACCAACCAACCAACCAACCAACCAACCAACCAACCAACCAACCAACCAACCAGCCAACCAGCCAACCAACGAACCAACCAATCAGCCAATCAGATAAACAAGCAAGCAACCAACCAACCAAGCAGCCGAAGCAAGCAAGCAAGCAAGCAAGCAACTGATGAACCAGCCTAGCAACAAACAAGGAAATGTAAGATTCAAATTGCTTACCTGTGTTGAGAAGAACCCGCACATGTGGAAAGAAAGAGAAAAAGAAAAAAGTTAATGATGATGACTATACCATTTCAAGTACAATCAAATCGTTTTCACCGAAAGTGTGCTGGTCTGTAATTTTGGACCTCACGGCTTTCAGACTAGCACACACACACACACACACACACACACACACACACACACACACACACACACACACACACACACACACACACACACACACACACACACACACACACACACACACACACTGCAGATTAACAAAGCGATAGCGGAGAAAAGGTACAAACTTAATCAAAGATTTTAGAACAAGACACGCACGGACAACAAAAATAGAGCCATGTAGAGTGTGATTGTGGAAGCAAAAAAAGTCATCAGCATTCAAGAGACAGGCATCGACTTTGCCTTGTTGACTGCTCAATTTGATGATGTTATTTAGACCGATCTATACCGGCAACAGGCATAGATTCACATGAGGCCGATCTATACCGGCAACAGGCATAGATTCACATGAGGCCGATCTATACCGGCAACAGGCATAGATTCACATGAACCCCGCCAGCGGAGGATCTGTGCCTTTTGCAGACTGAAGCGCTGTCAGTGGGCGTACCGAATATGAACGCAGCCTTGGCCGTTTTAAATAGACAATGACCATTTTAAATTTACAGTAAACTTCTGACATAACAAATTGACCCTAATATTTTCCTTGTCTTTTCCTGAGGTGGTTATGAACGATGTTATTGTATAGGAAAACTGTTACGGGACCTCTTAAAAAGTGTTGTCATAACCGGCTTTTGTTAACAACTTATAATTATCAGACGTGATTATATTAAGCAAAGTGGACTGTATAAATAAAATAAAATAAAATAAAAAACAGCATCAAGGCATGTGTGCTGTTCTGTGAATGTGGACCCTACGGCTCCGGCCTTGTTACACAGCAGACTCTTTGAAGGTTTTGTTTGGGGACGTTCTCCCGGACAAAAAAAATCTGTAGCTTTCTAAAGGAAGCCAGTTTGTTTTACAAGATTTGAGACTCTTTAATCTGTATAAATCTGACTGTTTTTTTTATGAACTTCACAAGTCTATAGACATGTAGATTGACCTGTGCGACCTTTTAGCCCAAAACACTTTAAAACTGTATATGCATCATGTTTTAAGATCTTTCTCTTGGTCTGGCTGGCCAGACTTTTACCCTTCCCACCGTGAGATGGCCTTAGTCACCTGCTCGGCGTTATACCCAAATAAAAAAAGTAACTTAATGTCGAATACCACAGAGCAGTCACACAAACTGAAATATAAACAAACACGCACTCACAGCCACGTGACAGAACAGACGAACAGATGAAAGAAGATAGAAAACATTCTTTCATGCTGAATAGCACTGAATTTCTGACAAAACGATTAATTAATTGATGTGAAATTAACCCCTTCGCTGCCGAGGAAACAGTAAATAAAAATCCAACTACAAGAGACATGGATCATCATGAGACCCCGCAGTTGCGGGGGCTCATAAAGATCTACGTCTCGTGCTAACAACAATGTGTATCCATGTCCCTTGTCACTCGTTGGTGTTCAATTACGGATTTCAGACAAACAACTTGCGGAAAGTGTGGTAGTGTGTGTGTGTGTGTGTGGGGGGGGGGGGGGGGGATTGGGGAGGAGGGAGGGGGGAGGGGGGATAGGTAGGGGGACTCAAGTCGCGGACATTCAGAAGACTGGTGCAGTACTAGGAGCGTGTCTGCAAGCAAGGGGAGACAGTCGCTTTCAGAGGATTGTGAAATGACAGGGGTTATAGCCCTCTCGAATAGAGCTCGATACAGTTAAGTTACTCCGTGATTTTGATATACATGTAAATCGATTTTCGAAGTAACATATTTCATATATCAAAAGTGTTAAACACACTCATGCAATGCGATGTTTAATGGGCCCTGTATTATTGAAAGTGATTGTTTGAGGTTGAACAAATAATATTAATTCATTCGACACGTGCCGCAATCCGAATACGCGGCGGAACGCCGCGTATTCGGAAGCGGCACCTGTCGAATAAGTTAATATTATTTGTTCAATCTCAAACTATCACTGCGGCGCGTCTAGAAAAAGTTAACTGACAAATAATATCGACTGTAAAAGGACACACATTCGAAAAAAACAATTATATTTATCTATTTTTATATTTATTTATTTATTATTTATCTATTATTTATATTTCCAATTATTCAAAATATTGCTTTGTTTATTTTTAATCTTAATCTTTTTTTATTTATTATTAGGGGAAGGGGTGCGCGGGTTTCGTAACAAATCATGGGCATATACAAATGGCATTAAACCCTTCCCTGTCACTGCATATTTTGCTTCTGAAATCTGTGTTTATTCAACGGGCAAAAGCCGCAAGGATACAAACTGGTCTCAACAAAAGGCACAGACCTTCATGAGCCACAGCAACTGCGGAGGCTCAGTCACGACTCTATGTCTTTTGCAGTTGGATCTTGCGTTAACATTTTTCTCGGCAGTGAAGGGGTTAAATCATATTCATGTCCATGAGCTAGTCTCATTCTGTGTATTAATTTGTTCCGAGAAAATTGTCGCTAACAAATAATCTCCACTGTCGAAATACATCTAAAATTGCCCACACTAGCAATTTCAACGCACAGAGGGAGGCTACCTCGGATAACAAAGAAGAAAACCAGAATGACGGAAAGCGGTTGTTTCCCTTGAACCGTGATTCCTAGTCTTTTGGAGGTCGACGCCAGGGAGTGTGCGATCTGCCGTGCGACGGCGGCCGTAAACTTCGTCATGAACTGCCTCTGCCCGATTAATTTACAGAGTGCCGAAACGCCAGCACGTAACAGCCTTGTTGATCTGCACTCGCTGCCTGTTTCTCAAAGGATCGTGCACAAGCCGTTTCCGTAGTGTTACAATGGCATTAACCCTTTTAGCCGCAAGGTCCCACTTATGTCTCAAATTTTGGATGTGTTGCCTAACGACTATGTACCCGTTGTAGGAGATGGATTAATCATAATAATTCAAGGGTAGTGCCAGATGATCTTGGCGCCTTCAGGCGCCAAGCTCATCTGGCACCACCCTTGAATTATCAGGATCAATCCCCTACTGAAGGGTCCCGGAGCTAAAAGGGTTAACGGTTCTGCTCCCTCATACATATCAGACCTGGTGCATATGTACACTTCTTCAAGTTCCCTTCGATCTGTACCAAGACTCAACACGTATTTTGAGGGTTCCCAGACGAAAGAAGTCAACGCAAGGCCAAGAGGGATTTTGGTCCAGTTACTTGGCCGAACGACCTTTCATCCCATGCTCAGTTCAAATCGCTGCATGTTGTTTCCGTTGCCTACACTAAGAGCTTAAAATTAAATTGTTACCATCTTTCAGTGTATCAGTAGTTAAATTGCAGTATGGAGTCTGCAGTATAACGTCTGTTCTTGTAGTGATGTCAGTGTGTGTGTGTGTGTGTGTGTGTGTGTGTGTGTGTGTGTGTGTGTGTGTGTGTGTGTGTGTGTGTGTGTGTGTGTGTGTGTGTGTGTGTGTGTGTGTGATGGAGGTTAATTGAAACTGACTTGGAGGTTAACCCTTTGGGTGTCAGTAGCGGTTTGAATCACGATGATTCCTACAGGAATCATCGCGAATCTAAAACCGCTACCGACACCCAAAGGATAAGCGCTAAATAAAATACATTAATTCAGAACTTCAGTAACAATAAATGTGCGTAATCCATCTACGGCAATGGGATATTCGATTCATCAAAACGGGATTTTAAAAATGTGTATAATTTTACAATTTTAAATTACGCCATTGGTACCGTGCCGTACCACACGAGGGTGAAAAAAATGTTTTATTCGCCTTTAAAAGCCTCTGCCCTAAATGGCTTACATTTTGAAATCATTTAAACACTGCCGCAACTACTTCCCCAAAAAATGTTGTGCCAAAGTGGATTCATGATACTGAAGTGAATTGATAATATTTCGCGTAGGGAGATTTTCGAGTATTACACTGGGAAAGGCATAAATATATCCGTCTTCTGACATATAATTAAACTGTGTATCGTCTGGTTGGTGCCTCAAGCATAACAGTTAAGGAGGGTGTAAAACTTTATGAAGGGGAAGGTGGGAGTTGCGGAGGGGGGGGGGGGTGGTGGTGAGATGGCGGAGAGGATTTATATTTCGTGAAGGAACGGATTCCCAACCTAAACTCTTGCGGCAAACCGCAGTCCGTACTGAATATTTTACATTGTATTAGTGGTAATTCTCTGTAGCCCCTTTCCTCATTTCGAGACTGCAAAATGTGTATCGAATTCTACCGACGCATTGATTCTCACGTGCCCCTGCTGCAGCATGGGCACATGTGAATCTTTGCCATATGTAGATGGTAGGTATTAGCGTAGGGGCAACTGGGACTAATTCTACTGATAATATGCATTGATTCGCACGTTCTCCTGCAGCTGCAGGGCCATATGCGTATCTATGCCTTTTGTAAATGGTAGATGGCGAAGGGTAGACGGGCAGTTTTTGCAAAGGACAGCCCACCGATGGAATTATGTTTTCTCTATTTGATTTGTTGCTTTTATATTTCTTATAACTCTATTCATGTTAAAAGAAAATTAAATTCGTGAAAATATAAATTTGATTTGTTTCGCCTGACTACATTTTGATTGATTGATTGTACATTGCTTAACGTCCCGACAGCAACAAGGCTTTCTCAGGACGTGCCTGCACTGCTTGTGAAAAAAAAACTAAACAGAAAATTGAATGTATGTCGTCAGCCGGTCAAATACGTTAAATAAACCTACAACATGGGGCCTAAATAAAGCTAAGACCATTTAGCAACACACATCCAATATCAAGAGCTACAGGCAGTGCAGACAGTGGGGAGAGTTTTAAAAAGGCAAATACAGGTGAATGGACAAAGGGTAGACAGAAAAACATGCCCCAGAATAGAGAGAAAAACCCACCCTGTGGGGCTGACCAGGGTGACCCTGGGAACTAAAAAATACCTACCCCCCACCCAAGTCCCCCAGGGCAGACCCGGGTGGGGTCTGACTACATTTTGATCACAATACATAAGATAATGATATATGTCACGTGATCAGAACAGACGTTCAATACTGACACTGTTCACCGTCGTGCTGCCAACGGCTGACGAGAACTGGCTGAACCCTGGAAGGGACTCAGTCTCAAGGAAACTCTTTGACTGTCGATAGCGCGTTTTGTCGCGATGATTCCTTAGATCAGTCTGATCATGGTCAGCAATAGGTCTAGATTCTTTTGATCTTAATAGTCCAAGGGCGGTGCCTGATTGATTAGCTGGGCACCTCGGCTGTGCAGGCCTCACATACTTTACTGCAGCATCCAACCGGCCAAAGTTCTGTTCAGTTTCTCGATCCAAGGGACGCCGTCTGAAGGGATGGTGTGTGTGCGGTTGTCTTTCCCATGTTCCTAATTGTCACTCCCGTACTTCCTAAGTAGCAGAACTCGGCCCACACTGGTTGTCTCGCTTGATTTGCTGAGTGAGAGAGGCAGCCAGTACGTGTTGGCGGCCATCCGTTCAGTTTAGAACTACCACCGCACTGAAGCACTATGACCCAGACCGACACAATTAGCGTGAAGAACACAGAGACCAAAAACAGACATAGAGAACACTGGACTAACAAGAGACACAAATCTTATGTCTTATGTCTCTAATGTCTCTTATGTCTCTTGTGACCGAGATAATTAGCGTGATGAACACATATTAAATTAGACGAAAAAAAAACAGACAGAAAACACTGGACTAACAAGAGACAAATCCTCATGAGCCCCCGCGACTGCGGGGGCTCATGAGGATTTATGTCTCTTGCAGATGGGTAGCGTTCGCCTTGCCCCGGCAATTCAGGGGTTAATATTCTTCCGCTGAAACCGCGCCCATCTCGTCCATGGGATAAACACAAATGCTAGATGCCAGACGCCGTAAAGATGTGATTGGCCTCGTGGGTAGTGCTCGATGTGAGATGCAGAGTGGAGGTCCCATTGAACGCTGAACAACGAACCTTTATCATCCAACGGTGAAATCACTTGTTACAAGACCAGTTTTCATACTTGCTAAAGATAATCAAGCAGTGCCCTTGGGCTACCATGACCAATTCATCATTAGGCCGGACCTTTCGTTTTCTGAGAAATCATGGTGACTCAGCAGCCAAAAGACGACACCGGTTTTCGTTTCAGAACTGCCACACTGCTCAGACTATATATTTTTTACATCCTTGTTTCTCAAGACGAGGAGACCAGAGGGTGTTGAAACAGTATATGGTATTATTATCGATGGAGGAGGGGTCAGAGGACGCACAGGCCAAATGACTACCCCTAAACCATCTACGTTAACGCCCACCTACCACTGCCTGACGCGTGGGTTGCCACGGGTCCCTGCAGCTGCAGGGACTCATGGCAATCCACGCGTTTTGCTGAAAGAGAGCGGCACCAGCTGCTCCTCATTATGAGGGTGTCACCTGGTTTCAGATAGGGACCCGAAATGACGAACCTAGCTTTCAATTTGGAGTGGCCAGTGGTCATTTCCTCCGGCCAGGAAATCACCGGCGCCTCCTGGCGACGGCCGTGAGATTCTGACACAGACGCTCGGCAGACACTGGCGTGTGGCACGCCAGGAGGAAAAAATCAAGACCCAAATCCTGATTAACTACCTCCTTTGCTTCACGAAGAGATGTACGTTGAGTCAATTACTGTTTGTACATGCCCATTTTGAGACAAAGTCGTTTCATCCGAAAATGAAGTAAAAGGTGCTGTACTTGACCTTTCTTAACGTTTTTCTTTCCTTTCTGTTGGGTATTTCTTTAAAATCGAGACCAGTATTGTAAAGTAAGGCTGCACAACCTAGTACACTCGTGTACACTGCAGGAATCACCTCGACCAAAATCGCTACCGACACTCAAAGGGTTAACTCAACGTCAAAGAACTCACTCCGGTCACTGAACACGAACACAAGGTGTGGTCAGCCTGAGGCATAGCTGAACAAGTATGAGCTCCCACAACTGATGGACTGAGCTGATGAAGATGTATGTCTTTTGCTTTGGGGTAGTGCTCGTTGTGCTCCGGCATTGAATGGGTTAAAAAAATTCAGGATCGACAGTGGAATAACGCCGCACCGACAAACCTTTTGGCGATGCCAGCGACAAGACGACAAAATGTCGAAAACAAGTTTCTGTGACGGCCGGATAGAATACGCCGCGGTGGAGAAGTCTACCTCGACCATATCCAGCCCTCTGCAAGAGGCAGAGATTCTCATGAGCCCCTGCATACTGCAGGGCCTCACGAGAATCTAAACCCCTTGATGACAGGCAACAGCTCATTTACAGCATCAGATTCCGGCGGTGATCTGGGGTGAAGTGTATGATTGAAGGAACGCGAGCCGACCACCGCGGCCAATATGTCCAGCCTGCTTTCTATCTTACCATCGTATTGTTACTGTCCGATACCACTCTCTGTCCGAGATACGCAATAGAAGACAATGATGCACAGATCCTCAGCAGTCATCGGAAAACAAATAAACAGTTTTTTATATTTCCTGTATAGACCGACGGCGGAATTTCCCTATAGAAGCCGAGATACATCACTCCACGGTATCTTCACAGACACTGTAGTTTCCTACAACCGGACACTGCAGGGGCATTCTTTATTATTTTTTATCCATTTCTTATACAGACAGCGGTCCAGAAGCAGATGTTTTGTCGGCACCTAAAGGCCGTAGATCCTCTTGACCTCCTCCAGTATGCAGAGCTTCATGAAAATCTGTGCCTATAAGCAGCAGAAGGAGTTGGCTTCTGTCGATAACCCTATCGCTGTACAGGCTAACCTCACTAGTAATGTTCCCGCCTTAGTCGCCTTCTCGGTGTTAAACCCAAATAACTAACTCACTAGTCATTTTACGCGCTCCAGCATACAACGGTATCTCGGCGGATAGAACCAAAGATACCGCACAGCGTGGACTGCAGTATCTGTCGTATAACGTGCACTAGACTTTGGTACCCAAAAGCGGGGATGCCTGGTGATCCAAAGGTCCTCGGGCTGATGTCAGCCTTAGCTGGCCCGCGCACGACCGTGCGAGGGCAGGCTAAGGCTGATATCGGTCCGAGGACATTTTTCTCACCAATTTTTTTTTTTTCTAAACCAAAGGCTGTATCGTCTAAATTCAATACTACAATAACGCGAGAGCTAGCGAATACAGCGAGCTGATTTGATGCCTCCCGCGTGCCGTGACACCTGCCGTTAATTGGTTAAAAAAACAACCTAGTATAATCACTTTTTAAAGAAAAGCTAGATTTTTATTGTTGCACAATGAAAATCTCGCTTTTCTCAAAATGTACATAATGGCTTTTGCCGTTAATTCCGAGGCTGAATTGTATCTGATCGTTACCTTCGCTTAACGACCAACTATACATTAGATAACAAACCGTCCTTAGCGTCGATCACGTTCTGTCTGAAAGAGTCATAGATTTCTCATGCTCCCCTGCAGATGCAGGGCTTCATGAGAATCCATGACTCTTACAGCTGGCACTCGGCACCATTTGCATCTTCGGAGGCTATCAAGGTTAGATCTAAGAACGCGAAAGCATCGCTTCGGAGAATAAGTGCCATAAATGGTAATCTGAGGAGACAAAGTATATAGCCTTTGCTGGCGCAGCCAATCAAGACGCGACAAAAATAGATGCGCATATGATATTGGTTGGTCATTTTGGGATGAGAGGTGAACAATGATTTCACTGGTTATATTATTTGTAGTATCCGATGCGACAGAAAATCAGATTACACATCGTGAAGGTACATTTAGACGCGGCAGTTAAATTCACGGTGGTTACAGCAAGAGGTATAGATCCTCATGAGCCCCCGCGACTGCGGGGGCTCATGAGGATCTGTACCTCTTGCAGTTGAGTGGTGTTCACATTTTCTGAACGAGACCAAACAAAGCCAAAGAATCAAGTCCGCCTATGGAACACGAACGGTACAAAGTGTGCGCAGCCAGAGGCACTGATGAACATAAGTTCCAGCAACTGCAGGACCGAGCTCATGATCATTGACACCTTTTGCACTTGGGCAGTTAGGTAATACAAAATATATGACTATTTATGAGCATCTTCTGTTGTTATTGTGATTTTGCTATGTATTATTCGTGGGCTGGCGATTGGCTCCATAAGGAAGAGTATCTCCTTTGGCATATGTACAGCTGTTCGTAGTTGTTTGGAGTCTATACCCAATGCGCAAATAGGCGATCGGGCTGATGTCGGCCGCCGTTGACCCGCGCACGGCCGTGAGCGGGACAACGGCTGCCGACGTCGGCCCAAATGGCCTTTTGCGCACTGGGTAAGAATTAAGGAAGTTTTAAGCAATTTAGGAAGTATTGATCACTGTTAATATTAAAAAAAAAAAAAATAATAATTTGACTTAATTTGATGAAAATCTAATTTTATTTTAAATGTTTACTTTTCAAACTGATTTTGAAACTGGCCATTGTGTTATATATATATATATATATATATATATATATATATATATATATATATATATATATATATATATATATATATATATATATATATATAATATATATATATATATATATATATATATATATATATATATATATATATATATATATATATATATATATATATATATAATATATATATATATATATATATATATATATATATATATATATATATATATATATATATATATATATATATATATAATGGTGTACCTGACTGGATACTGCATGTATACTGACAAGAAAAAAGAAGTGAGACCTTTTTGGAATCATCGATAACATGTTTCTGATAATTCCTAAAATGCCGCATTTGTCTTGCTCGTCAGTGTACAAAGTTTGTCCTGAAATCCTGAAAGTAAATTTTCTTACTTTTTGAACTGCTTTTAGAAACTGCCGAAGGCCATGTTTTGTTACTGTCATGCCTATGCCAGGAAATTAAGACTTCTTTTATATGTAACAGGTTAAAAAAAAAAAACTGCTAAAAAGGGAGCTGTCTGCATATCTAGCTGGCCTATGCACAAAATATCTTTGTTCATGTGCCAACTAGATCTTAGATCACTGGTCTATGATGCACAGTTCTCTCCCTTACAAGCGTTTTTTTTTCTCCCTAGCTATCTCTTTTCTTGGATAATCTCCCTGAAAAGCTTCCTGGATTAAAAGCACTAGCAGTCGCCCCTTTTTATTTCATTAATGCTTCTTTTTCCCACGTCGGAACGAATTAAAGTCGCACGCAATCACAATCTTTCGGTGAACCGATGTAAAGAAACATAAAATGAAACGGAGAAATAAAAACGCTTGCATGACAGTCGCAACATGATTTCAACATTTCGTCCTTTTTTTACAATGCGGGCAGTTTTCAAACTTTAGACAAAAAAGCCAAGAGGGCTCCACGTCTTTTAATGTGCGCGATCTCTTAACCCCTTGACGTCCGAAACACAACGAACAGCCCCCAAATTCAGGAGGCATAGATCCGCATGCGTCCCCGCAGTAGCTCATGTGGCCCGATCTACGCCTCTTGCTGAAACTACTTTATATCTATGTTCCTTGGACAGATAAACTTCTTTGGTGTTCAGTTAACAAAGATATCAGCCACAGACTGCGTCCACTGGCAGTAAAGGGGTTAACGGCTTATAAGAGGAGACATCCTCAAAACGGATCAGATATCTGCCCTCAAAACACACTGTTCTTTTGGTGCATACCATCCTTCTTTCCGTCTGTGAACTGTCAGTTTTTTTCTTCTCTCTCCCCAAGGCGCAAAAGGCCATCGAGCCGACGTCGGACGCCGTTGGCCCGCGCACTTTCGTGCGTGGGCCAACGGCGGCCAACGTCGGCCCGATGGTCTTTGCGCAACGGGTCTGTCTCTTTAATTAGCCCACATCATTTACATCACGTACATACTGACGAATGAAAAAAGTCATGCCGGTTTGTTTTCCCCTTCTTTCTTCTCCTTTTCTCTCTTTAATCAGCGCATGTACGTGTATCACATTACTAATTTATCGACGGAACAAGACAGTTACAAAAACTTTTTTCCTTTGTCTGTAAATTTGTGATGTCTTGTGGTGATTTTTATTTTCCGTCCACCGGTCAAAGGAACAAATCTATCGCCAGAAAAAAAGACAGTTGCAAATATATTTTTTCCTTTGTCTGTAAATTTGTGATGTCTTGTGGTGATTTTTATTTTCAGTCCACCGGTGAAAGGAACACATTTCTAAGACCCTGACTGATTAGAAGGTGCACGAGAGACGCAGAAACTGGCGGACTGACGGATTAACTGATGCAAAATGAAAACGCTGCACTAATTGTTTCTGCGTCTAGGATTGCACGAGTCCTGACAAAAAAGGTGATCCCCGAGAGCGTACAATGCAACGATATTGTCAACAAAGAAAGAATCATGCTTAGAAAGGCCAGGTACAACACCAGTGCATTGTACCTGACCATTGACAGCGTGTCTTTTTCTTTGATGGGAATGATTGAAAACTCACCTCTTCAAGCTTTACTTTGAATAAATGCCAGTGTTTGATGCCTTAGTTGTAGTTTTGCAATCCTCCTTGTTTAGACTGAATGTTAATTAGAATATAAATTATTATGTATGTATTGTTGTTTAGTTTATTGTAAAAGTGGTGTGTTCGGGCATTGTGCTTTGTTTGTTATGTGCATATGTCATTGTATTTTTATTTTTGTGTACAGATTGTAAAGCGCTTAGAGCTTTTGAGTAAGATTAAGCGCTATATAAATACTCATTATTATTATTATTATTAATGATACACGATTTCCGGAAATCAGCAGTAGGTAAAATTTGCACTTGTTTCGACAAAAATACTTCATTAAAAATCCACTTTTTAGGCCAAAACTACACGTGTTTCGACGAAAACAGTCGATTAACTCATTCGCGGCCAGCCGCATCCGGAAGAGGCATAGGCCGCGCATCCGGAAGAGGCACAGGCCGCGCATCCGGCTGCGGCTAGCCGCGAATGAGTTAAAAGCCCGTACAAACAAGCAGTGTCCGGGCATTTAATCCACTGTATTCGTCGAAACACATGAATTTTGACCTACCTATGATTTTGGTTGGTTGTACATTGCTTAACGTCCCGACAGCAAAAAGACTTTCTCAGGACGTGCCTGCACTGCTTGTGAAAAAAACCCCAAAAAAACTGAACAGAATATTGAATGCATGTCGCCAGCCGGTCTAATACGCTAAGATTTTGGAATAACTAGTATTGTAGTGTACTTAACCTTTCTAAATGCGTTTCTTTCTTTGTTGAGAATCTCCTTGCATTTTACTCGCCTTTTGGTCTGGATTCGTGGAATCCTAGTGTGTTGTTGTTTTGTTATGAGGATTATGACAATGTGGCAATTCTTACAAAGCAGCGTGGACCCTCCACAAGCTGGCAGACGAGAAAAGCAGGTGGGGGCTCCGAGGAGCGTGCGCAAAATTTTGTGACAAATATCACATTGTCGCACAACTTATTACAACTCTGGACTAGCTAGAATTTTTGCATCTTTCGGATTTATAGAGTGGTAACCGGATCGGTTTATCGTGACAAACGTGTCCTTTCTCCTACTGTGCCTTTTCCGTCGTCTTTTGGGGTTTTATTTATTCAAAGCCGAGATTGGCCCAAGTGATCATAAAAGGCTTTACAATTAAAAAAAAAAAAAGACAAATCAAATAAATAATTTAAAAAATAAAAGCAAGGCAGATTGGGCGACCCGTCTTCCCCGACGAAAGCAGTCCAAACTTTCCCACCTGGGACAACACATTTGCAAAAAATAACATGATGGGATGAAAGGAAAACAGAAAATAGAGGTTAAAACCCGTCTAAGTTAGAAGCATGAAACACGACGTTTCGGATCAAAGATCCTTCTTCTCGGTGATATGGAAACCAAGATGGGATGAACCATAACCCACAAAGTCCCTTCTATGTGAGAGCTGTCTT
Source organism: Semisulcospira habei (assembly GCA_036245525.1). Lineage (NCBI taxonomy): Eukaryota > Metazoa > Mollusca > Gastropoda > Semisulcospiridae > Semisulcospira > Semisulcospira habei. Next base: position 138,880,308 of record BTPG01000003.1, read on the forward strand.
CGCTGTCAAACGTATCTACCTGTTGTCTTTGACTTGATTCTGATGTTGAAATATCTCCTTTTGAAAAGCCTCGCAGATGTGCCAATGCGTCATAGTGAACTCTATAAGGGGCGCGCGCAGTGCACACGCGTCTTTGGTTTGTCAATCGTCATTTGTCTTGACGTATTATTTTGTTTTTGCGTAGTTTTATATTTAACGTGATATGAGTTTCGCTTTCGCTTCAAGATTTGGGAAAATGGTGACAAAACTATAATTTCACGGTACAAATTCAGTCTTGCTCTAATTTGTGTGAAATCTAGTACCTAGCTACATTCTATACTAAGTACACCTGCGTGCTCTTCTGATAGCGCGTCGATGTGTGTGTATGCGTGTGCGTGCGTGCATGCGCACGCTCCAAACATCCTCACGATGTTGGCACATCCGGGCACACGAGGATCTATGCCTCTTGGAGTTGCACGCGTGTGTGAAAGTGAAAACTGATTTTTACTGCTCAAAGATGCTTGAAAGTGACACTTGTAAAAAAATTGTTTGCCCTTGCTGATAGCTTGCTTGGTAGATCTCGTGACTCTCCCCTTCCCACCAACATCCCAGCTGCTCACTTAGCCAACGCCTTTTGTAGCTTTTTCACTGACAGGGTGACGTCCATTCGAGACAGCCTTGATGCTATGCGGAGCACCCATATTGACACCCACCCTCCCCATATTGATCACCCCTTTGTCAAGTTCACTCCCGTCTCTGAACAGGCTGTTTTTGGCATTCTTAAGAAATTCCCGCCTAAAACGTGTGAGCTTGACCCCGTGCCAACTTCACTGGTTTTTGAAAACATTGGAATTCTTCTGCCCACCATCACCAAAATCATAAATCAGTCCCTTGAGTCAGGCGTCTTTCAGTCAGAATTCAAATCAGCCGTTGTCAAACCTCTCCTGAAAAAGTCGAATCTTGACCCCAACTAGCTAAAGAACTATCGCCCCGTTTCAAACCTACCCTTTCTGTCCAAAGTTCTTGAGGGAGTCGTTCTGACACAGCTCACTAAATACCTACAGTCAAACAATCTCGTCCATCCGCTTCAGTCTGCTTACCGTGCCGTGCACAGCACTGAAACTGCTCTCCTCTGTGTCGTTAATGGCCTCCTAAGTGCCTATGATGAAAACCAGATCTCAGTTCTTGCCCTGTTAGTCCCATCAGCTGCGTTTGACACTATTGACCACTCCGTCTTGCGCCAACGTCTAGAAAACTACTTTGGTATTTCTGGTAAAGCTCTCACCTGGTTTCACTCTTATCTGTCTTCCCGTCGGATCAACGTCTCTGTCAAGAACGTTCTTTCTGAAGCTGCTGCGCTAGAGTTTGGGGTCCCCCAGGGCTCTGTTCTGGGCCCCATTCTATTTACGCTGTACACTCAGCATCTGTCTCAGGTTATCGCATCGCATTCAACCGATCATCACATGTATGCGGACGATACACAACTTTGGAAATCTGCACCTCCACACAGCTCCAGTCAGGCTATTTTAGATGTTCAGAACTGTATCTCAGATGTTAAGTCCTGGATGTGTGAAAATAAACTTCAGTTAAACGAGGGCAAGACAGAAGCTCTTCTTGTCGGTGCCTGTCGACTGCTGCCCAATTCTCCTGACTCTATGCACATTTGTGACGCACCTATTCCATTTTCTGATTCAATTCGCAATGTTGGCGTTTTCCTTGATAAAGATCTGCAAATGAAGGAGCATGTAAATCATGTCTGCAAACTAGCTTTTCTGGAATTAAGACGCATAAGTTCTGTCCGTCATTACCTCACTACTGAAGCTACCACCAAACTGGTCGTCTCTTTAGTCTTGTCCCGCATTGATTACTGCAATGCCCTCTTAGCTGGCCTCTTTCAGTTTCTCATTCAGAAATTTCAGCGAGTTCAGAATTGTGCTGCACGTCTCATCGTCCGCGCCTCACAGCATCAGCCCATCACTCCTATTCTGAGACAACTTCATTGGCTGCCAGTCAAACAACGAGTCTCGTACAAAATCGCCTGTCTGTGCTACAAAGCTATTAACTATTCTACCCCTGCCTATCTCGCTGATCTTCTTCAACTATACACTCCCTCCCGCTCCCTCCGTTCAAGTAGTGACACGCGCCTTCTCAGAGTCCCGCTTTTCAAATACAAAACCAGAGGTGACCGTTGTTTTGCGCACGTTGGACCTGTTGTCTAGAACTCACTACCAATAGACATTAGACATTCTTCCTCATTCACTGCCTTTAAATCTGCCCTAAAGACTCACCTGTTCGATACCCCAATGTAGCTCAGCTTTTTGTCATTATGTGCCTCTGTGTGTGTGTGTGTGTGTGTGTGTGTGTATGTGTGTGTGTGTGTGTGTGTGTGTGTGTGTGTCTGTGTGTGTGTGTGTGTGTGTGTGTGTGTGTGTGTGTGTGTGTGTGTGTGTGTGTGTGTGTGTGTGTGCGTGTGCGTGTGTATTGCAGAATCCGTTGTTTCTCTGCTTTTATAACCCACTCCCACTCTTTATTTGTAAAGCGCTTAGAGCTTATTTAAGGATAAGCGCTATTTAATTAGCCATTATTATTATTAAAGAGCGAGCGAGCAAGAGAGAGAATTACGTCATATTTAGAGTACGTCTGCGTGGTGACGGATTTGCTTCATTTACGTCACCGCCACTGTCTGACTTTCTCCAGATGTCAAGTTTTTTTTTTTTTTTTTTTTTTTTTTACTGTTTTATTTTTTTTTTTTCTGAAAAGAATTAAGTTTTACTGAAAATATGTGGGATTCCAGGATCCTGTCACTTGGTCAAGGTCCAGGTCATAACGGCTACATTTATTATGTATGCAATTTTCCAGGCAATGTTACTGTAAATACCGAAACGATGTGATCCGAATGGCAAATTGTGATATTTTGTGACGACACAGAGTGTTGCATACCAGAATCTATTCACTGCCGTAAAGGCCAAGGTCACATAGGCCATATTTGTTTTGTGCAGAATTGTGTGCTAGGCAATATATCAAGAACCATTGGGCCTATTCAATCCAAATTTTAGATTATAGTATTTTACTGTATTACACATTGCCATTAATCTTAACTGTGCCTCTACCTCAAGGTCAAGGTTATAGTTGCCATATCTTTCTTGCAGATTATTGAGTAGAGAATACCTCTGAAACCGCTGTACTGTTTTGCTCTGAATTTTTAGGAAAAGATACCTTACCCTCATATGTGATGTTTTTAACAGAATGAATTCACGACCTGTAAGGTGAAGGTCGCAGAGGCCATATTTGTGTGAGCCTTTGTGCAGGCAATATCCCTAAAACCACAGGCCCGATTTTTTCCAACTTTTGTTTCATGATATTTGTACTTAACCCCGTCACAGCCGAAAAACTTTCAATAGGATCCATCTGCAAGACACATAGATCCTTATGAGCCTCGCGTTATCTCGGGGTCTCATGGCGATTTTGGCTCTTGCTGACACAACTGACATAATATTTATTTGACGTTTGGGGTTCCTTGGAATTGAATTAGGAAAGATTTCAGAGAATATTTGCTTCTAGTGGTAGTGAAGAGAATAATACATATAATTATGTCAAAAATCAGGTTTATGTCGTTACATCACTTCAAGATGAAGCGCACAGTTGTCGGGAATGCTTTCAGACAGACAAAATGGCCCATTACTGTCTGCCGGTAGGGGATGGGGCTAAAAAGTTGTTCCAAGAGCAAACCTTGTTGGCTTAGGTGTGACAGCAAATATGAAACAGTATAAATGTAGTCACCTGGTTTTGAATTGATTCTACCTTTCTTTGGACGGTCGCTCGAGACGTTTTTGCTTAAGTGTTTCATACATGGGTCTCCTCCCCTACAAAGCTGGCTAACGAACTCATCCAATGTCTTTCTCCAAACTAGCTATATCGGGTCACCTGAATGCTCTTCTGAAAGCGCAACGATGTGGGTGGGTGGGTGTGCGTGTTAGTGCGTGCATGCGCGCGCGCTCCTAACATCTCCAAGAGACATAGATTCTCACGCGCTCTCCGGGCGCATGAGGATCTATGCCTCTTGGACATGCGCGCATGTCTGAAAGAGAGAGAGAGAGAGAGAGAGAGAGAGAGAGAGAGAGAGAGAGAGAGAGAGAGAGAGAGAGAGAGAGAGAGAGAGAGAGAGAGAGAGAGAGAGAGAGAGAGAGAGAGAGAGAGAGAGAGAGAGAGAGAATTGCGTCATATTTAGAGTATTATGTCAATGTCTGCGTGGTGACGGAGTTGCCTCTTTTAAGTCACCGCCACTGTCTGACTTTCTCTAGAATCAAGGTTTTTACTGTTTTAATTCTTTCCTGAAAATAATTTATTTTTACTAAAGAAGTTGAAAGGATACAAAGCTGGCTAACGAACGCATCCAATGTCTTTATCCAAACTAGCTATATCCAAAATTTCAAGTAGATGTGACAAAAATTACAGACTCTAATCTGGGTCAACCGATTTTGTTTATGTCTTCAATGAGACATTCAATTACAATATGTTCGGAGGGACTCTTAGCCACCCACTTAACAAAGTATTTCGCCAAGTCTCAAGCTTGTGTGTACAGAAATTTAATATTGGAGATTCTCTTGTTTACATACATACGCACACACACATACATACATACATACGCGCACGCACACACACACACACACACACACACCACACCCACGCACGCACGCACGCACGCACTCACGCACACACACACACACACACACACATATACATACATACATACGTACATACGGCGCTTCGCGCCAAATGTACGTGCAGCAGCGAGGTTAGCGTAACTAGACATTACGTAATTTGTATCTTGTTATTTCAATTGTGAGAGGTTTAGGCCTGCCTGCCTTTGACATCATGGACATGCTATTAAATTCGCCCCACCGCGACCCGTCCTAAAATGTCCCTTTTATAAATAGAAGGGACTTAAAAAACATAACAAATAATGATAAAAAGCGATAACCATAAAAATTGCATATATAAATGAGGCGAACAAGAAACATAGGTCCTCATGTGCCCCAGCGGCCGCCCACCTATGTTTTTTTTGCAGTGGGGTGGTACTTGAGTATTTCGGCAGTTTAAAACCAATGCTGTTCCAAGAGTCTGAAAAGGTTTAGCGACGTACACGACTCGGTTAGAGTTATCTCGGAACTCTAAATGAAAAGAGACACATAAATACAAAAAATAATATAGTCCCGGAAGCGTGCTGTCCACTGAAGAAAAATGACGTCATCAAAAGCTTTGCGTCATAACAGTGTAATAGTGGCGCAATTTCATTATAGTAGACAGCACATTTCCGGGAGTTAGCGAGGTAAGTTTTTTGTCTCCTCTCATCGGGAAGCTCTGAGAACTTCTGAGATAACTCTTACACTAGACCTGGGGGGGGGGGGGGGGGAGAAGGAGGAGGGAGGGGGACGGGGGAGGACACAGACAAGGGATGATCGTTGCGAAATCTACTCTCTAGCCCGTGCTGTTGAAGTCGTCGATTTTCGTAACGATCATCCCATACCTGTGGGTGGGAATGTGCCATAAGCAAAGCTTAAGGCGGAATGCTCGTTCTACATGTTTGCGGAATCCAAGCCGGCAGTAGGACCCACTAACACCATTTAAATCCGTCGACAGAATTTAAACTGACCATCTCACCCACAGTCACACAGTTAATGCGGGTGCATCCCCAGGTTAGTCCCGTCGCCGAACTTGACACAATCAAATTGCAAGAGAAATAGATCATCATGAGCCCCCTCAGTTGCGGGGGCTTATGAGGATCTATGCCTCTTGCTGGTACCAATTTGAATGGACGTCCCTGGAACGGCTTGGGTAATACTTTGGCGCTGAATGCACGAAGACTGTAGAACACTGTCTGCCTGCGTCAACGGGCACAAACTAAGCTCGGAATAAATAATTTTAGTCACAAGCAATGTTTGAATTTTTAAAAAAGCTTTACTTTGACTTCTGGACCACAATGCTTAACTCATTCGCGGCCAGCCACATCCGGATGCGCGGCATAAGCCGCACATCCGGATGCGGCTGGCCGCGAATGAGTTAAGTCAATTTCTTCAAGGTCATATTTTGTGTATTTGGGGTGTATATATGGGATGTTCTCGAAGATCTGGGTTAGGAGGACTCATCACCTCAGTCTCCTGAGGGCCCGCCAGGTTTACCATCTGTTTGAATACGATAAATTTCATTTGACTTTAATGTTTGTGATCACTATTACTATGCACATACGTAGATGCGTTGGATTGGAGGGTGCCCTGCCCACCCCCCACCCCCTTATCTCTCTCTCTCTCACACACACACACCACCCCCTCAATAAAAAATATAGGACGGAGGGGGATTTGGGGGGGGGGGGGAGGGGATGTGGCAGAGTATCCCTTGGAGGCTGCAAAGTAACAAGTCAGGAACGCTGCGTGGGCCCCCAAATAAAAATATCTTCTTACTTCATTGATATCGGCTCATGAGGATCTATACATAGATTCTCATGGATCTGTATATACAATCTATTTCGCTTATAACAAGGCCGGACATAACAAAAGTCGGATATAACAACACGAGGTCCCGACTGCACTCTTTCTATGTAAATTACTGCGCTGATAACAGACTTCGGATATAACAACACGAGGTCCTGACTGCACTCTTTCTATGTAAATTACTGCGCTGATAACAGACTTCGGATATAACAACACGAGGTCCTGACTGCACTCTTTCTATGTAAATTACTGCGCTGATAACAGACTTCGGATATAACAACACGAGGTCCTGACTGCACTCTTTCTATGTAAATTACTGCGCTGATAACAGACTTCGGATATAACAAGAAGAAAAATTGGGTCACCTGGCGATATGCTATATTATGCGAAGTTTACTGTAGATCCTCACGAGCACGTAATATGCAAACGTGCGTTTGATTTCCAAGCTGGATCCCCCGTGTGAGGCGTTTCTGATGGCTATGTATGAATCAGACACTGCTAAAAACTAACTACCCCCTGCCCCATATCTATGGGCCAAATGTCTCTGCGTCGCCCACTGTGGGCCCGCGTCGCATTGCAGCCTCAATGAAACCCAACAAGCAAAAGACATCGGGCCGTCGTCGGCCCCAGTCGGCCCGCGCATATGCGCGGGCCGACTGAGGCCGACGTCGGCCTGATGATCTTTTGCTTACTGGCTTAACTTTTTCACGACAATTTTACCTCTGCGTCCCTTGCGGGGAGGACACGTACTGCGACTCAGATTCATCCTGCGACTCAGATTCATCTGCAGGCTTGGGTTTTCAATCGCGTGAATGTATTTCAGTTGACACTGATGTGTTTGCGGTCATAGCCATACACGCACAAAATATGGTGTAGACTAGTCTATCGAGTCAGAGAGTCATAAATCGAAATGGCCAACATCTCCTCACGACTGAGAATCACAGACGTAACGTTGGCTGAATATTTGGAAGTTATATATATTCTCATGAGAATCTATGGGTTTTGCAGCGGACCGGTACTAGTTCGAAAACTTGACATTATCAGAGAAAATCTACAATGCTCTATGATCCAAGCTTGGCTTTTCCCGCGTGTGCAAATATTTCAGGAATGAGCAGCAAAAAAATGTTTAGCTTCAAATTGCACAGATAATCATGACACCCCACTGGATACAAAAGCTCATAAAACTTCTCCCATTACTGTCGCAATTTATACTTGTGTTCCTCAAGCTAGAAAGATCAAAGGCAAGGACGATGAATACAAGTGGCACAGATCGTCATGAGATAACACGGACCACATGGACTCATAAAACGTATCCCTACTGGTGGAATCATTTACACCAGTGTTCTGCAAGCTTAAATCGCCGAAGGACGCTGAAATTACAACGAGACGCGTGAATATTTGATTATAAAAAAAAAAAATCTGACGGAATCAGCCGCTGGTACCTAGCCCTCGGGGCCGAAGTTGGCCCGCGCGCATGCGCGCGCGGGCCAATTGCAGCCGACTTTGGCTCGAGGGCTTCGTGCTATCTGGTAGTCTGAGTTTACTATTAGCCCCAAGGAACGTGTCTGACTTTGAGGCAGACATTCTTAGTGCAGATTTTCTCCAGATAAATCGAGTGAATAACTTGTCTGGACTGAGAGCTGTTGAGATTGGGAACTTTATAAAACTGATCAAACTTGGCACAGAGAGAGAGAGAGAGAGAGAGAGAGAGAGAGAGAGAGAGAGAGAGAGAGAGAGAGAGAGAGAGAGAGAGAGAGAGAGAGAGAGAGAGAGAGAGAGAGAGAGAGACTGAACAAACCAGGACGTCCGGAACTTTGGACGAAACTTAACGCCGAGATGGGGAACATAGGCCCCTATTACGGGGATCATGACAGGTTTTTAGCGCCGAGAAAATGTGAACATACACACACAACTGCAAGAGGTATAGATCCTCATGAGCAGTTGCGGGCTCTCATGAGAATCTATGCCTCTTGCTGAGGCCACTTTGAATACATGTTCCTCCGACAGCTAGGGATTGAATATGTTGAATTGACGAAGACTGCAGAAACACCGTTTCCGTCCCCGGGCTCTAAACGGGTTAAAACAGAAATAAACTGTGGACTATATCATCTTTTTCATTTGCCTGTCTATGAGTATCAAAGCATTAAATGAAGTATACGTGAACATTCCAAAGAAAATATCTAGCTAGAAATAGATTTTTACAAAAAAAAACTTCCTAATAACTTCCTAATAAACCCTTATGTGCAAAATGCTGGAGTTGCGGGCTGTGGGTAAGTGCTTACCACCTTGTTCCTACTACAAACAATGGCAACATTGTCAATTACTATGGAATCTTCACATTTAATAATGACTTTCACGACTTTGGGCAAGGCGTGGCATATAGATCAACTATGATAGTTCAATAGGGTTCCACATACGGTGTAGAACCATATCTTTGAACTATTATAGCCTATCCATTTCCGCCGCAAGGTCCAAAGTTGAACTGATAGTTTTTCATGCGTGCAAATTGGTTGCTTTTTTCAGTAGGTATGTTAGTTTTGTCTGTGAGTAAATAATAATAATAATAATAATAATAATAATAATAATAATAATAATAAAATCATCATTTATTTGTGATTGCATAAGGCTATGCTATCGTGGCTACGAATTTTCCTCAAGAGAGTTATAAAGTATTTTGGCTTGACTTGCCTTGGCACGATAGACACAAACTCAAACAAAAACTCGAAACGTTCAAGGATGTAGAATAAAATAAGAAAGCTTAGTTTATTGACCTCTCCCCCATCCTCCTTTTAAAACTGCAAACAAAAACGGAACGATTCTAGGAAGCAATCAGTCAGATGAAAGAGACAGGCGTACTCTAAAAAATAATCGTTCCATCAATAACCTTATGCGCGGGCCAACGGCGGCTGCTGTCAGCCCGATGGCCTTTTGCGCATTGGGACGGTTAATCATCTGAGCCACACAACTTACTTGATTGAACGTTTTTTATTTCACCATAAAAGAGTCGCATAGAGCTAAGCCAAATAACGTTTATCTTCAGTCCACTCTTTATAGGAAAAGGTTAACCCTTTAACTCCCAGAACTAAGTGTGTAAACAAAACTGAATTCTCAGTCTCTCACTCAACCAGGTACCGACTGCAAGAGGCATAGATTCTCATGAGCGCCGGCTAAGCAGGCGCTCATGAGAATCTATGCCTCTTGATCGCGAATATCTGCCTCTATGTATTCCTGAAAATTCGTAATTCTCAGTTTCTGAGTTTACACATAAAACCCAGCCAACTATATCTGTAATATGGGCATACAATCTCAAGTCTCAGCCGCTACAGACGCACAGGAGCTCATGAGAATCCACGCTTCTTGCTCACCACGTTCGGCTCCAGCAGTTTCTCAATTGAGGATGTTGTTCGGAGTTCAGCGTGAAACCCATTCTAAACGCTTAAAACAATCAGACAAAAACGGTTCCTTGGTTCCTTCTTGAATGACAGCCATCGGTAAAGGTGGCCAGCGATAGGGATATAGCATGAACTCCAAAGGCCTCCTCTTACTGCGGAGCACAGATGCAAGTAAATAAATAAGGTCACGACGTAAGTAAGAGGTTCATATACAACTGTTTCTGTTATATAGTCTGTGTTTTCTGCAGATGATATGTTTTTGCCTTGCAGGCTTCGGCTGTTAGTGTACGGTCGGTTTTGCTTGAAACATTTACGTGGCTTTGTCAGTCTTTGGAGTAAGTACACACAAACGTTGCCAACCAGGAAGGAACATTGCCCCTACCCCTGCAGTGGCTTATGAGGATCTATAGCTCTTGATAATGGAAGGAGCTACTGAGTGACTGCGTTTAATGCAGTCGAAAGAAAACTCCATCTCAACAAAACAAAACAAAACCCCAAAAATCACTAATGGGCCCTTCTCAAAACTCGACGATCACAAACATAAATGATACCAGAAAAAAGCCAGAAATTCTCGTATGACTTTAAGACTGCAATGGTTGATGACAATCTGTACGTCTACCACGAGGGTACAGCTATCGTCGCAGGGCCTGCCGTAAAAGAGATTTAATCCAGAGAGGGGCCGTTTTACGCGACCGTTAAAAGACAGCTCCCGGTGGTTATCTCTTCAGCTGGCAAATAAACCCAAATCACTGCATAGCGAAGCCCACACCACCACAAGAGGCATAGATCCTCATGAGCCCCCGCATATGCGGGGGCTCATGAGGATCTGTGCCTCTTGCTGGCTGGCATTCTTATCTGTGCGGTCCAGGTTGACGGGATTATCAGCGAGGGGTGTTTGATGGCATTAGAGACATCATTTCTGGCGCCTGGCGTGAAGAATGCTTCTGTGTCGAACAGTTTACTTTGTTGATCTGAAAAAGGCATAGATAGTCAGTAGCCCCTGCAACATGCGGTGTTTACAGGAGAATATTTGCTCAATAAGGCCCATGTTCCACAAGCAGAAAATGTCATTCCTACTAAAACTTGATTGTCTTAATCTTGGGTAAGTGAGGTTAGATCGTGGTTCAATCAATCAATCAATCAATCAATCAATCAATCAATCAATCAATCAATCAATCAATCTTTGCCTACTCAGCACTACCTCTGAGTTATCACGGTCGACCAGCGCGCGCAACGTACTGCTGGAAAGACTGAAATAACCAGCCACACAGCAATATCGATGCAGTATCGATTTTCTATGGCTCGACCTTGCCTCTCGGGCGGCCAATCACTCGCTGGCGATAAACCCCAATAACCATTCACGTTTGAGGTGCAGAACTGTGTACAAATGCCTGATCCGTGCCAGCAAATGCCTGATCCGTCCCACGCAACTGCGGGGCTCATGAGAATCTATGCCTCTTGCAGATGTGACGGCTGATTTGGGAGAATTGTTAGACTGACGCGATTCGACGAGATTGATGCTAACAACGAGAAGTAAATTAAGCAAGAGACATAGATTTTCATAGGCCCCTGCAGTTGCAGGGGCTTTTGAGAATCAATGCCTCTTTGCGATCATTTTCGACTCAAAACGACCGTTACGATACCAGCAAAAACCTACAAACCCCGTATGCGAGGCAAGCAAAAGTCAGACAGGAGGGATTCCTTTTCAGCAAGATGCATAGTTTAACCCTCATAGGCCCCTCACCTGCAGGGGCATATGAAAATCTAGGTCTCTATATAGGTGAAACGGGATTTGTTCACGGACTGAATCGGGTCCAGGACCCTTCCCTGGTCTAATGGCGAGGACAACTTTATAAACCTTTGATCTTTTTACTGTCATTGTGTCCGGCAACATGCTATTTACCACATCGAAATGGTCGAATAATCCACCCTTGCGCATAGAACAGGTAACCAAAAGATCCTCGGCCCGACGTTGGCCGCAGTGGGCCCGCGCACAGCTGTGCGCGGGCCTACTGCTGCCGACGTCGGGCCGAGGATCTTTTGCTACTGGGTATTAGACTTCCAGGAACGGTTACGTAAGAGTGGATTGAATGTTGTGCACAGCTAGAAGGTTGCGTGAGGTGATCATTACAGGTAACTAATTTACCTGAATGAAGCAGTTATCTAGAGGTGGACGGACTGCGGTATCAGCTGCAGTTGGAAAGTAGCGGACGTCTTTTGTCAGCAAATGCTTAGTGATGGTTTGCGCTGTTTTACGTTGATGATAAAAATGAATGAGCAGTTAAGGCTGATCTTGGTCAGCAGTGGACCGGAGACAGAAGAAGTGTATAGATCACAGATGTAAGTGGGGCAAGCACTGAGGATGTATAGATGTTCATGAGCCCCTGCAGTTGCAGAGGCTCATAAGAATCTATGCCTCTTACGGATTTCTGGATTCTGACTGCAGCTTTCCAGAGAGAGAGAGAGAGAGAGAGAGAGAGAGAGAGAGAGAGAGAGAGAGAGAGAGAGAGAGAGAGAGAGAGAGAGAGAGAGAGAGAGAGAGAGAGAGAGAGAGAGAGAATCAATGAATCAATGAATCAATGAATCTTTGTAAAATAAAGATTCATTGATTCATTGATTCTCTCTCTCTCTCTCTCTCTCTCTCTCTCTCTCTCTCTCTCTCTCTCTCTCTCTCTCTCTCTCTCTCTCTCTCTCTCTCTCTCTCTCTCTCTCTCTCTCTGCCGTTTTCTTTTGTTTCCACCCCCACCCCTCTGTCTGGACACAGCCAAATCCCTTTCTTCTGGAACAGGCCTATATCTTCATGACGCGGCTGTCTGTGCATTACGGTGTGGCTTTGACACTCACAGGCTAGTTCTCAGTCTCAAGTTAAGAAAACATTACATCGGATTATACTTCGAAGCCAGCCATTGGAGTTTTCAAAATGAAACACGTTACTGGAGGTTTCTTTTCCCTTCTAACTCTGTAAGAATATTTACCTCCCGCATAGGGATGGGGCTGGCCGGTTTAAAGAGTATCAATTGGCACATTTTCTCTTTAAAAAAAAAACACAACAAAACAAAAACACATCACCAATGTGTAACGAGCAAATTTCTTTTAGAAGAGAAAACATCCTACACCGGAAAGTGAAGATTTTCAATGTTGAAGGGTCAAAAACAGAGCTCTCGTTAACGGAAGTTTTGCGTTTGCATAACGAAAAAAATTAGAAGAAAAAAAAAAAAAAACAACAACAACACAAACTCTGCAGCTTTCTTTTTTTCGCTTTTCCAGGAAAATGGAACGAGAAAAGATGCAGTAGTTGGAGTTTAATGGGGCCAAAAGCGTGTTCTTTGTAGCAGACCTCGCCTGCAGTGTTTTATGTGTGGGCTGAAAAAAAGGATCAAGAGTCTCCAGGGAGTCACGCTGTGTATGAACTTTTACACGATTAAGAAACCTGATTTTTATTAACCCCTTTGTGCGTGTCGCCACATGCAGGTACTCTATTAACCCAATCAGCCCTGACTAACTACAGCAGGAGATGGGTCGACCATGATATTTCAAGGGTAGTGCCAGATTAGCTTGGCGCCTATCGGCGCCAAGCTAATCTGGCAGTACCCTTGAATTATCATCCTCGATCCATCTCCTGCAACTGATGCAAAGTCACTAAACGACGCCTCCAAAATTTGGGAAATACTTGCGCCGGGCTGAATGAGTTTAGGGTTTAAAACAGCAGACCTTTTTTCCTTGTAATAATTCGTTCACGCTTTACCCCTTCAGTGCCTGTGACGCAGACAATGTTTTGGAAAGTTTAGTAAATTCTACGTCAGAGATCCCATGCAGTCGTAATAAGGAACATGGACACACAGTGGTTTCAGCCAGAGGCATAGATCCTCATGAGCCCCCGCGATTGCGGGGGCTCATGAGGATCTGTGCCTCTTGCTGTTTGGTGGGGTTAATTTTTTTCGGCAGCCAGAGGATCAAAGGGATCTGCACCATGGCGGGCTTTGAGTGCTAAACCTCGCAGATACAACGGGGTTATCGATGCTGTCTTGCATCATCTAAAGTGGTGTTCACATGGCCGATTTCTTAACGATTTTTGTCTGGCGATTATTGGCCAACAAGACGTTGCCCATGTGAACGCTCACCAATTTTGCGACGACTTTCCAGCGACTGACACGCCACCAACTTTAGCTACTTCGTGCTGTTCCGTCGACACTCGGCACAACTCGGTCAAAGGGGCATCACCCCATGAACACGACAACAGGTTGACTGAAGATTGAAAACAAAATCATATTTGATTGGCTAATTCTCACCAATCGTCGATCAGGAAACAACACGCTTGCTTGGTGGGAACTAATCGGTGGAAAGTCGAGCATTGCTCTACTCGCTGCCAACACCCCACCGACATCTGGCCGCAATTGTCGGCCAACTCCAAAACGACAAAAGACGCCCATGTGAACAGGTGGAAACTTTCGTCGGCCAATTGTTGCCAGACAAAAATCGTTGAGAAATCGGCCATGTGAACACCACTTAAGACTTTTCCATCCTTCTTGTCACAAGCCATACGAGTAGGCACACAGAGGGTTCATGCTGCCTTTTGAACGTAACGGAAGTAACTCTCCTGCGTACAACTGGGGAAGAAGAACAGTAAGGCCTTTCATCTTGCGACATTCACACCTCATAATTTAACCCTTATCATTCGGAATACACCAGTGTGCGAAATAAGTTTGACTAAAATAGTTCAAGGGTAGTGCCAGAATAGCTTGGCGCCTCTAGGCGCCAAGCTATTCTGGCACTACCCTTGAACTAAAACCATTGGTCTATATCCTTATCTGTGAGTACTATAATGTATCTTGCCTATGGCAGCGTACACATTTGAATCTTTTAGCCTCAGGAGGATATGGGTTAAGTCAACCCTTGTGTTCAGCATTGTCGTCAGGCCCACTAAGAACATTATTTATGAGGGAGATATTGCGAATTATTAACAGTTTATTGCCTGGAGTACGTGGCTTTAACCCATTGACAGCCGAGAAAACGTTAGGACGACCCAACTGCAAAGGCACAGATCCACATAAGCCCTCGCAGGTAAGGGGGCTCAGCAACATAATTGTATGCCTCTTGCTGAAATCACTTTGTATCCATGTTCCATGGACGGCGGGGGTTCTTTGACATTGAATTAACACAGGTGTCGGAAACACAACCACCGGCAGAGAAGGGGTTAACAAAGATGTTCGCAAATTAATTTGGAGTCCATAGCTAAAATTACTAAACTGTCAGCTGCTTGAGATAGATCGATATTGGCAGTTCAAAGATGGTGTCAGATTAGCTTGGT
This sequence comes from Semisulcospira habei, assembly GCA_036245525.1. Lineage (NCBI taxonomy): Eukaryota > Metazoa > Mollusca > Gastropoda > Semisulcospiridae > Semisulcospira > Semisulcospira habei. The sequence continues at coordinate 138,895,475 of BTPG01000003.1, forward strand.
GCATGGGCGCCAAGCTAATTTGGCACCACCCTTGAACTGTCAAAGTCTATCCATCTCTACTCTTGAACTGTCAAAGTCGATCGATCTCCTGCCAGGAGAAAGAAGTCAGGGTTAAAAGGAGAAGTTTTGTGTCTTTTTCACGACTCTAAAATTCCGAGCCTTCCCCTTGGAAATAATCAAGCTTGGAAGAGCAATAAACTGCAGGTTATAAAAAGAAATTGAAACGCCTTTCGGGCGGAAATTCTCGATTTCCTACCCCGAGTTTTACTGTTTTGTTCACACACATTTGAGCTTTAACTTCTTTCTCTCCTTCTTTCCCTGTCTTCTGATTTTTTTTTTTTTTTTTTTTTTTTTTTTTTAAATTTCAAGTTTGAACAAGGTTGAGAAAACCCCCGCTCAAGCACGCACGCAGGCACGCTCGCACGCACGCACGCACATAGTGGTTAGCCTATACTCCCTATCAAGTCGAAAGGCCGTTTCTTGACTTACGTTTACATCATAACATTCGTTGACTGACTAATTGAGTGACTGACTAGTTGACTGACTGACTGACTGACTGATTGATTGATTGATTGATAGATCGATCGATCGATTAATCGATTGATTGACTGACTGATTCACTGCTTGATAACGTCATAGTTTCGTGTGGTTTTGAGACAGGCAGATCAAGTGTAACAGTTCTTTTCTGTTGCGTGGATTTTAATCTCGAGGACTTTGAATGAAAATCGTAAGTAAAATTGAAACCTACAAGCCAAAAAAGGCCTAGATTCGCAGTTGCGGGGTGCATATGGATCAATGCCTCTTGCATTTGGGGGTTTCGCGTAGTGTCCCGGCAGTGTATGGGTTAATGCTTCCGATTTCTTGGTTTCGATTTTTCTTTGGTCTGCAGCCCCATTAAAATGCAATGATTTGAACCTTGCGGTCAGTCCAGCATGAAAGATTATGCGTACAGACGGGTGAAGAAAAGCATGAACATTTGATTCATTCAGCTCTGATAGCTTATAGCAAATGAGGACTGACCACGACCAAGATGGCTCTAGGGTAGCAACAGATTACCTCGGCACTTTCGGCTTACGCAACCCTGATTCTTACACCAAATACGGACACGGAATGATAGTTCCCGATTAGCCGGGCGCCAAACTACTCTGAAGCTACCCGTGTACCATTGTATGGTCGCTCCACTTCCAGAAAAAAGTGAGGTTACGTTTGCAACGAACGACTCCCAACAACGAACGAGAGTGATACAACGGCGGATATAACCAGCATGTACCATGGGCGACACTCCAAACATCTCCAAGAGGCACAGATCCTCAAGGGCCCTCCGGGCTCATGAGGATCTATGCCTCTTTGAGATTTTTGGAGTGTTGTCTATGCTTACAGTAGAAGTTGGCTAACCGCCACGACTACGCTTTAGTTCCTTGTCTATGCTTACAATAGAAGTTGGCTAACCGCCACGACTACGCTATAGTTCGGTGTCTATGCTTACAGTAGAAGTTGGCTAACCGCCACGACTACGCTATAGTTCGGTGTATATGCTTACAGTAGAAGTTGGCTAACCGCCACGACTACGCTCTAGTGCGTTGTCTATGCTTACAGTTCTTCTTGGCTTGACTTCGCGAACAATGATTCTATAGGGGTTGCCCACGACGTCTGCAGGCATGTTCGTGGCTGCGGAGGCCAATCCGGGACAGGCAGGTTCGACCGCAGTGGCTGCAGGGGAAGGTCTGGCCAGGGTTCTGAGTTTCGACATCTCTGTATTTTTTGGCTAGCTCTGCGAGAGTCCTCAAAGGAGACGGCTGCCTTGTAAATGGTGGAGCGCCAGGTGTCGCGGTCCGCAGCAAGCGAAGAGCACATGCTTACAGTAGAAGTTGGCTAACCGCCACGACTACGCTATAGTTCGGTGTCTATGCTGACAGTAGAAGTTGGCTAACCGCCACGATTACGCTCTAGTTGGTTGTCTATGCCGCCTTACAGTAGAAGTTGGCTAACCGCCACGACTACGCTCTAGTTCATTGTCTAGGCTCACAGTAGAAGTTGGCTAACCGCAACGACTCGGCCTACGCTTTATTTCGTTGTTTGGAGTCGCTCGTACAAACGCAACCTCACCATTTGACGCTTACAGCACGGCTGAATGGGAGGCCGGGGGAAGGAGGGGAGGGAGGAGGTAGAGGAGGAGTTGGGAGGGTGGAACGTGGGGGCGGGTTGTGGGGGTGGGTGGTGGTGGGGGGGGGGGAGAGGGTGACACATTAAATCATGACACAAGCGAAGTTTATTATTATTTATTTATTGTTCCTGTTTGCTACTCGTGTGAAAAAACTCGCATCGACACCTGATTCACAGAAAACGTTGTCATAAGCTCGTGGTTGAATGGTTCAGATCTTAAGTTTCATGATTCGTGATGGATAATACGAAGACTTTGTGAAGCCATGACGGTAACCACAGGCAATGGATGATCGTTCCGTAATAACAGACCACCTCTACAACATCGGTAGGCCACCGGTAATGAGAAGCAGCACATTTGTTATATTTCCCACTACTCGAGTACGCAGCGATCACACCATACCCGTAAACGTAACCCCCCAATTTATTGGACACCTCCCCTGATATTAAAAGTCAACTCGGCATTCAGGCTGAAAATTAAAAATACTTCTCGTGCAGAAAGACTGATAGCGCGTGAAAGTAGCGTGCAGTTTCAATCATGAACGGTCATTAATATTTTTTGGCAACCGCGCATTTTTAACCACACTCCTGTCCGCTGCACACAAATGGTGTCACTGAAACTGCAAAAGGTCAATCCACCTCCACATGAGGAACTAAGGTATAAACAGCGTCAATAAGAGACATAGATTCTCATGAGCCCCCGCGTATGCGGGCTCTCATGAGGATCAATGTCTCTTGTAACCTAGTTTTGTGTACTGTCTTTTATTGGCAGTGAAATGGCAGTGATTTCTTAGGATGTATTTACATTTTCTTTTGCGGTCAAAATAAACTTTGCGAACACTTGTAAAGAAGCTCGAGAAAGGTCAGATTGACACAAGAGGCGCTTTGCAATTAATCGGGCAATCTTTAATTTGCAAAATGCAAGAAGAACTCTTGTGAAACACGAATGATTAATTATCTAGGTGGGTGTAAATTTCTAGGCGTCGCTTGTAAACTATAAAACTGCGGTGGATTAAACAAGAATTATTGAACAAGATCGTCTCAGGCCGCAGTGAACATTTCTTACCCTCTGTGCGTGTGTGTGCGTGGGTGGTTGGGTGTGTGTGTGGGGGGGGAGGGGGGGAGGGGGGAGGGGGTGGGGGTGGGTAGGGGGGTGGGGGGGTGGGGCTGGTTTGGGAGGACGTGGAGGGAACGCAGAAAAGGAAAATAAGAAATCAAAATCAATAAAAACGAAATGCTTTGCAGTTGAGTAAGCAGATTAGTATGACACACGAGGGCGTAGATTCACCTCTTTTTTACGCTGTGGGGGAGGGGGGAGGGACGGGGGGGGGGGGCGCGGGGAGTGGGGGTTTGGGGGTGGGAGTCATGGGGGAGATGGGGGGGGGGTTGCGGGTGGAAGGTGGGGTGGGCGGGTTAGGCGGAGCTGAAGGGGGAACGATGGAGGGGATGAAAGAGGTTTAGTAGAACTGTGTGTATCAAAGTACAGCTTAGTGTAGCTGAAAGGGTCATTTTTGCTACATTTAGCGGTAACACTATAAACTGCGTAAATCTACCCAGCACGAATCCACTATGGCGTCAATCTACCAAGCGTAGATTTGTGCCACCTTATTTCACCCGGACTGTGTGGTTGAGTCGAGTGGATGCACCCCTTCACCGCCAGTAAAAGCAGATCGTGTTTTGAAATAATTGTAAATTGAATATCAACATCCCAGCCCTCAAAGGAACATGGATGCAATATGATCACAAAGAAGAACCCACAAAGAAGAACCCACAAAGAAGAACCCAAGGGAGAAAGTGAGGATCTGTACTTCTTGCAGTTGGGAGGTGTTTCATTTTGCTTGGCTGAGAAGGGGCCAAATCCCCTGTAGTTAGATGCAGGCTGGCATTACGCTGTGTAGGTTCACACAGACTAGAGCTACGTTCAATGTGAGTGGAACTGCGGCAGTGCAAATTCGTACCGAGGTAGATTCACGGCTAAGTGGACTTTGCACAAAGCAGATTCAAACTGAGTAGATTTGTACCTAAATAGGGCGAAGCTGCCGCACCAGCCTTAGTTTCTCAGTGTAACCAATCGAGCCTAGCATTTTGTTGTAGGAGGTTTTATGGAAGCTTAATGCATTAACAACTTCACTGCTAGAGCACAACGAGCAAATACCCAAGAGGCATAGATCCTCATGAGCCCCGCGAACGCGGGGGCTCATGAGGATCCATGCCTCTTGCAGACCTCATTCATACCCATGCGCCGCCAGTAGAGGAGATTATCCAACTGACACCTGCGACTGTTTCGGACACAACGTTTCTAGCTGCTGGCAGGAAAATGCCAAGGCTGATATTAACACATTATACCCCTGGACCGAAATCCCCAGATTTTGAAGTTGCCCTCTGAAGGACTGCATTACAATTCTAGAGACAAATCGAGCATGATAGTTCAAGGGTGGTGCCAGAATAGCTTGGCGCCAATGGGCGCAAAGCAGCTCTGCCATCACCCTTGAACTATCATGCTCGATTCATGTCTTGCTGTGGTGTCTCGCGGCTGAATGAGTTAAAGGAGGTCTTCGATCTTTTTTTTTCTCTCTCTCTCTCTCTCTAAACGCAAGCAGCCTTTCGAAGACGTAAAAATGAGGATTACGTCTCGACAAATAAAAGTAAATAGGGCACTGTATTGCGGTATGTTTGTTCATTTTGTGAAAAGGGTTTTAATTCGAAAACTTCATAAGTTGAGGTATCATTGTTTTCTCTCTCGTGTTTATTTTTCTTTGTTGGGTGTTTCTTAGAAAGACACGTAAACTTATCAAAACAGCTTTTCAATGCCTTACAGATAAACCAATGAAACACTTGCAGAGCACAATTACTATCTGACTAACTGTAGGATGCATAGATATACATACACCCCGAGACCGCAGCGTTAATGAAGATCTGTGTAGCTTGCTGGCTGCGTTCACATATGTGTTTCTTATACAGAACAGTCTATTTAATTGGCTTTCGGTCCGCGACGAGTGGTGGGGTTGTACACGACAGTGAAGTGGTTAATATAAAAGTGTATTAACAAACGGTGAAAAGTTTTAATTAACACAGAAAAAGGATGCCATAGCATCCTTTTTCTATGCTCAGGCTCATCAAAACGGTCCCATTCCTTTTATCATCCATCTAATCAAAGAGTTATATACATAACGAGCAACTCATCAATTTAATCTGACAACATAAAAGTTGTTTTGTTTGCGCCTCTATCGTGTCTAACCGAAAACATTCTAATAAGCATACAAGGTAAACGGAATAACATAGACATTGTCAAACAACATAAAAGTGGTTCTACAAGGAACTTTGCAATTTTTTTTTCAAAGAACACTCTTGCGAGGCCGGAAAACGAAAAAGTCGATTTTGAAATGTCAGTAGCAGCAAGTTGTCTTTGATCATGAATGTTCAGAGCTCAGCTGCTGCAGTCTGAGACTACTTCAGAGATTTTCTGTCTCATCATGGAATTTTATGAAGGTACTTCGGCCTTAGACCCCCCAGCAAATATTATTAACCCGTTCACTGCCCGGTGACGGAAACTGTGTTTCTACAGTTTTCGTCAATTCAGCATCAACAAGCCCTAGCTGTCCTAGGAACATGGATTCAAAGTGGTGTCGGCAAGAGGCATAGATCCTCATGAGCCCCCGCAGCTGCGGGGGCTCATGAGGATCTATACCTCTTGCAGTTGGGTGTGTTCAAATTTTCTCGGCACTGAACAGGTTAAAGGGGACTACTCTAGCCAGTGAAGGATTAAGAGCTCGCAATACCTCCTGTATAAATGTTATGAGTCGGTCTTACAATAATGCTGGACTGTGACAAAAGAGGGAATTAAAATTATGAATGTCGCAAAATGGAGACCTTTTCTGCTCTCCTTCTCCTTTGTACGCAGGAGAGTTCCTTCCGCCACACGCAAAAGACAGCGAAAAACCTCTGGTGCGCGTGCCTACTCACATGGATAGTGAAAATGAGGGAAGACAACATTGACAGGCCGTTGTATATGCGAATTTAGAATCAAAGCCCGTCATGGAACAGATCGTTATAAAACTAAATGAATGAATCAATGAATCAATAAATGAACGAATGTGTTTCTGCAGTCTTCCTTAATTCAACGCCAAAGATCCACAGCCGTCTGATTGAAACGTGGATTCAAAGTGGTGTTAGCAAGAGGCATAGATCCTCATGAGCTCCTGCAATTGAGATGGCTCATGAGGATCTATGTCTCTTGCAAATGGATCGCATTCGCTGTTTTTCAGCAGTTAAAGAGTTAAGGTAAATGATAATCTCCAACGCAGACCCCACGTGGTCTGCTCATAAGAAATTTGCGTGACTAATTCGCATCGTAACTCTATCTCAACGATTGGTCAGAATACTAGGGAGATATTTTTTTTAAAAAATACAGCTGACTAAAATACGTCGTTTATCTCATGACAGAAGCCGTTCTTTAACTTCCGGGTCAGTACAAATATCCATGCAATAGTTCATTTCTTGCACGATTCGCATTTTGCCATTTCTGAGCCAAGATCGGCCATGATCGGCGGACCAGCTCTGGGCTAGAGTAATAATTAACCCATTCAGCCCGGCGCACATAGTTCCCAAATTTTGGAGGCGTCATCTAACGACTATGCACCTGTTGCAGGAGATGCATCAGTCGACCATGATAATGCAAGGACAGTGCCAGATTAGCTTGGCGCCGACAGGCGCCAGCTAATCTGGCACTGCCCTAGAATTATCATGGTCGACCCATCTCCTGCTGTAGTGCGTCAGTGCTGAATCAGTTAAAGGCACGATAACACAAAAGATTTGCACGGCAAAAATCCTCTGAAAGGATGATTAAATCTGTGACTTTTCTCTTACGCTTTTGTCATTTCATCTCAGGCTGGAAGAAAGAGGGGGAAAGTGTGGATTGGAACAGGAAACAAACAAAAAAAAAAGGACTAAAAAAAATTGACTAGAACAGAAATCGGAGATTGAAAACGCTGTGATATTTCTAGTTGAATAGATATCTTTTTCATGCTCGTTGATGAGATTACACAGCCGTCATATTTCAGAAATCGAAGATCTGTGGAAAAATATAATACAGCCTAGTGAACTATATTACGCGTACCATGGTTAAAGGGTTGACTTAGTGCAATGGGTCTCTTTCAATAAATTTATTATTAAGTTATTTGGTCATTAGGGAAGTCAGAACTAATAGCTTTTCGATTTTTCGACATTTCTATTGTCAACCCTTTGGCTGTCGGGTAGCGCTTTTGTCGCGATGACTCCTGCAGAAATCATCGCGACAAAAACCGCTGCCGACAGCCAAAGGGTTAATGTACACGTCTTACAGATGAAGACCCCTTACTGTGATATTATATTTTATTTTAAATGTATCTATTTAACAACGCTTGTACATTTTTTTTAGCAATACAGTTATGACTACTGTGACTATCCTTTATTGCGGTTGTAGCATAATGATCCCGATAAAAAAAAAATGTGTCGGCCAGACTGACACAATAAACTTTTTGAATCTTGAATCTTGACACAGTGACACATACCCGCACCCTCCCCACTGCCACACACGCGTGCGCATGCACTATTACCGCTAACATCAGTTCATTTTAATTTGTTCAAGATGACACACATCTGCGCTCTGAAAGGGCCATACGCGCTCCACCATTTCCTCAGAGGTTGTCCCAAAGTGAATCCTTTAAGTATCGCTGGCACATTGGTCTGGCTTACCGTGGACGGTCTCGTACCCTTTAAAGCCAGCACCTGCTGCCTTTCTCGACGACTCTGCTGCGGAGGCGCTGGGGCTGTGTGGTGATGCTGTTCCAAGAATACAACTATTGCTAAGGCTTCTCACCACGTCTGATCTGCCAGTACGTACGCCTCTATCTTCCCTAACCAGTCTGTAAGCCGGTATGAGCCTCAAGATATTACTGATTTGAAGCGTCAGAGATCAGGCACTTGCTTCAACGCAGTTGGCCTACTCCAATAGAGGATCAAAGATGTGCACTATTTTAGCAAGAAGCATAGATTCTCATGAGCCCCTGCGCAGCAGGGGCTCATGAGAATCTACGCCTCTTGCAGATGAAAGGGTTTGGCAGATAGGGTTAGACGTGTCATTTCGCAGACAGGCAGGAGGTAATATGCAAGACTATCGAACTCGTAAAAACGCTGTCACCACTGGCTTCAAAATCTTGGCTAATGCCCCTTGTACTTCGGGCGCAATCTGCGGGGTATATCACGTGATATTTGCCTGTCCCCGATTGTTGGATATCCGTAGGACTCTCTAACGAGAGCGACAACACGAACAAGAATTCAAATTTCCGACAGCCCCCCACCCCCTCCCCCCCTTCCCCTCCCCTTCCCCAATCCCCCCCCCCCCACCCCCGCCCATTCAAATATTGTTTTATGTACCCACTCCATATTTTTTTCCCCCTTCTTTGACACATGTACTGTTATATTGTATAACAAGCAACTCATGAGCTTGCTCGATATACTTTCCTTCCCGAAAAGCCTTGCGGCCCTGGCAAAATTGTTGATGGATTCTCGAGCCATGGTCTTACGAAATAAAACACAAAATTCTGTTCTGCTGAAACACTAATTTATCATTTTCAACTAAGACAACGTTAACACTTTCATTAATTTTAAACGTGTCGTTCTTCACCAATGCCGAAGATACTTTTTTTCGCCCGACGTGTACGTGCCATCGCTGCCATCGTGTGCACTCGCATTGAACGTGGAAACCAGTAAAAAAAATAAAAATAAAAAAAAGACTCAAAAGTACAATAAGCTAAAGACACTAACCTATAACTTGAAACCTTCATTGCTGTAGATATATAACTTAACTAGAGTCGCGAAATGCAACATTCTAAGCTAAAAAAAAAACCCACCTAAACTGTAATAGCGTAGGAGCCTGTAGACGGAACAGCCAAACGCTCAAAATCACTCAAAACAGTTAGCTCCCTTGCGACAACAAAACTGTCGTCTGCTTCACATAGCACCTATTGCGGAGTCATGTTTTCTTGTTTGTTCCCTACTATATTTTTCTTTTTCAAGTTATTATCCACATTGCTGCTATGGGTGTTTCATTACTAAACTTTGCTTATGAATTAAACTGAATTAAAATCAATTTGTGAATATGCATATGTTTTGTTTCGGTGTGCAAACCCAAAACGATCGCACAGAGTGGAGGGCACGAAGCGAAGGTAAAGTTTTGTTTTGGACTGAAAACATACCTTATATTGAGCAGCAATTTGCTTGATATAGTGCCGAAAACAGACAGCTGTGATTACTTGACCCGATCAAAATGTCCTCGTCGTACGACTCGGACATTTTGATTTGAGTCTGGTAACCACACCAGCTTGTTATCGGCACTATATCAAGCAAAATGCTGCTCAATATAATATAATAACATTGGTGATCATAACTGCATTGAACACGAAAATGTGTACTGGTCTGTGAAACCTTGCGGATTAGGGCCGTAAGGTCCAATATCACAGACCATCACCCCAAGGGAAAAATACGCGTAACTGATTTCAAATATTCCCCCCTCCCCCACCCCCTCCCCTCCAACCCGTCTGAACTTTTATCTCATTCGAGACGTGGCCGCATACGGATACGCGGCTTTCAGCCGCGTATCCGTATGCGGCCACGTCTCCAATGAGAAAAAAAAAAAGATGAAGACCTTGACTCCCCGAATAGACTCATTCAATAGTGTCATGGAGACATATCATTGAACTGTCAAATTCGTCGCCGGTGGAAGACACGTTATTAAAGCACTGTGGCAGAATATTCAGAAATTTGTTTCCTTAACCCTCTGGCGCACGCAACCATGGGTACAGTAAACAGTACCGACGACTGCATGCGCATAAGGGTTAAAGTACTGCCCATTTATTTCAGAACAAATCCGCACTGTGCTGTGAAAGCGTACTTTTGGGGGTTGACCCGTCAAACGCGCATGATGTATTATTGACATTATTACGCCTACGGTTGCTTCAGACAACGTGCGGCTGGAACAAACTCATTATTAACCTTTTTCATCCTGATACACCCATTGCTTGAAATAAATTTGACTTTCATAGTTCAACGGTTTCTGGCACCACCCTTGAACTAAAACGGTTGATCTATCTCCTAATGTGTAATGTAGCCTTCACAGAACAATAAGCAACAACAACAAAATCAGCCTCAGGATGTAATCGGTTAAAGTAGAAGGCTGGACGGAAGTGACCTTTTCACAACAAACCCAAGCTTAAACACAGTTAATATGCTAACATGTTCAGCACAGTTGATTCGAGAAAACGATAGGGGGGGGGGGGGGGGGGGTGTAAATGAGCTTCTATCTTAGGGTTTTAAGCTGGAGCATTTAAATTGAAGTGGTTGGTCAAGGCTATCAGAAAAGAGTCGTTATGCTTCTCCTCTCGAGCTTTGAAACGCCACTTCAGGTTAAATGCACCAATCCGAAACGTTTCGTTATTTTTATTCTTAACAGCAACAACTATGTTTTTAGTCAGATCCGTCATCAAACCGTCACAGCTTCCTTGAAATTAATACGGCTCTACATGTACATTGTGAAAACAAATGTTTAACCCCTTTGTGCATGCAGCCACCAGTTCTGTTCACAGAACAGGTGGCTGCATGCGCAAGAGGGAACTTAACGTTTTACTGGCAAAACACCTACATATAGTTTGTTGCAAAAACGTCACTACCGTCAATGACAATGACAATGACAATAGAATCTTTATTTTCCAAGGATTAAAAGATTTAGGTCTAAAGACCTTTCTTCCATCTTGTCCTTGCTAAACTACTTACACAAACACTCACGGGGCCGCACGCACTGACACACCATAAGCGCCCAACAAGGCGAGTTATACTGGCTGCCCCACTCGATCAGCTGCCGCTCGAAAGCGACAGCTGGGATATAACCAGTGTGTAAGTGATTATAAACAAAAACATCATAAACAGACTTAATACACGTAATGAGATATACATGCGCTACCATCTAACAAATGTGCCATAAGATCACAACAACAACAAAACCAACAACAATCAGACAAATTCAAAATACCACGTCATTCTAAGACAAAGGCAGTTTACGCTTGCATTTGTAGCAAATGCTGATGAAGCCGTGTCTTGAAAGCATTTATGGTCGTGATAGACTTTATTTCTTTTGGAAGTGAATTCTATTCCATTCTTTGGCTGCTGAATATGACAAGGACGATTAAAAAATGTCAAGGCGGAGCCTAGGCACTACCAGGTCGTTCCTCAGTATCGGGTACGGAGTGTGGGGAGCCTTAAAGAGAGCAGCGAGATATCCAGGTAACTTTGAAAGAGTGATCTTACGCATAAATACACATTTATTGAATAAAAAGTGCTTACGAAGGGGCAACATGTTTAATTTTGTTAGTTTATCGTCGGTAGTCAAATGGGTGTGGAAATCTTTTAGGATAAGCTTTGCCGCACGTCTATAAAGTGAATTTATTCTTTTTAAAGAAAATATCGCTGCATCCATCCCAACTGTCGATGCGTAATCTAGATGGGATTTTATGTGTGCATTATAAAACAACTGCCTGGTTGAAACGTCGGTGAATTGAACTAGTCTAGATAACATATATAGATTTTTTTGACAAAACCTTACAAATAGAATTAGTATGTGAGTGTCAACGGAGCTGGTCGTCTACAGTGACACCAAGCAAATGATGTTCTCTAACTTGTGCTATTGGTTGCTGTTCAAGTGAAAGTTTGAGTGGCGGCGGGCTCAGCTGATGCTCTTGCCTTGTTGTCACAAGCATACATTCCGTCTTTGATGGATTCGGAATCATGGAATTAGTCTGACACCAATCAAAGACTTTATTTATTGTTTGCTGTAGTAAACTAGTGATTGTGGGCACGTCTGGCGCAGACACATCCAAAGTTGCATCATCTGCAAATAAGCTACAGGTAACGCCAGGTTGTGAGATATGTAAAGGTAAGTCATTTATGTAAAGTATGAACAATAAAGTCCCGAGAATAGATCCCTGGGACACGCCATGCATAATCAACCCCTCAGAGGACGATTTGCCATTTACGCTAACATACTGTCGTCGGCCTTCACGGTAGGATTTAAAAAAAGATACAGCTCGGTCACTTACGCGGTAGACTGAGAGTTTTTCGGTAAGGAGGGTATGGTTAATTAAGTCGAAGGCTTTGGTAAAGTCTAAAAAGACCACTCCAGTCAACAGTGTTTTGTTTATTGATGTCAGCCAACGATCCGTTAAATGTGAGAGAGCTGTTTGACAAGAGTGCCGCGGGCGAAATCCTGACTGTAAAGGATGAATAAGGTCGTGTGTGTCAAGAAAGTGCTGTAAGTGTTTGTGTATGTGCTTTTCTATGGGTTTTGAAAGTTAAGACAAGATAGAAATTGGCCTGAATTTATTGGGATCTGTAAGATCTTTGTTCTTAGGAAGCGGAATAACTTGGCTTTTTTTCAGATCAGAGGGGAATTCGCCACGCTCGATACAACAGTTGTAGATGTAAGTTAAAGACTCTACTATGAAAGGTAGCGATAGTTTTAACACAGCAGTACTAATTTCATCATGTCCTGAAGTGCGCTTACTTTTGAGACTTTCAATCGCTTTACCGACATCGTGCACTGTCATGCAAGGAATGTGGAATGATGAACGAGAAGAAAGTTTGCCATCACAAAATTTGACAAGGATTGGGGATACAAAGGGTGCCTTGGACGTAGTGTTTTGCAGCAACGACTGGGCGGCAGAAAGAAAATGATTATTAAAAGTTCCTGCAGAAATAGAGGTATGTGTAGGGCTATGGTTAGATTTTATAAGGGCATTAAGCGCTCTCCAAACAGAGAATGTATCCTTTTTGTCATTCATTATTCGTTTAAAGAGTGACATTTTGGCACCAAGAACAATTTTTTTTGCGCGATTGCGTTGCTTACGGTAAGCAGGGAAATCTTTGTTCTGTTTTAATGCATCTCTCAGTTGCATTGCATCGACCAAACCTTTGTTTAGCCAAGGCGCCAGTTGCGGGTTTTTTTACTCGTTTTTCCCTAATCGGGGCGTGCCTATCAAGAACACTGAGGAACAACCTGCACCACTCAGACAACGCACCATCAGGCTCGCAATGATGATAAACAGTATCAAAAGAAACGGAACTAAGGTCAAACAAAAAAGCCTCTTTGTTAAAATGTTTAATTGTTTGTTATTTGGGTATATCGCCGAGCAGGTGACTAAGGCCATCTCACGGCGGGATGGGTAAAAATCTGGTCAGCCAGACTAAAAGCAGGGTCTTAAGACAAGATGAAAATATAGCTTAAAAATGTCAGGCTAAAATGTCGCACATGTCTTTAAAAGAAACGTCTACAGACTCTCCAAAAGGTCAAATTAAAAAAATTAACATAATCTATGAATGCTCAGATCTTGTTAAAAATATTGCATTCTCTCAAAAAATTGAAGATTTTGTCTGGGGGGACATCCCGGAACAAGTTAAAATGTTTAAGCGATCTAAACTTGATGGTAGTGTGCTGGTATTTACGGATAGGTTTATCTGCTTTCACGGTCCAGTTACAGCACACAGGATAATGGTCGCTGATTCCAACTTGTAGTACATCCGTCTCCAACACTCGGCTCTTGTTCGTTGTATATATATGATCAATGAGTGTAGAGGACGTAGACGTAACACGAGTTGGGGATGCTATCAGCTGTTTGAGCCCAAAAAGAGTAATAGTGGACTCCCATGTAGGGTTAGCGGAAAACATGTTGATGTTAAAATCCCCTAACAAAAGCACGTCTGATGTACAGTTTTTAACTTGATCTAGCATGTCGGTGAAATCATCAAGCCATACATTTGGTGCAGAAGGGTTCCTGTAAATAAAACCAACTAATACAGGGCTTGACTTGTTCTTTAATTCAACCCAAACACTTTCCACTGTGTCTGATTCAAGGTCCGGTCTTCTACGGGTGATATCTTTTATAGAATCATGAATATACACCGCAATGCGGGTATGTGTGGGGCTTTGTGGGTCGCGGTGTATAAGGGAAAAATCAGGTATAGAAATGACGTCATCGCTGATATTGGAGTTAAGACGGGTTTCCGTGAAACCAAACAAGTGGAAAGGGTTGGGTTGACTCAAAAGAACACACACATCGGGAGTCTTGTTACATAGATGATAAATATTGAGATGACCTATGTGAATATTAGAGGAGTCTGACATGTGAAAGACGATACTGTGAACAAACAGTCAGAAACAGTAATACACACTGAGCTGCACAGGCATCAAGGATCATAAGGACTGCAGTAACGCCAATGTTTGTCACAGTGAAGCACTGTCATGTAATTTAAAAACAATGACAAGAAAATCGAGTTGAAACTGGATCAGTGTCACACGCAGTTTCTCAGTCTAACACCTGAACGTCAAACGTCCAGTTTCACAGTCGTAAAGTCTACGGCAACGTTAAGAACCACCAAGACTGTTAACAACCTGCAGCTCTTACAACGAGTGCACAGGCCGCTTAACAGGTTTTCCCCAAAGGGACAGTTAGGAAACAATAAGGGATGCAACTGTAGACTTTGCAAAGGGACATCACCAGTACCGCTGGGTGCATGAACACGTGGATGGGCTGTACCTAGCAGAACATCTCGTTTGTTGTGTAAAAGTCAATTCCGTCAAAAATCACTTGCTGACAGTTCACACCTTCCACACTTCCAAAGAATGTACGGACAGCTTCTTTTTGTTTCCTGTCATAAAACAGCAAGGGATGCCGTAACTCTGTTTTGGACTTTGCAAAGGGGCATCACGGCTTTGAACAGCGCAAGTCAGTGATTTCACGCGAAGGAACCCTGTCAAAATGTATTGCATCAACGAGCTCTCGATGAGTGCCTTTGATTTTCTTTGGAAAACTCGCCGTGGTTTACAGACACCAGCTTCGATTTACGACCGGCCCTTTGCTCGGAGTCATAACCTCACATCATTCTCAATCGGTTTTCGCTCACAGGTCGCTCTGTGGGCCAACGTCCTGCCATCTGCAAAACGCATAGATTCTCATCAGCCCCTGCTGTCGCAGGGGCTAATGAGAATCTATGCCTTTTGCGGTCAATGATCCGAACTTCAGGTTAGACTTCAAAACAAATCAGTGTTTCATCTTTGAGTTTTGAGTGTATGGCTAGTGTAAACGCAGAAGCAAAGGTGAGGAAAGCTCGTAAGTCTCTCGCTTTTGATGGACATGCACAGATGCAAAGACTGTTTGATATCGGGGCGCACAACGTTTTTCCTGAATATATCCGCAAAGAAGGACTTTTTTTTGTACCACTTTGAGAACATATATCATTTAGTGCCAGTCGACCTAATATGGAAAATTTTGTACTGAACTCATGTGATTTGTCGATTGTGTTCTACAGTTGCAAAATTTTAGTGAAAAGACAAGAAAAAAACATATTCAATACCCTAAAAGGAGCCCCGGCAGATTTCGATATCGAGGTCAAGCTTGTAGACTTCATGTATGCCTGCGTTGTTTCAGATTTTAAAACTTGGCCAATTTAGTCACGTGAAAATGGATCTTTCTTATACTGGGACATATCTGGGGCACATTTAGGGATGTAAAATCAGTTATTTAATGAAAACATTTCGAATTTTTACGACAGTACAGCAAAACTGACACATTGTTCGAGTTTCATAAAAGCAAATCGTATTTGGTCAACTGTCACTGAATGATATTTGTTATAACATTGGTATAGAAAATTGGATCTTGGATGAAATATTTGCGCTCCGATGTCCAACGACCTATACATAAGGCCGATGCTTGCAGATAAAATACACAGAAGTTGTAATATAATCTATAGATCACATTTGAAATCGTGTAGAAAAAGAAGCAACTAGCGTGGGGTGGGGTAGAAGGGGGTGGGGGTGGGGGGTGGTGGGGGGGTGGTGGTGGTGAGGGTGGGAATAGACAGGGTGAAGGAGGCCTCGTTCACGAACATCCAGTGTACACCTCAGTACATGAGGGAGGTATAATGACATTGATGTAATAACGATTACTAAAATCAGACAGTCGTTTATTTCACAAGCGCATTTAGAATTTTCAGGAAATTTGAACAGAAGGATGGCTACGTCGTATTGCTTGATTAAACGTCGGGGTCCAAACCAAATGAGTCTTTTAACTCATTCAATACGTGTCGCGTTTGGATACGCGGCAGGTCTCGAATGTTTAAAACACGACATTTTAGGGAACTGAGTCCAAAGGTTCCAATTTCAACACTAATTTTGGAGTTTGTCCACTAAAGGAGATCGATCAAAATGTTTTTGTCTCGAAATGGACATACTATCATTTTGCATGCACAGGGCAGTCCTCCCCTCCCCACCCCCCTCCCCTGCTCTCCCATCGCTTCACCCCCCCCCCCCCAACCCCCACCCACCTCGAATGACACACATTTGATCACAGGGCTCCTCCCCCCCCCCTCCCTGCCTCCATCGCTTCACCCCCCCCCCCAAACCCACCACCCTCTATTTCAAAACACACAAAGACATAATCTAGAGCGTTTTATTAACCACACTGGAGGCAACTGAAAGTCCCGCCGTGTGGATGCCAGTGTCGTTCGCTCAAATACACTTGGGCGGCCACTAATCAGGACTGGCTCCAGACGCCTCTACCCTAATGCGCAAAAAGCCATTGGGCTGATGTCAGCCGCCGTTGTCCCGCGCACGATTGTGCGCGGGCCAACGGCGGCCGACGTCGGCCCGATGGCCTTTTGCGCACTGCGCTGTCCCTTCCAACATCATCCGTGCGAGGTGCAGCTGGAGCCGACTTTGGTTAGCAAGAGGCAGTGATTCTCATTAGCCCGTGCAGCTGCGAGGGCTCATGAGAATCTTTGCCTCTTGCAAGTTGGAACGTGCTGTCTCAGAAACTGAAATTGGAATGATTCCAATACATCCTTTGAACTTCCCCGGCCAACTGGGTTACATCATCATTATAGCATCGCACGGGCGTATGATTCGGGGGATGTGCGGGGCGGGGGGGGGGGGGGGAGGAGGAGGGGGAGATGGGGAGGGGGAGGGGGGAGGGGGGAGGGGCAATGGGGGTGGGGGGGGGGGAACTGTCTTTTCACCTCACTAACCTCATCCACTCCCCCCCCCCCCCGAAAAATGGGCTAGCAAGATTATCTGTGGTCCCGCCCCCCTCACAACTCTCCACTCACCACCACCAATATTTTTGAAGGAAAAGATCTTATAGAATTTGTTCATTATGTCTGGTTTTTTTTCAAGGCTGAATGACTACAACATTATATTTCACGTTCCACATTACAGAGATACTACTGAACTATCACGATCGACATATCACAACAATATCATACGTCGTATGTAAAGAGATATATTTTCGTACTACCATTGAACTATCACAGTGTACATATATCACAGCCGACTGACGCACTCCAGAGAGATTTATCAGATTCCTTGGAGCAGGTTAGGGAAAGAAATAACCCCAGTGAGCAAAAAGTACGGAAGGGCCAACGTCTGCCGCTCTCATCCCAAGCCTTAGCTGTGCGTCATAGCCTGAGGCTGAAAATGCGTTTCTACTATGTACATCCACGTACAGTTAACTTGTAACAATTCGCCAGGAGACCTATTTTTGTTTTCTTGTTATATCCGACGTTTGTTATAAGCGAAGTAATTTACATAGAAAGAGAGCTGTTCCGGACCTCGTGTTTGTTATATCCGACTTTTGTTAATGTCCGACCTTGTTATAAGCAGAGTAGACTGTACATGGTCAAGTGATAACCCTTTGGCTGTCGGCAGCGGTTTTTGTCGTGATGATTCCTCCAGGAATCATCGCGACAAAAACCGCTGCCGACGGCCATAGGCATACTATGCCTGATAATAGTCAACGTGAAACAGGTCTGGGTTACAATGACTAGAATAAATAAATACTGCGCGTTGAAACACAGGGTGAGAACGCATTGCTCGCTAGCCTGTGCCCTCGAGCGCGGGCCTGGCGACTGAGGCCGCAGTCAGTCCGAGGAACTGAGGCTAATGCCGGTGGCAAGGGTAGAAATAAAATAATGTATGTCGGGGACATGAGGGGAATATTGCCCGGCTCTCAATCATACTTGGCCGTAATTGCGGTATTCCAGCCCAGTCGGTTTGCAGTGGATATATATAAGCAGATCGGATAAGGGTGGTTCTTCTGACAAGCCCACGCCCCCCCCCCCCCCCCCTCTCCAATTCCATCTGCAAGTGGCATAGATTCTCATGAGTCCCTGCATTCGCAGGGGCTCATGAGAATCCATGCCTCTTGCTGGCAGAGATGGTGCCGTTCACAGCCTCTGATTCTCAGAGTCGAAGCCATCTGCGTGTAAGTGCGCGACAGAAAAAAATTGGAAGAGTTTGAATGAGTAGTTTTCGTTTTACTTTATTCTGATTCGTATTCTGATCTGACCACGGGGTTATTGCGGTTGAAATGGCTGCGGTAGATAAGCTGATAAGATTAGAATTTATTTTTGTATGGAGGGCTTGAAGAGGGGGCGGGGGTATTAGTAGCAGCAAACCCCCAACCCCCCCCCTTCCTCTATTCCGGTATTTAGAGCTGTGTATATTGCAGTATTATTGTGATAACTTGTATTCACAAAGGGGAGAAGACACGATAAGCGCCTTACTAACAATCTGCAATAAGATCTGGCAGTCAGGGGATTGGCCCACACCATGGACCCAATCACTTATAATAACTCTCCCCAAAAAAGGCAACTTACATCAATGCCATAATTATCGCACGATCAGTCTTATAGGCCACCCAAGTAAAGTCATGTTAAAGATCCCAATGAACAGGCTGAAGCCAGAGGCAGAGGAAATCATAGCTGAGGAACAGGCAGGCTTCAGACCAGGGCGCAGCACAACTGAGCAGATCTTCAACCTGAGAGTTCTATGTGAGAGGTACCTCCAGCACCAGCAAGACCTCTACTATGTCTTTGTGGATTTTAAGAAAGCGTTTGACAGGGTGTAGCATGCGGCCCTTTGGTCCACCATAAAGTTATACAACATCAATGCCAGCCTGATCAAAGTCATAGCAAACCTTTACACCAAGGCCACTAGCGCAGTCTGCTTCAACGGCAAAATAGGAAACTGGTTTAGGCCTACAGTCGGAGTCAGACAAGGCTGCTTGCTCTCACCTACTCTTTTCAACATCTTCCTGGAAAGAATCATGACAGACGCTCTGAAAGATCATGAAGAAACTGTCAGTATTGGAGGCAGAACAATCACGAACTTGCGCTTTGCAGACGACATTGATGGCCTTGCAGGAACAGAAAAGGAGCTAGCTCAGCTGGTGGAAAAGCTGGGCAGTACAGCCATTGCGTATGAGATGGAAATCAGCGCAGAGAAGACCAAACTGATGACAAATAACACCAATGGCATTGGCACTGACGTCATGATTGGAAGCCAAAAACTCGAAACAGTTAATCAATTCAAATACTTATGAGCCATTGTGACAGATGAGGAAACAAATCCAGAAATACTGTCCAGGATTGCGCAGACAACAACAGCACTGACAAGACTGAAGACCATATGGAAGGACAGAAACATCACGCTCTGCTCCT
>BTPG01000003.1:138920211-138965211 GCA_036245525.1 Semisulcospira habei
GTAATATCACAGCTGGATAGCCATCAGGATTCACGAAGCATTCTTTGGTATTTCTTTATTTCTTTATTTATCTATTTCTTTATTTATTTTTGAAGCTTAAAGGTCTATAATGCTAGTTTAACAACGACACATTAGCTCATTCGAGACGTGCGGATCCGGAGACGCGACTTAAAGCCGCGTAACCGGAGGCGACACGTCTCGAATGCATAACTTACGCAAATTATCACCTCATGTTTCTCAGTTTGACTGAGAAGATTGTGAGAAGTTCAGCATGAGCATTGCTAACTCACGATAGATCTTCGCGTTGCGATGCGCCCTGCTGTCCTTCGAGATGCAGTTCGTTTGGCGCTCTGTGTGTGTGCAGACAGTAAATTGATGGTTATGCGGTCTGCCGGGCCCTGCATTTGTTTGTGGACGGTCAGCTCGCCCATAAAGCAACTTGGCTAACCAACTTGCCCAGATTATTGGGTGATTTCGCCCAACATGCTCTTAAATCAACTCGCGGAAAGGTAAGAATCGACTCCCTCAAGGCAATGAGTCAATAAAGGTTATCCCTAAATCACAAAGGAGGTCACTTTGAACGGACTTCAACCATTCTGTGGATTCATCCATCCCGTTTCATCTGCAAGAGCCAATATTTTCATGAGCTCTTACAGAAGAATACAGTGTGCTTATTTCCTTGCGAGAAGTTGCATAATTGACATCTTCAGTTCAAGCTGAGGTGCAGGTGTACTGATCCGGGATTGACCCATTCAGCCCTGACGCACTACAGAAGGAGATGGGTCGACCATGATAATTCAAGGGTAGTGCCAGATTAGCTTGGCGCCGATAGGCTGGCACTACCCTTGAATTATCATGGTCGATCCATCTCCTGCAACACTGAGGTGCATAGTCCTTAGATGACGCCTCCAAAATTTGGGAAGTACGTGCGTCGGGCTGAATGAGTTATTAGTACTCCTGCTAAACCCAATGCACCAAGGTCATCGGGCAACGTCGGCTTGATGACCTTGTGCGCACTGGGTACGAGGAGGCGTGCCGCAGATCCGACAAAAACGGTGATGGTTGATTAGCTTAGGGTTAAACGTCCACAGCATTGTAGGGACAATCAATGGACCCTAGGGTGCGTGATATGGAACAGAGACAGCAAATTGCCTGTAGAGTGCGACCTGAACACGTGTCAATTCAGGAGCACTGCCACCGCACCACTTTGATTTACCATAACCTTTCAACGGACATGCTATGGAACGAGCCCGTCTTTTTCCGTGGATAAGCAAAACGGTTCCTTTAGCCCTGCTTATAATGGGGCGCAACCTACTATCTTTCTTTACCATCAAGGGGATAAATCGGCTGGTCTTGCACCTGATTCTGATGTAGCACTTTAACACCAGAGACAGCAGACGGATCGCCGACAACTGGTTAACCCATTTCATCCTGATACACTGCTGCTCCAAATAAATTTGACTATGATAGTTCAAAGATAGTGCCAGAAAAGCTTGGCGCCTGAGGCGCCAAGCTATTCTGGCACCACCCTTGAACTAAAACGGTTGATCTGTCTCCTAATCTGTAACGTAGCCTTCATAGGACAATAAGCAAATTTTAACCAAAAAAAAAAAAAAATCAGCCTCAGGATGTAATGTGTTAAGGACTGTGTCCAGCTCAGTAGCTCGGCGCCTGGACTGAGTGTGAGCTGCATAGCAGGTCATGGCCCTGTAGTCTGCATAAAATCATTTCACGCGCGTTTGTACAACTCAGCAAACGACTGCCCGCTAAAGTCAATCCATCATGCGGCATATTGCTTTGTATTCCTTGTGACAAGAACAGCGCCTGGCTAAAATCTCCAATCAAAATGCATGCCCACGTTGTGTCAGTCTAGATTCGCCCAAACAGCATGTGAGCTAGCCCACCGTTTCTGCAAAAGGCATAGATTCTCATGAGCCCCTGCAAGGTTGCAGGGCTCATGTGGATCTGTGCCCATGTTTTTACAATCATCAGCCAGAATGCAATATAGCTTACACCTCGGTTCCTTTGACAGAAGAAGTGGTCTACACATCAACATTGACCGTATCAGGCAAACCGTTACAGCTGCAAGAGGCGTAGATTCTCATGAGCCCCTGCCCGCAGGGGCTCATGCGAATCTATGCCTCTTGTCAGTAAAGGGTCGTTTCATGTACATTTGTGCCTAAACGGAGGAAGATGCTGTGGATCCAGCCTGTGAAGGCCAAAACCATCAAGGGACCTCTGGGTATTGTCTCTTGATTCTGAGACCTTGGAATCAGACAGCAGTGTGGTTTTTTTTTTTTCCACAGCGCTGTTGACCTTACAGGCAACTGCTCACGTTCACCATCCTCCCACCCCACCCCCCTCCCCACCCCATCCCCCAACCCCCCCCGCCCCCCCCCCCCCCCCAAAAAAAAAAAAAAAAAAAAAAAAGAGTGAAAATGCCATTGACTTAGCCCCTTGAATTACAGGTCATGAAATTATGCAATCTGGGTGAAGGCAATGGAACAGCGAGCAGGCAGCTAAAGTCATCTCACGGCGGGCAGGCCCACAGGTGGTGATGCACCGCCCTTGAGATGTCATGGTCACAATCATCTCCTTCCATCAGTTGTGGCTGAAAACTTAAGGAAACTTTTTTTTCCACCGTTAAAGGTTAGCAGGTTTGGACAGCACTTGTGTATGTATTGCATATTCTCTGGGGTGTCGTATTCATGAGGTGAAGGTCTCAAGAAAGGCTCGCTCTCGAGTTGTGTCTTTTACAATGTGTTTTGACATTATTTTCAGTTTCACGTCACGAATCCCAAGAGAGATGACGCATTCTGGAACAGCGAAAGAAAGACAATTGTGACGAATGACATTGAAAGAATGATGTAGGTCGCAACGACCCATATAATTATGAGGATGAAGGTTACAGGAAGTCTCGTTTTCGCTCGCTTGTTAAAGATAGTCAATATATAGTAAACTTCCGACATAACACGCCAGGGAACGCCTGTGTCCACCATGACATACACTTCTGCAAAGGGTAGTGCTTGATTAATTTCGCGCCTAGGCGCCATGTTAATCAGGCACTGCCGGCCGTTGCTGTATTGTGACCCATCTGATTGTGCTGTTTTGGAGCCGGTTCGAAGACCCTGCGGTTCTAACCTTTTAATTGGCAGGGCAAGGCGAGCGCTACACAGTCTCAAGAGACATAAACCCTCATGAGCCCCCGCAGTCGCGGGGGCTCATGAGGATTTATGTCTCTTGTTAGTGCTAAGTTCTTTATGTCTAATTCTGTCTCATTTACATCTAAGTGTGCAGTCGTTTCAGACGTGCAGTTCTGATCACTAGCAGTAAAGGGACTAAACCGTTAAATGGCAAGATGCGGTAATGCAGAACGGAACTGACATATTCATGCTGACCCAGAAGTCACTCCATAGCTCTTTTTATCTCCCCAAGAATACTTTAGAGCAAGGATGTCTAAAATAATTGTCTAAAACACAATTATAATAGAAAGTGACAAGGCCATATCCAATTTTTAAAAATGAATCGATTGTTGCAAACTTTTTTATGAAGTCAGCCTTGACGCTGTCATCTTCCCGCTTTGAGAAGAAAATTGACGTATTGTTGCATTTGACCACGCCGAAACACGGGGCGGGGTGAGGGGTGGGGGGGGGGGGGAGTGGGGGGAGGGGTGGGTGGGTGGGTGGTGGAATCAAAGTTTTCTTTTAGGTTTTCGTATCAAGAGTGTTGTGTGCCTGATCGTCAGTATCTATTTGACTTTAAGAGCCCTTGTTCTGCACGTGCTAGTCTAACGAACTGGTAAAAAGAAAAAAATGGAAGGCCATCTGACCAATACGGTTTATCAAAAGATAAAAGGCTATTATAAGGCATGATGCAATTCCTCGACGAGCAAGCAGACCCTTCAGGGACCCTGTACACACAGAAAGCAAAAGGTCCTCGGGTCGACGAGCTCTATGTACCGGATATATATATATATATATATATATATATATATATATATATATATATATATATATATATATATATATAATATATATATATATATATATATATATATATATATATATATATATATATATATATATATATATATATATATATATATATATATAGGGTTAGGAATGAGAGAGCTGTTCCAGCATTGCAGGCGAGATGGTCTCAGCATTACAGGCGTTGTGCAGAGTTGGAGTAGTGTCAACAGTGCCGCAAAGCGCGGACCGCTCAGTGTAGGCACGAAGGCAAATGGCTCTCCGTGACTCGCAATCACCCGTGTGTGTTTTGTGCAAGTCGAGCAGAAAACCTGAAAAGCGCAAAGATTTGCCCAAAAGAGCCCACACAGACAGACAGACAGAGAGAGAGAGAGAGAGAGAGAGAGAGAGAGAGAGAGAGAGAGAGAGAGAGAGAGAGGAGAGAGAGAGAGAGAGAGAGCTGAATTGAAACTTTATTTTCTTAGGATGAAGACAGTAGGCACGCAGGCCTTTTTACATTTATGTCCTTAATAACATTTTAAATAAATATAACAGCAGAAAAGGTAACAAGACAAAATAAAATAAAAAGAAGAGATAATATAATAATAATAATAATAATAATAATAATACAGAGAGAGAGAGAGAGAGAGAGAGAGAGAGAGAGAGAGAGAGAGAGATTTAACCCATTTAACCCCAAGGCCGCTTTTCCCAAATTTTGGAAGTGTCACCTAACGACCATTTACCAGTTGCAGGAGATAAATCGACCATGATAATTGATTGATTGATTGATTGTACATTGCTTAACGTCCCGACAGCAACAAGGCTTTCTCAGGACGTGCCTACACTGCTTGTGAAAAAAAACTAAACAGAAAATTGAATGTATGTCGCCAGCCGGTTAAATACATTAAATAAACCTACAACATGGGGCATAAATAAAGCTAAGACCATTTAGCAACACACATCCAATATCAAGAGCTACAGGCAGTGCAGACAGTAGGGAGAGTTTTAAAAAGGCAAATACAGGTGAATGGACAAAGGGTAGACAGAAACACATGCCCCAGAATAGAGAGAAAAACCCACCCTGTGGGGCTGACCAGGGTGACCCTGGGAACTAAAAAATACCTAACCCCACCCAAGTCCCCCAGGGCAGACCCGGGTGGGGGACCATGATAATTGAAGGGTAGAGCCAGATTGGCTTGGCCGCGTATGAGTGGGGGGTGGGGGGTGGGGATGGGGGGAAGGGTTAAGCCTTTGGCTGTCGGCAACGCCATTTTTTGTTCTGCTATTAACCCTTTGGCTGTCGGGGGCGCTCTTTGTCGAGTTACCATTTGACTGTCGGGAGCGTTTTTTTTTTTTTTTAAATAAGTGTTCAACTCATTGTGCCCGAGGTACGAAATACCAACATTTGGGAGTGATCCTCTAAGGACAGCATTACAATTCAGGAGAAAGATCGACCATGATAGTTCAAGGGTGGTGGCAGAATAGCTTGGCGCCTATAAGCGCCAAACTATTCTGCCACCACAGTTGAACTATCATGGTCGAGCCATATCTTGCTGTGGTGTGTATCGCGGGTAGAATGAGTTAACCGACTCGGCAATGTGGCTGCAGGGAGTATTTTTGACGAATTCATTCCTGTGGGATTAAGCTCTACAATAAGCGCTGCCAAAGGGTCAATTGCAGAATCAACTCGACAAAAAGCGCTGATGCAAGCCTTAGGGTTAGTTGCAACTTAATATGTCCCTTTGGGGAGAGATTCCGAAATAGTGGCGCCATACTGCCGAGACGCACGTGCGATATTTCGAAATTAACTCAACCTGTGATTGACCCCGCAGTTAAAGCGTTTCAAGTGCTTCTTTATTTGGATTGTCGAATTAAAGCCGCAAAAAAACAACTTTAATTTTGATTAACTGTACGTGCAGTTATGCAATAAGAAGGAGACTTTCTTGTGAGCGCGCAGTTATGAAATATGAGAGTCGAATTACATTAGATTTTCTGTGTGTCTGTCTGTCTCTGTGTCTCGCACACATACACGCACGCACGCACACAAGGTCACATACAATGTCACGCACAATGTCATACAAAATGTCACACACAGTGTCACACACACACACACACACACACACACACACACACACACACACACACACACACACACACACACACACACACACACACACACACACACACACACAAACACGGCGTTTGGCGCCCAAAAGACGTTCTCTAGCAAGGTTTGCGTAGCTAGAAGTAACGTCATTTTTATCGTGTTACTTCTTTGCCAGAATTTCTGCGCCGCACGCCAAAAACGTCATGTGCATGTTGCGGAATGCGTTCCGACCCAGCCCCATTTCAAAGTGTACCGTATTTTTTGTTTAAATACGGTAGACATAAACAGACATCAGCCGTCTCATTTCCTGGCTATGAACATGTTTCTGTACCAACACTCAACTACACCCAAGCGTAGCCAAAACTGGTACACACCTCAAATCAGCATCCGCTTGGCAACTCAAACTAGGGAAGAGTCCGCTGGTTAAGCCAAGGCTGATATGAATCAAAGCACCAAACATGTCTCTTCGCATCTATCAAAATATTTCAAGGAAATTCTAGAATACTGGTTCTGTACAAAATGCCAAAGAAGGCAAAAGATTTTAAGATTTTTTTTTAAAACACCGGGCCTCTTACTGCCCCACCTACCTCATTTAACTCATTCTACCCCAGACACCCCGCAGCAAGATGACGTGCAGTATTGTGATACGCGGCTTTCTATCACCGTCAGACTCACACACAACACGTCATTTATAGTACCTGTCCACCCTTCATACCCGTCCCCAGTGCATATGCACAAGAACGACATTGAAATTCTAAGAATGTAACTATATTCGTCGAGCATGTAGCACAACAGCCCAGACCACACAGTGACCAGAAAAAAAACTGATAAATTGTACATTGAGACACAACTTAAACTCATTCAGCCCGACGGCCGTATTTCCCAAATTTTGGAGGCGTCATCTAATGACTAAGCACCAGTTGCAGGAGATGGATCGACCATGATAATTCAAGGGCAGTGCCAGATTAGCTTGGCGCCTGTCGGCGCCAAGCTAATCTGGCACTACCCTTGAATTATCACGGTCGACCCATCTCCTGCTGTAGTGCGTCAGGGCTGAGTGGGTTAAAAGCGCATTTCTCTACCTAAGCCTGTGGTCACAAGACTGTGAACAAAACACATGTACAAGTTCTTGTGTTTGGTTTTTTTTTTTTTTTTTCCTCCACTAAGAATCGTCAGCGTAGGCGCTCGATCTAACCCTACTGGAGGGTCCCTAAATCTGATTACATTGATTCTACTGGCGCCTTATTCCTGCCTCGCCGTGCGGCGAACCCCACACATCTGCAAGAGCGGCTTAGATCCTCATGAGTCACCGCAGACTGCGGGGGCTCATGAGAATCTAAGCCTCTTGCTGGTGTAACTAGAAGACCCATGACTGAGAAAATTTACTTCTTGTTGATTTCGTTTTGTTCATAGAACGCGGGCTTAGTGGGAAAAAAACCCAAACAGGAGTAGCACTTGACACATATAACATTTCGGGAGCCACGGGAGGGGAGGGAGGTGAAATTTGCAAGTTACGCTCCCCTGACCGGCTCAGGTATTGACGCAAGGAGTCGGTCAAGGGCAGATAATTCATAGACTTCCTTGCCCTCTGGTAAACGCAACCGATTACAACATAAAAGTTCCTTCACAAATGAGTTACAAAAAGGTACAAGAACAACAAGAACATCACCAACATCTCTATTTGGCGTAGGCCTCTTCTCAATTTATACTTCACTTTCAGCCCTCCCTCAATGGTTCAACAACTGTGCCTGATTAGCATCTAGGCGGCGTTGATAGGCCAAAGACCACAATTAACCTCCCCTGCAGTCCCATCTGTTAACATGCCTTAGCCTTAGTCTGTTTCAGTCATCCCTTAATTTTACAATCCCCTGAACAACACTACCGCCCACTTGCTGCACATTTGCCATGCACAAAAAAAAAAGAAGAAAAAGATGAGGATTTCATCCCAAAGTCCAGCCGTATTGTTTAGAGCTCAGATGCGTTTATCTTTTAGGAACATTCAGAGTTGTTTATATTTTTAGGCTTATAATGCTGATCCATTTCCCTCCTCTCTAAGCCAACCTCTGATCAACACACACCGCGTCGGCGCACACAAATAAAGACGGACACACGGCACTTCCCGCCATTAGTACTACGCTCTGTGGGCTGGTGTAGCGACAGGAATCCATCTACTACTCTAACCCACCCTGTGATCCACTGACACACACTGTCACTATGAACTGTGCTGCACGTCTGATTTTTCGTGTATCGAAACGTGAACACACTATGCCGCCTCTACTAGCTGATTTGCACTGGCTGCCAGTTTCATACAGAATTCAGTATAAAGTCTGTGTTATTTGTTTCAACGTCATCTCTGGTTCTGCCCCACCTTACTTAGGCCTATCTGATCTTGTCCAGCTGTATACACCGTGCCGCTCACTACGCTCTGCTTCAGACACTCGTGTTTTCCGTATCCCTAGACGCAATAAGGTCACTTAAGGTCATCGTGCATTTTCGTATTTTGGTCCCATTATATGGAACGCTTTCCCAGCTGATGTGCGTCACTCATCTCTCTCCATTTTCAAATCCAAACTTAAAACACACCTTTTCTCTGTTGCAAATACTTAAAGACCATTTTGTCTGCCAGCTATTCATGTGTGTGTGTGTGTGTGTGTGTGTGTGTGTGTGTGTGTGTGTGTGTGTGTGTGTGTGTGTGTGTGTGTGTGTGTGTGTGTGTGTGTGTGTGTGTGTGTGGGGGGGGGGGTTTGTTCCTTGTAAATCAATGTATTTTTGTTGTTGTATGTGTTTGCTTTTGTATTTTGCTTTGTGTTTCATTACTGTGATTGTAAAGCGCCTAGAGCACCTTGGTGATTAGGCGCTATACAAATTACCTTTATTATTATTATTATTATTATTACACACTGTCACAAATACATAAAGACGAGCACACGCCGATGCCCGCTATTCGTAAGCTCTGTGGTCTGGCGTAGCATAGCTATTCTGAAGAAGAATAATAGCACGAGCAGCGAAATGACGTCACTTCAAGCTTCACGTCATCATAATCCCACGACGCCGTGTTCATATTGACGGCTCGATGTTATACTTCATCATCGCAGTACTAACATTTGACGTATCAGAGGATCTACTTTGCAATTTTCTTGCTGTTTTTCATGCCTAGAGCTGACAGGTCACAATTTGACCTAATCCTACCCCAGGGCCGGGACAAATTGCAGGGGTATGCAAACACTGTTTATGAAAAATCGTGCGGTTATTAATGAGGAGATAGTTTTTTTTCGTAAAAGACAAATTATAGTTATGTTAGCTGTTTTAAAAATTATTCCGAGAAAGTGGTGCAGAAACTGTTTGATTTTCACACCTAGGGCATACAGGTCACAATTGACCTAATCGTACCCGACAGCCGAGACAAACTGCAGGCTTATGTAAATACCGTATACGAAAAATCATGCGATTATTAATGAAAAGATTGGGAGGGGGGGGGGGGGGTTGGGTAAAAAAGATTCAGTTGTTTTAAGATTAACCCATATAATTCGCGAAACTAATCCCCAAAACGTGAAAATATATTTTAAAAAAAAAATTATCACTCAAAAACTTCTAGAGGTACAATGCTGATTAACGAACTCATTCAATATCTCCTTTTTATCTAGCTATATGCAAAATATGAAGTAAAAATAAGAAACATTACAGACTCCAGTGTGGATCAACCGGTTTTTATGAAACGGCAATTTTCTCGCCAATGAACATCTTAATCAAAACATTAAAAAAAAAAAGGTCCCGAGATAATTCTTTTAAGGACAATATCCTAAAAATTCAAGCTTGTTCGTCCTCAAACGCAGGCTCTAGTCGCTGTCACACACACACACACACACACACACACACACACACACACACACACACACACACACACACACACACACACACACACACACACACACACACACACACACACACACACACACGCACGCACGCACGCACACACAAACACACACACACACATGAATAGCTGGCAGACAAAAGACGTTCTCTAGCAAGGTTTTCGTAGCTAGAAGTGACGTCGTTTTTATCGTGTTACTTCTTTGCCAGAATTTCTTTGCCGCACGCCAAAAACGTTTCGAGGCTTGCTCCGGAATGCGTTGCGACCCAGCCCCATTTCAAAGTCTACCGTATTTTTTTTAATACTGTAGACATAAAGAGACATCAGCCGTCTCATTTCCTGGCTATCAGGATGTTTCTGTACCAACACTACACCCAAGCGTAGCAAAACTGGTACACACTTCAAATCACCATCCGCTTGGCAACTCAAACTAGGAAAGATTCCGCTGGTTGAATCAAAGCACCAAACATGTCTCTTCGCATCTATCAATATATTTCAAGGAAATTTTTAGCAAACTGCCTCTGTACAAAATGCCAAAGAAGGCAGAAGATTTTAATTTTTTTTTTTGTTGTTTAAACACCGGGCCTCTTACTGCCTCACCTACCTCATTTAAATATGTAACATCATGTTGGCATATAACACACCTCTATGCACAACAACACTTTCTCCACTGTCGTAAAGGGGCAGGCCGCATACACTTCCCTGCCTGTGTACTGAGAATGGGAAAAACTTGAGCGACTATTTCGCAAAAGGCTATGGGGTCGAAGTCAGCCGCAGTGGGCCCGCGCACAATTGTGTTCGGGCCCACGCAAGCCGATTTCGGCCCGATGGCCTTTGCCTACTGGGCTGTGCATGACATGGCTGCACTACGTCTCAGAAGTACCGCGAGTCAACAGAAGTACGGTTGCTATAATAATATATACTGCTAGCGATACGCATCCCAGACAGCTGCACAGCTGATCTTTTGGCATGAAGTAACAAAATGAGGAAGAAACCTTTGAATTGCTTTTTTGTTGTTGTCTGGGTTTGATAATACTGTCTGGTTGGACAACTTAGGCAGACAAAGGTGACGACAAATATAGATGGAAGACCCAAATGAAGACCGCAGTGTAAATTCACTTGATTTGATTTTCAACAGAACTGGTGAGACGTCATCTCTCTCAGACGGAAGACAGAGGAAGTTATTGAGCTGATTAGATTTTGAACACAACCAGATAACTATAATCTCTCTCTCTCTCTCTCTCTCTCTCTCTCTCTCTCTCTCTCTCTCTCTCTCTCTCTCTCTCTCTCTCTCTCTCTCTCTCTCTCTCTCTCTCTCTCTCTCTCTCTCTCTCTGCCATATAAAAATAATTCTGCTGATAACACGTAAACGTCAAATATTTTTCTCTTTCTCCTTAAATTTGCTACCTGATCATCTATTGTCTTGTCGGTGTCACTATACGCTATTGATGCTGCTGATTCTATGACACTGTCTTAGATGAGTATAATATTAATGCTGTGCACGCGTTTCGTTCTCTTGCTTTTTGCATCGGAGGCAGTTACAAATTCTCCATTGTGAGTTTTTTCCCGTAGTTTTTCTTCCTCTTCTTCTTCTTCTTCTTCTTATTATTATTATTATTGTTAGTATTTGCATGCTCTGTTTATTTTCCTGTTATGTTGTTTGTTTACAGGACAGCTTGTAAGACAGGCATTGAGTTGCCTAATAGCTTTATCCTGAATAAATAAAGATTCATCATCATCATCTCTGTGCCACGCAGTCGCTGTCTATAAACACTCACTTTACATCGCACCCCCCTCCCCCCCAAGACCCTGTCAATTGATTTGTGTGTGTGTGTGTGTGTGGGTGTGTGTGTGTGTGTGTGCGTGCGTGCGTGCGTGTGTGCGTGCGCGAATGTAACCTTCAGCGACTTGTGAACTTATATCGGAAAGTAACACAAGTGACCTGTGGGTGTAGCCGCTTGTTTGTGCTGTTAACATGTTGTTTTAATGCTGTTGTTTTAATGCGCCAATTGTTTTCATCCTTGAGAAATAAAGTATCATTCATTCATTCATTCATTCATTCATTCATTCATTCATTCATTCTCTCTCTCTCTCTCTCTCTCTCTCTCTCTCTCTCTCTCTCTCTCTCTCTCTCTCTCTCTCTCTCTCTCTCTAACCACTAATCATCATCATCATCATCATCAGTCCCTTGCCCGAACTGGGCGTTGGGGGGACTGAAAGGCAGCAGCAACAGACAGTGCTCTCCACTGAGTTCTATTTTGGGCGGTGGCAAGCAAGTCTGGCATCTCGAGTTCGGTCCATTCTTTTATGTTTGCGACCCAACTCTTTCTCTGACGACCTCGCCGACGACTTCCTTCGAGAGTGCCTTGGAGGATAGTCTTGGACAAGGTGTTGTGTCGGGTCACGTGGCCAAACCAAGCAAGCTTGCGCCGTTTCACAGTTGCCAGAAGGGGTTCATGTGGGCCCACCAGGGAAGTGACGATGCTCCGTACATATTCGTTGGTCTTGTGCTCGCGGTACGAGATGCGGAGCAACTTCCTCAGGCACTTGTTCTCAAAGGCCTGGATTTTCTTTTCTGAGTCTGCAAGCAGTGTCCAAGTCTCACAGCCGTAGAGTAGAATAGACACTACGAGGGACTTGTAAAGCCTGTACTTGATGGTGAAGCTGATGGAGTTACTTCGCCATATCCTGTCCAGCCTGGCCATTGCGGATGTTGCTGTACCTATCCTGATACGGATCTCTGCTATGCAACTACCGTCTTTGGACAGGGTGGCTCCCAAGTACTTGAAGCTATTGACCTCTTCTAGCTTCTGGCCGTTCATGTGAATGTTGCTGCTGCTGTCGCTTGTGGTGTTGATCATCACTTTGCTTTTATCCGTACTGATCTCCATGCCATAAGACCCTGCGCTACTTGAAAGTTTGTCTGTCAGGTTTTGGAGCTCACTATTGCTGCCTGCCATGAGGTCAATGTCGTCTGCGAATCGAAGATTGCACAGGGATCTGCCACCAATAGAGATTGAAGTATGGTGGTCGTGGAGGGTTTCCTGCATGATCTTCTCCAGGAATATGTTGGAAAGGACAGGAGAGAGCAGGCATCCTTGACGGACACCGATCGTCGTCCTGAAGAACTCGCCTGACTGATTGTTAAGTAGAACTGCGCTGCAGGCGTTCTTGTAAAGCGCTTCTATCATTTGGATCAGTCCCTCCTCTATGTTGAACGATCTCATGACTTGCCAGAGTCCGTCGTGCCAGACGCGATCAAATGCTTTCCTGAAATCAATGAAGTTGTGGTAGAGTTCGCGCTGATGCTGCAGATGTTTCTCGATCAGGACGCGGCAGTTGAAAATCTGCTCTACAGTGCTTCTTCCAACTCTGAAGCCAGCCTGTTCTTCTGCCAGCAGTTCCTCGGCGAAAGTTTTGAGGCGGTTGAGAATGATTCTAAGCATTACTTTGCTAGGGTGACTTATCAGACTGATAGTTCTGTAGTTCTGGCACTGTTTCAGGTTTCCTTTCTTGGGGAGCGGGATCACTAGAGACTGTGTCCATTCTACTGGCCATTTCTTTTGCTCCCAGATCTTTTGACAGAGTGTAGTGAGGACCTTCGTTGTTACTTCTCCTCCATGTTTCAACAGTTCAGCAGGTATGTTGTCTACACCTGGAGACTTTCCTCCCTTCAGGCCGCGTACGGCTGCTTCCACCTCTTCAGCTAACACTGGCAGGTCTTCAGCCTTCCTGGCCCCAGCCTGGTTGTTTTGGAGGATGCTGGTGTCAGGCTCAGTCTTGTAGTTATACAAGTCTCGGCAGTACTCAGTCCATCTGTTTAGTACAGCAGTGTTTTCCGTAAGGAGTTGGCCGCTGCTGTCTTCGATGACTGTGGCTGTTCGCTGTTGAGTCTTGGTGAGGGTCCTTAGCGTTTCATAAGCCTTCTTGCTGTTGCCGTTTGCCATGCCCTCTTCCACGCTACAACACTGGTCTTCAATCCAATCTTCTTTGGCTTCTTTCATCCTCTTCCTGATCTTCTTGTTGACAAGTCTGTACTTGTTTGCTGATGTGAGGTCTTGGCCTCTCTTTTTCTTCCAGGCTCTCCTCTCATCACAGAGATCGAGGATGTCATCGGTGACCCAGGGCTGTTTGCGCTTCCTCTGCTTCCCCAGCACTTCTTCTGCTGTAGAAAGTAACACCTCTTTTATATTTCCAGCAAGGGTGTCTACGTCGCAGTCCAAAGTAGCCAAGGCTGCAAATCTGCCTCCCACCTGGGCTTGGAAGAGCTCTTCTACTTCCGGGTCTTTTAGCTTCTGGAGGTCGAATCTGATGCGAGGGCTCTTGCTATCTCGTTTCAATGCCAGCTTCAACTTGAGGCTAGTAAGGACGAGGTTGTGGTCGCTGCCAATATCAGCGCCAGGAAAGGACCTCGTTTGTGCTTTGTTAACGCTGGATTTGAATCGTCGAGGCAGCAAGATGAAGTCAATCTGGTTATGGACCAGGCCACCTGGCGATTGCCATGTCACTGTTCTTGACTTCTTGTGTGGATGGAGGGTATTAGCAACGGTGAGACGGTGACTCTGTGCGAACTCTAAAAGTCGCAGGCCTCTGTCGTTTGTTTCTCCAAGGCCAAACTTGCCAGCTGTTCCTGCCCATTGTTGGTAGGCGTCAGGGCCGATCTTTGCATTCCAGTCACCGAGGACAGTCAGAATGTCTTTCTTAGGTGTTTTCTTGATGATGTTGTCCAGTTGTTCGTAAAATTCTTCTAATTCTTCATCATCATGATCTGCTGTTGGAGCGTATACTTGAATGATAGTGATGTTGTGCGGTCGGGCGGAGATGCGGATGGAGATTAGTCTGCTTGACACGGGGGTGCAGCTGATGACAGTTCCAGCCACCTCTTTCCTTACGATAAAAGCTACGCCATGTTCGTGCTTGGTTTCTTTTCCGCTGAACCAGATTTTATGGCCTTCATCTGTTGTTGTTTCTCCGAAGCCTGTCCATCGAACTTCTGCAAGTCCTACAATGTCCCAGCGATAGCGCTTCAACTCGTGGGTGAGTTCCTTCACTTTGCCGCACTGGTAGAGTGTGCGAACGTTCCAAGTTCCGATAGTTATTCCTTGCGTGGGCAGCTTGATGGTGGGTTTGGTTCCAGTAACACACTTGTCGCCCCCACCCTGGAGACCTCCAATGGGGTGCGCGGTCGTTGGTGATCCGGGCCCCGACCGATCCGGCATGTTATTCTTATTCTGTTGCTTGTCCATCAGTCCTTTCAATGGGCTTAGGCGAACTTGGCGGCGCCCGTCTCCTCTCCAAGTATTTCAACTGACTGAGAGACGCGTCAGCCCCTCACAACGTTTCGCCCGCCAGCAGAAGCGGTTACCGGGGTGTGGCTAGGTAAAGGACCTGGAGCCAGCTGTGAGAGTTGAGTGCCATGTGAAGACCAGTGCTCCCGCCTGCCCCAAGAGGCGCTGCTGGCTGAAAAGTCAAAGGTACTACTTCTCCATGAACACTCTACACCCCAACCACTAATAAGGTACTCCAAAATGTCTTGATGAAGTAGCAGGCTGGTGCAGTGATAATCACATGATTATTAGTATTTAAAGACAAAGAGCATGTTAGTTACTACTCGTCAGAAACACCAGAATGGCATACCACCTTTAACACTCTCCTTAGATAGCCAGCCTGTAGGACAAGTAACTAGGCATCGCTTATTAGGCGTTATAGTGAACAACCAATTAAGCTGGGAACCGCATACTGACTCTATAAGCAAAACAATCTCCAAAAATCTGTTCCTGTTATCAAAACTACGCCATATAGTTAATACTGATATCCGTAAACTCTTTTTTCCATGCGAATATTAAAACGCATTGTGCCTACAGTTCTACACGTAGATATCATTGATAGTAAGTACCCATTCTACTGCTGTGTCTGTATAATGCTGCTGTGTGTTTTGTTTTTGTTTTTGTTTTTCCTTACCATTGCTCCCCCTCCCCCAACACACCCGTAGGCTTTGGCCATACACATGTATTAATGTAATGTAATTGTTGTGTTTGTCTGTAGATGTAGCAACGGCAGATTGAAAAATGGCATTGCCTCTGGCATTTTTAATATCTTTACCGTTGTAAAATAAAGATTCATTGATTCATTGTAGGCAAGTCTATTTCCAGTTAAAGAACAAATCGTCTTGCGGTCCAGATGGTATTAATAGTCAAATTATAAAACTATCTCTGCCCTACGTCGTCGAATCCCTGACCTTTATTTATAATTTATCGATCAGACATAACGTTTTTCCCGACGAGCTGAAAAAAGCGAAGGTAATCCCGCTTCCCAACAGCAAAGATTTATGCAACCTAAACGAATACAGGCCCATTTCCATATTATCCTGTATTTCAAAACCGTTCGAGAGACATATCCATACTCATCTTCTAAACTTTCTGGAGCAAAACCATCTGATAACTGCAGCACAATCAGGATTTCGACCTCTACATTCGTGCCAAACTGCCCTCAATCATTTAATTGATAAATGGCTCTCTTATTATTATTATTATTATTATTATTATTTATTATTATTATTATTATTATTAGTATTATTATTATTATTATTATTATTATTATTATTATTATTTATTATTATTATTTATATTATTATTATTATTATTATTATTATTATAAATGGCTCTCTGCCATAAATGACAGTAAAGTATCAGGTACAATCTTTCTTGACCTGAAAAAAGCTTTTGATCTTGTCAACCACTCTATCCTACTAAAAAAAACTACCATTCTATCACATTGACTCAAATACTGTCTCCTTTATACCTTCCTATCTCAGGGACAGAACACAGAAAGTACTGCTAAATGGCAAATATTCCTCTGATGGTTTAGTAATTTGCGGTGTTCCACAGGGGTCTATTCTAGGGCCCTTATTATTTAATCTTTTTATTAATGATCTGCCACTGTGCATATCTCATTTAGACGCAAACTGCGATCTGTTCGCAGATGACACGACCATACACACATCTGATAAAGATATCGCAACCATTAATAAGGTACTCCAACAAAGTCTTGATGAAGTAGCAGGCTGGTGTAGTGATAATCACATGATTATTAGTATTCCAAAGACAAAGAGCATGTTAGTTACTACACGTCAGAAACACCAGCATGGCCTACCACCTTTAACACTCTCCTTAGATAGACAGCTTGTTGAACAAGTAACTAGGCATCGCTTATTAGGCGTTATAGTGGACAACCAATTAAGCTGGGAGCCGCATACTGACTCAATATGCAAAACAATCTCCAAAAATCTGTTCCTGTTATCAAAACTACGCCATATAGTTAATACTGATATCCGTAAACTCTTTTTCCATGCGCATATCAAAACGCATTGTGACTACAGTTCTACCGTCTGGGATGGATGCAACGAAGTTCACATGAAAAAAAGTTAATTCCTTGTATCGTCGGGGCATTAAATTAATACTTCCCGGTCCTACTTTGACTGATGAAAAATTAAAATCTCTCAAGTTACTAACATTGAAGAAACAGTTTGAATTTAATCGCTGTGTTCTACTGCACAAGATCATGCACGGAAAAGCCCCACCCTATCTAAAAACTCTATTTTCCGACAATAATAGGAAAAACACGAGAAATAGTTCGATCCACCTTCCAAAAATTAGATTAGACATCTGTAAAACCAGTCTGTCTTTTTCAGGCGCTAAAGCGTGGAATATGTTACCTCTACACCTGAAATCAATTTGTAAGATTAGCGTCTTCAAAGATCGCCTCCATAAATATTTACTTCAGAAGTAATAGTATGTTCGGCTCCCTTATGCTACTATTCGTATAGTTAGAGACAAGTTTCCTATTACCTAATACTCTTCTACTGTTGCTGCAGATTATGTAATAGCTCGATTAACATGTCAGGTTCATACCTGTGTATATAATTATATATATATTTTTATTTTTTATTTCTATTTTTCCCCTCTGAGTGGTGGTGGTGGTGGTGGTGGTGGTGGTGGTGGTGTGTGTGTGTGTGTGTGTGTGGGGGGGGGTCTTTTTACTTACATATGTTTTATCTTTTGATGTATCGTCTGATGTATTTTTATATGTGTAGAGTAGCAGGACAGTTTGAAAGATAGGCATTGGTATGCCTAAAACTTTTTATCCTGAATAAAAACGTTTCATCATCATCATCTCTCCCTCCCTCCCTCCTTCTCTCTCTCTCTCTCTCTCTCTCTCTCTCTCTCTCTCTCTCTCTCTCTCTCTCTCTCTCTCTCTCTCTCTCTCTCTCTCTCTCTCTCTCTCTCCCTCCCTCCCCGATATGCTACTATTCGTATAGTCGTATAGTTAGTGACAAGTTTCCTATTACCTAATAATCTTCTACCGTTGCTGCAGATTATGCAATAATTCGACTGTCTGCATTAAAGTGTCAGGTTCACACCTGTATAATATATATATATATATATATATATATATATATATATATATATATATATATATATATATATATATATATATATATATATATATATATATATATATATATATATATATATATAATTTTTTCAATTTCTTTCTTTACTTCTTATTCTGATTGGGGGGGTGGGGGGTTGGGGGATGGGTCTTTTTACTTATATGTTTTATCTTTTGCTGTATCGTCTGATGTATTTTTATATGTGTAGATTAGCAGGACAGTTTGGAAGTTAGGCATTGCTATGACTTTTATCCTAAATAAAAACGTTTCATCATCATCATCATCATCATCATCTCTCTCTCTCTCTCCTCTCTCTCTCTCTCTCTCTCCTCTCTCTCTCTCCTCTCTCTCTCTCTCTCTCTCTCTCTCTCTCTCCTCTCTCTCTCCTCTCTCCTCTCTCTCTCTCTCTCTCTCTCTCCAGTCTTCAACTGTCGCTTCCGGAGAAAAGCCGCTTGGGACTCAAAGAGAAAGTGCCACACAAGCTTCTATTCTTTAGTCGCTTAGGTCATTCCACACAATGTCCGGTCATTCCCCAACTCGACAATTTCAACGAAGTTACATTTCCTGTACGTAAATCAAAATGAGCATCGTCGTTGTGATGGCGCCACCTGCAGCCGGTTTCAGTAGGCAAGAAACAGCAGGGGCTCATAAGCATCTATATCTCTTGCAACTGTAAATACGAAAAACTGAACCGTCTATTTCAACCGAAATTACATTTCGCAAAACGACGATTAAAAGAGTCAGTTGTAATCTATGTTCCTGATTTTTCCCACATGTTAGCGGACATGTTGTTAACTCATTCTGCCCGCTACACACCACAGCAAGATATGACTCGTCCATGATAGTTCAAGGGTGGTGGCAGAATAGCTTGGCGCCTATAGGCGCCAAGCTATTCTGCCACCACCATTGAACTATCATGGTCGATCTATCTCCTGAATTGTAATGCCGTCCTCAGAGGATAACTGCAAAATGTGGGTATTTCGTACCTCGGA
Organism: Semisulcospira habei; assembly: GCA_036245525.1. Taxonomy (NCBI): domain Eukaryota; kingdom Metazoa; phylum Mollusca; class Gastropoda; family Semisulcospiridae; genus Semisulcospira; species Semisulcospira habei. The sequence goes on from BTPG01000003.1 coordinate 138,939,602, forward strand.
CACAATGAGTTAAGGACACATCAGTATTCAGGACAATCATAAAAAAGAAATGTATCTGCGACAGGGTCTCGTAATGATCACACGAAAATCGCTGAGAGATGTAGAAGGGAGGGTCAACCAATCATTTGCTAATGACCATAGTGCCCCATCATGCATCCTCCAAAACTGAAAAGGCAATACAAGCGTGCTGGTTAACCCTTTGGAGGTAGACAGCGCTTTCTGTCGCGACTGATGATTCCTGCTTTCGGGACTGTCACGTCACGGAGTAGTCCCGGCGGCGCCGGCTACACGCACAAAGGAATCAATTGTCCCAACGCATGCGCAGTGGTGGAGCGGTTACATTACGCAAAATCTTCTTGTGTTTGAGGCTGTAAGGTTTAAAATCACATACCGGCACACCAATGCCGGTTGGGAGAGTTGATTACACGACCTTTCCTTCATCCGGGTTTCGTCCCACGGGAGTTCACTCTGATCGCCCTCTGTCGGATCTGGTTTCTGTTCCGGTCACAATCACGTCATGTCGTGTCCATTGACAGGGGGCTCCGAGCCACTGTCGAGACTCGAAGACGCTGTCAGAGGACATAACTTTGTGAACGTTTCCTTGTCCTGTTCGGTCACATGGTACAGTACGTCAACTGTGCAAGAATCAATGTAAATTCAGACGAATTTCTTAATCCATTTAACTCCACGGTTGCATTTCTCTAATGTTAAAGGGGTCGCCTAACGACTATGTTGTAGGAGATGGATCGACCATGATAATTCAAGGGTAGTGATAGTTTAGTTTGGCGCCGTCAGGCGCCAAACTAATCTGGCACTACCCTTGAATTATCATAGTCGATCCACCTCCTGATGTAGTGTGTCGGGTCTAAACAGTTTAAAATGAGGAAGTGTATGGGGCCGAGTTACAGTCGGCAATAGGACTATAATAAGATTCTCGCCGGCTCCGAGGGCACTTGTACTTTTCAGGGAGCACTTTCGGCCCCCGCTCAGTCCTTCTGCGTCTGCGGTCCATCCACCTGGAACATTCTCCCACTCTCTCTCCGTCAGAAACACTCTCTCTCCTCCTTCCAGTCCGCCATCAAAACTCACCTCTTTCAACAGTTCTAGCACTATAACATCACCACACTCCCCACCCAAAGCTGACTGTCGTAATGTATTTGTGGTAAGTGAGTCATTGTCAAAAGCGTGCGTATGTCCGTGCGCGAGTTGTGAGTGCGCGCTTAGAGTTCTAATTATTATAAGATAAGCGCATTATAAATACCGTAATTATTATTATTATTATTATTATTATTATTATTATTATTATTATTATTATTATTATTATTATTATTATTATTATTATTATTATTATTATTAGCAGTGCGCCTTGCTTAGGTTTCAGGCTGGCTCTGATACCAGAGTCATACACTTTAAGAACGCGACAATTTCGAGATAATATGTCTGAGGACGAAATAAAACAGTCAAACGGGTGTCACCCTTGTTTAGTAGAAATGACTCACTTTAATTTTGCGGTTCCACACCACGCCCTAAGAAATACTAACAATGCATTTCAAGCCTATACAATGTACGTTTACAGTTGTTTCTCGATTATTACCGCCGCTTTATGGCGCCTTTAACCCATTTAACACCATGTCCACATTTCCCCAATTTTAGAGGTGTCGTCTAGCGACTATGTGCCAGTTGAAGAAGATGGATCGACCATGATAATTAACGGGTGTGACAGATTAGCTTGGCGCCTGCGGGTGCCAAGCTAATCTGGAACTCCCCTTGAATTATCATGGTCGACACATTTCCTGCTGTAGGGCTTCGGGGTTAAATGGTTTAAAGTGCATGACTGTACTCTGTTTCTGGTCCTCAAAACTGTTCGAACTTTGTTTGTTGTTTGTGCCACGCCACCTACTTATATGAATAATTCAACAAAAGGTAATCTGCGGTGACACCAACCCTTCCACAAAGCGGGGTTTTTTTTTTTTTTCGCTTTGCGCATGCACTTGTAGTTGTACTGTACTTGTAACTCCGTCTCTTTGGATTCCAAAACTACCATTTACGGCATCCCCTTGTCATATTATGGTAGTACAAACAGGTCGGAAATGCAATAATAGCCTAGTCTGAGCTGTCCTGCGATTGTTCCTATTGCCCCGTGTGTCTCGTCACGGCGGTTCAACGCAAGTTCAAGGTATACGACCCATGAATACATGTATGTGTGCTGGTCTGTGATTTTGGACCTTACGGCTTTCAGCCGTAAGGTCCAAAATCACAGACCAGCACACAAACGCGTCCGTTCCGCGCCCATGTAAGCCCATGTTCAGCTCATGCATGAATGACGACAGGACCATTCTCATGTCAAGGTCGGCATTGTCTGGAGCAACTGTACGGAAGTCCCTTCTACACGAACTATTGTATTGCGCTTTCAGTTCCCCAGTCAATCCCCGTCCGTACATCTACAGTTGTCATACAGTCGCATAAAACCTAGGGGTTCATGCTCATTACCTATGACACTTGCGGACACAGATTGGCACTATTTACATTAGTATGTGTAAAGAAAAACCCGCCCTGAGATGGCCTTAGTCGCCTGCTCGGCGATAAAAACAAATAACTAACTAACTAACTACAGAGAAAAGTGTTAAAATGATCCATCTGCAAAAAACATAGGTTATCATGGAGGGCGTATAAGGATCTATGTCTCCTGCTGACACCCTTTTGTATCAAGGTGCCTTGGTCGGCTGCGGGCTCTTTAGTGTTGACAATATTTCAGAAAAACAATCTGCGTCCATTGGCAGTGAAGGGCTTTTGAAGAACACAGTACATTACAGTCAAATCTGACATACCATCACCAGATCCACTGAGAGGTGTACCTTTGTACGACTTCTATAGTATTAATGACGAGAAGTTAATGACGGACATGAGATCGAGTCCCAACTAATGAGCAAAACCGACATCGGCCGCCGTTGGCCCGCGCACCGTCATGCGCGGGCTAGCGGCGGCTGACGTCGGCCCGATGGCTTTGCGCGCATTGGGTTGTTTCCTTCGGGGACGTCTGATGGTCTGACAAAGTCCATAAGCGGAAATCACCATTTCTGCCATAATTTAGCAAAAAGCGGGTAATTCCATTATTGAGAAAAGCGAGACTTTCATTGTCGTACAATGAAAATCTCGCTTTCCTCCTAAACTGAAATACTGGCTGTTGTCAAATAACAGCAGATCTTGTCCTGAGGGTAGGTTTCAGGAAGATAGAGCTGACTTTTAGTAACTTCGACAGTACGCGTACATGTACGAATACACACAGTAACACACAGAGCTATAAAGTAACTTTAACCCTTATCATTCGTAATACACCAGTGTGTGAACTAAATTTGACTAAAATAGTTTAAGGGTAGCGCCAGAATAGCTTGGCGCCTCTGAGGCGCCAAGCTATTCTGGCACCACTCTTGAACTACAGCCATTGATCTATAGCCTTATCTGTAAATACTATAATGTAGCTTGCATATGGCAGTGTACACATTTGAAGCCTTTAGCCTCAGTATGATATGGGTTAAAGTGGCCTTCTTTTAGACAATACGGGGTCAGTAGCACGCAAAAAAATGTTTACAAATGTTCTAAAGTTCGTAATTATTACAATACTGATGAACAGAAGTGTTAACTTGACTAATGACGTTTAAATGTCGTTAATAAAGAAATTTCTGTTCTTCTCCTTTGTACGCAGGAGAGTTCCTCTGAAGAGTTTGAGCAGAAGAAATTGTACCTGCTTACACCGATTGTGAACAGAAGTATGAAAAGGTATTAGCTGAGGCAAGATAACATTGAAAACCCAATGTATCCGCGAATGTTAGAGATGAAAACCCTCCCAGGAACAGACTGCTTTAACCCTTTTCATCCTGATACGCAATTGGCTGAAATAAAATTGACTGTGATAGTTCAACTGTGTTGCCAGAATAGCTTGGCGCCTGAGGCAATTCTGGCAACACCTTTGAACTACGATGGTAAATATATCTCCTAAACTGTAATACAGCCTTCATAAGACAATTAGCACATTTTTCATATTCTCATGATGTAATGGGTTAATATGAAGTCAAAGTCAAGCCATCCCTGTTTAGCAATGCATGATGAACATGCACCCTTTGCCAGAGGACATCTGATTGTTAAGGGAAGCAGGAAGCACGAGGCCGAGCTTTGCAGATTGACAAGGGCACACACTCGTATTATTGTTCTCGGTTTTCTGATTGGCAGAGCAGGCTGTGGTACATTGAATGCTAATCCTATTGTAAAGCGGAAGCCCGCACGATCCTGACATTGGTCACACTCATTTATTGATCAGTGACTTCTCACCCGGAAGACATAAATCCATTGGGCTGATGTCGACCGCTGTTGGCCTGCGCACAGCTGTGCCCGGACCAACTGCGACTAGTAACGTCAGCCCGAGGATCAATGAGTTCTTAATAATATGCTGCTGGCTTTTAGACCCTGGACAGAGTGCAATGACCGGTCAAATACATTGACTCAGAAAAAAAAAAGAAAAAAAAAGAAGAAAAAACAACAACAAATAATCTGACTGTGATCGCTGAGCACAAAGAAAACACGCTCCTGCAATAAATCATATTACAGATTTAACTCATTCAGCCCGACGGCCGTATTTCCCAAATTTTGGAGGTGTCATCTAATGACTATGCACCAGTTGCAGGAGATGGATCGACCATGATAATTCAAGGGCAGTGCCAGATTAGCTTGGCACTGACAGGCGCCAAGCTAATCTGGCACTACCCTTGAATTATCATGGTCGACCCATCTCCTGCTGTAGTGCGTCAGGGCTGAATGGGTTAAACGGTTCATCTGTGTGTTTGCTTTTTGTCTGTGCATTTGTTCTAGCATGCGAGTCTATGTAGGTCTACGAGGTACGCCATACGTACAACTATATTACACACACGTGTTTGTGTGCGTACGTGCGGGCGTGCGCGTGTGTGAAGGACAAGTTTTGAAATTTACGAGACAAACACAAGGAAACAAGTCACACACTATACAACGCATTGTCCACAACATTCTTGAACACGACCATGACAATCAAATGTTCAGGAGGAAGAACGACCATGATGGTTCAAGGGTGCTACCAGAATAGGCGGCAAGCTATTCTGGCACGAGTCCACACTAGTTGTATCCCTCGATTCGCTACCGCTGACAAGCGGTAGCGAATCGAGGGAGACAACCAGCGTAACGCCACTTTTGACCCATTAATTATGGTCGGTCTGTATCTTTTTGCAGTACAAACATGGGATGATCGTTGGGCAGTCGATAGCACCTTTGGTGCTATTTCCTACTACCGGTGTTACGGAGGAGGTAGATTCTGCAAAGATCATCCCATGCCTGTGTGTTGTATTATATCTAGACATGCTAACGAAAGAAAGTTTTCTTGTCTTACCTTTAAGTGCAGAGATGAACAACAGCACATGAAATAGAAGAAAAAAGAAAAAATAGTCTATTAGTTTTGGGCGTCATATGAAATAATATCAGAAAGAAAACGAGCTTTTTCAGTAATGTTGAACAACCTAAAAGTACACACATTGTATGAACAATAATTTTTGCACAACTAAAAGAAGAAGAAGAAGAAGAGAGCTAAAAGAAGTATGCAAACATCAATTAGCAAACCAACTAACCAACGAAGTAAGGTTAATACCACCAATCAAGAAAACCAACCTGGCAACACACCAACCAGACAACCAACCAACAAACCATAAAAACAGAAACAAACAAACAAACAAACAAACGAACGAACGAACGAGCGAGCGAACGCACAGACGAACAAACGAACGAACGAACGAACGGACGTACAAACTGACACACACACAAACAAACAAAAATAATCAAACAAGCAAACAAAGGAACAACAATATTAAAAAAATACCAAAAACTCCCACTATTTCAGATGAAAATAAATATATAAAAACAAATCAAACACAGACACGTTTTCTGTACGTAAATCTCGTCTCGTCCCCACAACAAGGGCTGAAGGTCTTGACCCTTGACGTCAACTCTGTGCCGTAACCCGCAAATTAATCAGTTATTAAACCTTCTTATCCACCCCTGGCATTAGGAGGGTAAAAACTTTACTGTGGAACTTCCCTCTCTCCCTTCCTCTTAAATTATGAATTTGCCTTTTACAGTCTCTCGGCCATCAACCTCAAACTTCCAAGAGGCGCAGATTCTCATGGGCCCCTGCAGTCGCAGGGGCCCATGAGAATCTACGTTTCTTGTTTCACAGACGCTGGGTCCCAATGTACATCCTCACTTTAGAGCAGTTAGCCGGCGGTTTAAGTTTAACGTTGTTTACGGTGTCTGAGCATTGCGTAAAAGCTCTTAACAGATCTAACAAGCCGTTGATAATGGCGACAATTTTTACCGCATTAATCCCGTGAGTTATATCTAAGCATCCTTGTCGCTTCTCCGCAGAAATCTGGGATCGTGAAGGAGCAAGTATTATCGGATCCCTTTCGCTCAATGAGTCAAGTGGGATATGGAGTGATATCTGCATGTTAGGGGGCTCTGTTATACACTGCAACTTTTGCACGTACACTTGCAGTATTGCTCGCAGCGGGTGCCTTCAGCACGAGGTGAAGACTATGGGAGACGAGTCTTCCGTTGACTGTCAGTAGCGGTTTTTGTCGCGATGATTCCTGCTAGATTCATCGTGACAAAAACCGATACCGACAGCCAAAGGGTTAAGTAAACCGAGATAGCTCAAGTTCAGAGCGTCGGCAAAGCGGTCATTTTGCAGTGCGCCGGAATTGAACAGAAGTCAGTTCGTACTCCTTAGTTAATATAACTGTCTCTGTTCCCAAAAACCCGCTGCTAAGAGCTGCAGTCACTGTTGTGGCGTGGAAGTTACCCCAAAACAACCCACCAACCAACCCACCAAATAACTAACTAACCAACCAAACAACCACCCTGGAGGGTTAGTTAGTTAGTTATTTGGGTTTAACGCCGAGCAGGCAACTAAGGCCATCTCACTGCGGCACCATGGAGGGGCGCTAATCTATTCATGCTAAGCTAATAAAACACGACCTAAATTTCGTCGAGAATTTCGAACTTCGTGTCATACCGTTTGACAATCGGTTGATTTTTCGTGTGCCTATAACCAAGTATAACGTCGACTTCATCTAAGGACATAGCTTCAGTTGCATTAGCGAGCTTAACTCTTGCGCTAGCCACGTGCACTAAACAAGGTGTTCCGCATAGCGCAGCACCTTGCTTAGCGGCTGGCGCAGGACTAAGCTCACTCATGCAACTGGTTCCAGGCCTGAGTTGTATGGGTGAGCTTAAATCCTGCGACAACCACTAACCAACAAGCTCCGCTATAATGCGGCACGTCTCGAATAAGTCAAGCTTTCAATGCCAAAAGTATTCCGCCACACTTTTCGATGCGAGTGAAAGAGGCATTACAATACAAGCAGTAGGGGAGGCCACCATGAAACAGCGTCAGTTTGTCGAGGAAGCCAAGCGTTGCGAAAACCATTAAATACGATTCAAAACCCGCAGCCAAACAATTCAGTAATTCAGTCTTTTGGGCTGCTTGACGCATGGTGAAGCTACATTTTTGGCAATTTCCAGCCAATTCACGGCGAGAATTTAAATTATTCACCTTAACTCAGCCTGGCGCACGTATTTCCCAAATTTTGGAGGCGTCATCTAACGACTATGCACCTGTTGCAGGAGATGAATCGACCATGATAATTCAAGGGTAGTGCCAGATTAGCTTGGCGCCTGAAGTAATGCGTCAGGGCTGAATGGTATAACGAATTTCTTTCTTTTTTTCTTTCTTGATGATTCCACGAAACCTGTCAGGAGATTTACGAAACTATATGCTTATTAGATCATAAGAAACATTTACAAGATGTAAAAGGTCCAACAAATTACGAAACAACTGACGAGGCTAATATGCATATTTACTGGATTTACAGGTTAGCTTTGTATGGAGTCCAGACCAAAAGGGAAATGCCAAACCATGTGTAAATTACACAATAATTTACAACAAACAAGGTTCACACAACATAATTATGTTGTACATGTCCTTTCTTAGAAACACGCTTAGAAAGACACGTTCAACATAACTTTGGTGTGCTTGTCATTTCTTAGCGTTTTACTGTTCTGCTGGTGAAGCCTTAGCTTTAAATGACCTTGTGATGAGCAATGAGTTCTTGCAAACCACATTTTATGGACATCACAGAAATTCCTGAGGGAATTATTATGCGAAACAATTACAGTACATTGAGAATAAGTCGACCATTTGTAATGATAGAATACGAAACTAAATTTACTAGAATGCGAAACTAATGCAGGACATTTTTTTTTTTTTAACGGCGGCAGCGATTTGCCTGTAAATGTCCAGTGATTTGGTTTCAAACCCCTGAACATTAATAGACAAACGCACGGCGTCGCTCCACCAGTTGTTTTCTTCGCATCATTTGTCTCCAAAACGGTCATAAATAAGACATGACACTATGGGGCCTGAAGGCCTCCATTCAGTTGGCGGTTAACCCCTTGATTGCCGAGAAGAAAGTGAGGTCAATACAACTGCACGAGGCATAGATCCTCATGAGCCCATGCATTTGCGGGGACTCAAGAGGATCTATGCCTCGTGCTAACACCACTTTGAACCATTGTTCATGGGACGTTGCGGCTTTTTAGCGATGAATAAAGAATAATTTCTGAGACACAATCAGCGTCAACTGGCAGTTAATAGCAGTTAATGGTTTAAACATCTAACCTTCAATCAGGCGAACTAAACACTCTATTTGCGAAGTACAATTTACCAACATCAAACGGTTCAATGTCAGTCAAGCTTTTGGGAGCTGGGGTGGTGGTGGAGGGGGGGGGAGGAAAGGGGGATGGAGGGTTGGGAGTATAGATAAGCCTCAGTATATTACGCGGTACCCAGGAAACCCCTAAATCGGACCGCTTGTATCGCGTCCTCGTCACTGGTGTGCTCAATTTATATAATTCTAGACCAAAACGGTGACTGCCAAGCGCATAAAATGCAAACAAAGTCCCAACGAAGCTTAGAAAGGACGAGTAAATTCAAAGAAAATCTCAAAGGGAGACAGAAACACACTTAAAAAGGACACGACAACACAATAAATTGGGTTGTACTTGTCCCTTTTAAGTGTGTTTTTGTCTTTGTTGAGGTTTTCTTTCAATTTACAAAGCCTCACGAAGAGAGAGCAAATGCAGGGGCTCATGAGGATATATGCCACTTTCTCAAACCACTTTGTATCCATTTTTCTTTGACCGCTGATGTTCAATTAACCCTTTGCGTGTCGGTAGCGGTTTTAGTCGCGATGGTTCCTGTCGGAATCATCGCGACTAAAATCGCTACCGACACGAAAAGGGTTAATTGAACAATCAATTTAAAAACACAGTTTGAGTCCTTATGGAGTGAAGGTGTTAAGGAACAATACATATTCCTGACTTCGTGCTTTGACTCTTTAAAGACTTCGCCCTCAGAGGTCGATCTGTTCAGTTGGCAACTCGTAAATCATTCCTGGAATCTATTTCATACGGCCAAATTGCAAGCCCTATATATTTCTTCAGCTTTCCATCCATGCATTTATGAATCCATCCACGCATCCACACATCTATGTTAACATGTCTCCGCCTATCCGTCCGTCGGTCCATCCATCTGTCCATCAGTTTTATGAGTCCACGCATGCATGCATATCTATCTATGCACGCATGCATGCATGCATCCGTCCGCCCGTCCCGTCCGCCCGTCCATCCATCCATCCGTTCACTCGTCTGTCTGTCCACTCACCCACGCATGGGTCTGACTGTCCGTCCATCCATCTATGCATCCATCCATTCACTCACCCACCCACCCATCCATAACCCTTCCATCCATCCACCCAACCACCCACCCATGCACCCATGCGTTCATCCATCCATACGCCCGTCCGTCAGTTTTATGAGTCCATGTATTCATGCATCCATCCATTTATTCATCCGTCCGTCCGCCTGCCCGCCTGTACACATACCCACGCATGGGTCCGACCGTCCGTCCGTCCATCCACTCACCCATCCACCCACCCATCCGTCCATCCATCCATGCGTTTTTCATTCACTCATTTAAACATAATCAACTTGTCGCGAGCAGGCAATTCGGTGACACTCAGCCTCCTATCCTCCTTGTGGGCGTGCTTGAACTTTCAAAACAGCCGCTAAAAACACACCAAAAATCTCAGCATGGCTTCAAAACAAAACAAAAAAACAAAACAAAAAAACCCCCAAAAACAAACGATCACAGTTTTTTTTCTTTCATTTTTGTGAACAACGTCTGCACATGTATCGACAGTGATGGTTCAAAGGCAGTGCCTCATCAGCCTGCTGCCTGGAAAGCACCCTTTGTGGCCTACGTGTAGCAAGCAATCTCACCAGTGGTCGCAGATTATTCTTTTGAAAACACCGCAAACGCAACGTCAAAGCTCCCCAGCCGTCAAAGGAACGTAGATACAGAGCGGTTTCAGCAAGAGGCATAGATCCTCATGAACCGCCGCAATTGCGGCGGCTCATGAGGATCTAGGCCTCTTGCAGATGGGTGATGGTCATTTTCTCTGGACAGCAGTGAAAGGGCTTAAAATTCAATCTGTCCCCCTGGAGGTGAACGCGCTACAGAGAAAACAGAAGTTGAAAAAAAAAATTACTTAAAAAAAAAAAGAAAGTTAATTCTGTTAAGAACCTCCGCACATCCTATCAAGCCCCACGCTTTTTCGTGTCCCTTTTGCACCCACACCACGTGTATTCCATTATGAAGCTAGGATTAATTACACCACTGCCGATTTTATTTATTTATTTTTGTTTACTTAAGGGCTGCTCGGCAGTGATTCATCCGAGAGCTGTGAAGCTTGTCCTCACACAATCAAAACCTCCTTGCTTTCTTCACGAATCATTAAATGGCTTAGAAGGAACGCGAGCAGGGGTATTGGGTGTGAGGTGCATTAACACGTTCGTGCGCCTCGCCACCCAAAGACAATCGCTGCAATCTGTTTAACCACTTGACTGCTACTGAGGAGTGGTTTTAACCCCTTGATTGCTGCTGTATCATTGACGATACCGCTCGGCGGGAAAGGCGCGTGTCACGCGTCTGTTCTCGCCGAGCGGTATCGTTAATAGCGGTGAAAGGGGTAAAGCTGCCTTAGTTTTTGGGTTTTAACCCCTCAACTGCCGGGCCAAGGCGGACGCTAACCAGCTGCAAGAGACATAAATCCTCATGAGCCCCCGCATTCGCGGGGGCTCATAAGGATTTATGTCTCTTGTCAGTCCAACGTTCTATGTGATTATTTTTGGTTCGTTCCACTTACATCTCTTTCTTCACGCGAATGCCAGTCGGCGTGCAGTGGTTTTTGGACGCGAAATTCCTGATCATTGACAGTGAATGGGATAGGGGGATCGGAGTAATGGGCATCTCAAGGAGAGAAAGAGAATCTTTCAGGGCCGCTCTCAACCGATTCACCGTCAGTAGACTGCGGAGATTACATGGAAATCCTGAGTTGACGTAGTGTTAACTGAACAAAGTCGCAATACGTCTTCGGGCCCATGACGTGAGCGGGCCCGCCACTGCGACCGTCGTGGGCCTGAGGACTTTTGCTACTGGGTTATTATTGCTGTACATTTTATGTTAATTGCATCCATACTAAAAAAAAAAAAAGGAGTTAAGCGTTAACCGTTTAGTGCTTAACGTCTTTTGCCACCACGAAGGTGATTTCAAAGACTGAAACAGCACCGAATAAAAGCCGTACAAAAGTTTGGCCCCACCGGGGATTCGAACCTACGACATTACGGCTGAGAGCCCGACCTGAGCCAGCCTAGTCCCCTCCATACTCCAAAAGGGAAACAAAATAATGCATAAAGAACCTTGAATCTTCAATCTTGAATCTTGACATTTTTAATCTTGAGGAAGAAAGTTCGGGGATGTCATTACAACAGTATGAAAGCGAAATGAAAAGTCGTCTTTTTAGAAATTATCTTCAGAGGCATCAGAGAAGCCAATTTTAGCAGGCGCGCACTCCCGTTGGGATATATATCCGAGTCTATTTAGCTTGTCTGAAAATATAAAAATATCTAATTCTTAGGAACCTCAAAGTGAATGGGACAACGAGAGTGAACTAAAAATCAAATGAGTAACAAAAAATTGTATTGTTGTATTATCTCTTAAATTTGCTTCCGTTTCTTCCTTGACATACGTTTTTATAGTAACACCCGTACACAGGCTTTGAATCTCTTGCCTAATTATCAAGTTAGCAATACATGCAAGCCACGGAAGTAGATAAGAATGCAACCCGAAGAGCATTAGCCTGCCACAATGGCACCTGTGGAGACCGCGTTTAGCGGGATTTTATTTCTAAGATTAATTGACCATTAAGATCAATATTTAGATGCACATGATATCTCAATGGTACAGGTTGTGCTTGATTAGCTTGGCGCCCCAAGCGCCAACCAAATCAGGCACTACCCTTGAGCTAAAACGGTCGATCTGTCTCTCGAGTGAAATGTCCAGTATCTGTCCACTGACAGCTGACTGAATCTCAGAAACACTCAACACTCCGTGGGTTTTCGGACATCGATACACTTTAGCTAAACGATAGTGCCTAGTTTACTTTACTCCTCTGCTGGCTAAACGGTCGATCTATCTCCCTTTAATTCCGACTACACACAGACTGTCCACGGCTGACCATTGTTTGAAGATGGGATCTGGCAGACGGTGTCAACACTCTGTAGATTTTGCCTCGGCAACACAAAGACAGCAGATACACAGACACTGAGTCATCAGCTTGAATCGTCCACAGACAGTCAACACCTCGCATAGGCCGGCTGGGTTAGTTATTGGGGTTGAAAGCGATCTGCTCCATGACGGGCTTGGATTGTTGACATACGCCCATGCTACGTGTTATCAATGTTGTCTTGCCTCATCTAAGACATATCTACCCTTCATTTTACCATGTTGTCAGCAGGAACACTTAACGAATTCAGCCCTGACGCACTACAGCTGGAGATGGGTCGACCATGATAATTCAAGGGTAGTGCCAGATTAGCTTGGCGCCTGTCGGCGCCAAGCTAATCTGGCACTACCCTTGAATTATCATGGTCGATCCATCTCCTGCAACTGGTGCATAGTCGTTAGATGACGCCTCCAAAATTTGTGAAATGCGTGCGTCGGGCTGAACGAGTTACAGAGTTTTTTTTTTTCCCTACTACCCATTTCGTGTAAAGGACGAACTCACCTACGTACAAAAAGAGAAGAATATAAATTAAGAAGAAAAGTCTTTCATTTTACGATATTCAAACTTTATAAGCTAAGTTAGCCCTTTTGTTCCGCAATGTCTCCTTTATAAATGTTCTTAGCATGCCTTACAATATACTTTATAAATATTCTTAGCATGTCTAACTTATTAAGCTAAGTTAGCCCTTTTGTTCCGCAATGTTTCCTTTATAAATGTTCTTAGTATGCCTTACAATATACTTTATAAATATTCTTAGCATGTCTAACTTATTAAGTAAGACATACTAAGAACATTTATAAAGTAGCCATTGCCCTGCTAAACCTTTAGTGCCTGGAATAGGTCGCTCGACTGATTGAAGGCATGAATAGCTGCGAACGTGTCGTATGGCGTTGCCGGCGGGCGGCAACCGGCTATACGACACTTCCGCAGCTATTAACCCATATCATACTGAGGCTAAAAGCTTCAAATGTGTACACTGCCGTATACAAGCTACATTATAGTACTTACAGATAAAGATGTAGACCAATGGCTTTAGTTCAAGGGTGGTGCCAGAATAGCTTGGCGCCTCTAGGCGCCAGCTATTCTGGCACTACACTTGACCTATTTTAGTCAAACTTATTTCACACACTGGTGTATTCCGAATGATAAGGGTTAAAGCACGTCGTCTTGAATGAGCAGACGACTAAGACCATCGTACGGTGGACCTCTCAAAGGCCTATAATATAGAGCCTGTGTGTGCTAGTCTCTGATATTGGACTGGATTGAATTTCAATGACCACCGCACACAGGACAGTTTTCATGTGCGCGGCGGAACGGCGAATTGTTTGAGAACGGTTGCACCTCGCGCCCTGATAAACCCCCTTTTTTTTTTGCAGCATGTTTGCAAGGAAACGTGGTCTTAAAAGACAGGTGCTCTCACAAGAGAAGTCATGAACGGCAACAGTGTCACCTGTCATTAAAGACCATCATTCAAGTGGCGCTATCATCACTGCATTCAACTCAGACAGAGAGGAAGAGAGACAGACCCAGAAAGCAGAGCTCGTAGGACCCGCGACGTCCGCAGTGGACCCGCGCATGCGCGGGCCCACTGCGGCCGTCGCGGGCCCGAAGACGTTTTGTTACTGGGGGGGGGGGGGGGGGGGAGGGAGAGACAGACAGATGGGGAAACAGAAAGATATATAACGAGAAACACTTAACAAGTGGTTTCACTTCCACCCATTAACACATTCGACACAAGCTGCGTTCGGATAGGCGGATCCATACCGCGTACCCGGCTGCGGCACGTCTCTAAACCATAATGTTCAAAATCAGAGACCAGCAAGTGTATTTTGTCCTGCCCATGAGTCTGACCTCAACCACTGAGTTCAAAAATTGCCGACAGGACCTCACGCTGTTCTTGACATGGTCGTGACCTCTTCGACACTTTGTCACGCATGTCGTGCATAGTAATTAGCACCGACCGTCATCAACGATTCCTATGGTCTGCAGCTGGAATACAGCGACACCTTACACCATTCTCAATCAGCATTAGTACAGCAACCATCATGCGAGTGGTACATCATGCATAAATGAAGGCGTATGGAACATCATGCATGATTTCAAGACTCATTCGAAGCGTACGGCATCCGGATACGCGGCATAAAGACGGGTATCCAGTTGCAGGACGTCTCGAATGTGTTAAATTAATATTAGTAATTTAACGTTTTATACCTGAAAGAATTCACAAACTGTTCTTCATGCAGCATTGACATGGTCGACAGAAAATCTACGTCATCTTGCAGAAAGGAGTAATAACCTTTCAACAGAGTCATTGGCAGATGCCCTAAGAGAGAGAGAGAGAGAGAGAGAGAGAGAGAGAGAGAGAGAGAGAGAGAGAGAGAGAGAGAGAGAGAGAGAGAGAGAGAGAGAGAGAGAGAGAGAGAGAGAGAGAGAGAGAGAGAGAAAGCTGATGGTGAAGATTTGTTGTTGAAGCGAAAAAGGAGGCTGTGAAATCAAATATCACCATGAGTTGGCAATTCCATGAAACTTTGACCTTTCCATGTCATGCAGAAACTAATTAGTCACATGTGTCACACGTGAAAAGCCTTGTCACAACGCGACATTAGTCACAAAACGTTTCGAAACTCCTAGGAGTCTATCTATCTATCTATCTATATCCCGTAGTCTTGCCGACCGCTGGGGCACCACTGATGACTTAACAACCAGCTCCCTCCGTTCCTCTCTGTTCTCTGCCATTCTCAGCGTATCGCCCAGCTTCAGTCCTGTCCACTCTGAGATATTGTCCTCCCATCTTTTCCTCTGTCTTCCTCTCCTTCGTCCTCCTTGCACAGCGCCTTGCAGGATTGTTTTGGTAAGTCCTGCTGAACGTGTAACATGCCCATACCACTTCAGTTTGCGTTTTCTCACAATGGCTAATAAGTCTTCATAGGGCCCGATGGCTTGCCTGATTCTGCTTCCCACTTCCTCGTTTGTGATGTGATCTCTGTATGAGATGCCAAGCAGCCTTCGAAAACATCTCATTTCAGTGGCTTGTATCCTCCTTTCAAGGTCTGCTGTGAGGGTCCATGACTCGCAGGCATACAAGAACACTGAGATGATTAAGGAGCGCATCAGTCTGACCTTGGAGCATAGTGTGATGTTTCTGTCTTTCCATATGGTCTTCAATCTTGTCAGTGCTGTAGTTTGTCTACGCAATCCTGAACAGTATTTCTGGTTTTGATCCCTCATCTGTCACAATGGCTCCTAAGTATTTGAATTTCTTAACTGTTTCCAGTTTTTGGCCTCCAACCATGATTTCAGAGCCAATGCCACTGGCGTTATTGGTCATCAATTTGGTCTTCTCTGCACTGATTTCCATCCCATATGCAATGGCTGTACTATCCAGCTTTTCCACCAGCTGAGCTAGCTCCTTCTCTGTTCCTGCAAGGCTATCAATGTCGTCCGCAAAGCGCAAGTTCGTGATTGTTCTGCCTCCAATACTGACAGTTCCTTCATGATCTTTCAGAGCGTCCGTCATGATTCTACATCTAGGCGTCTACATCTCGCAAAAGAAAAATAAGTAGTTCAATGCATTCGTGTCTGTATGACCATTCTGTAAAAGAGTTAAGGGGTAATTAAAAAACACAACCCTAAAAGTTAATACATTGTGTTCTAATTGTCCTTTCTAAGCGTGTCTCTTTCTTCGCTGGGTTTTTGTCTACGAGCTTTTTAATAAAATAACTTTCAAAATCAAAGTTTAGTTTCAAAACACGTTGAAACTTTAGCGAATGCCCAGGGCATTTGTGCCATCTGTTACATTACCACAAACCTCGTTATAATTTTAACATACAAGTGTGAACCAATCATCATTTTTAACCTGCATGCAATTGATTCCAGCTTACTGCAAACAAGGAGCAGTGACAGATTTTACCTCGATCACTGCGGAGACAACGTGAACACGAACCATCTGCAAGAGGCATAGATCCTCATGAGCCCCCGCGACAGCGGGGGCTCATGAGGATCTATGCCTCTTGCCGAGACCGGTTTGTGACCATGTTCCTTGTACGGTTGTGGCTTTTGGTCATTAAACGAACAAAGATTTCAAAAACAAACTATGCGCCCAGTGGGAGAGAACGGGGTTTTAACATTCAGACAAATGATTCTAGCTTGAGACCTCGGTTCGTGTGACTTTAGACGATCGAATTGCCATTGGCAAAACGATACAGGTTTTAGCCTTGGGCGTTGATAGATTCAATTCATTCTGCATGCAAGTCATTGATCAAGTACACTCCATCTGCAAAAAGTCACAGATTCTCAAGTGCTCCTACCTCATGTGTATCTGTGCCTCTTGCCTGCAGAGACTGATGGCATGTCCATCTTCAAATTGCGGAAAATTAGTTCATGAACATCTGTGTCTCTTGCTAGTAGAATGTCATGCCATTTTCATCCCCAAGGAATAAAAGAGTTGATTATGTTGATCTAAATTCAGAAGTGTCTGCAAAGCGAACGCTACCTAGTTGCAAGAGACATACACCCTCATGAGCCCCCGCACTCGCGGGGGCTCACGATGAGTGTGTCTCTCGTTAGTTCTATGTTCTTCATACCATATTTAAAAAAATCCCATTTACATCTGTGTTGTTCACGCGAATGTCAGTCAGTGCACAGTCGTTTCAGACGCGACATTCGTGATCACTGACAGCGAAGGAGTTAAATTCAGATGTCTGCAACGCGCTAAGTACAAGTCAGAGGAAATGGAACAACGACCACTAACATATTTCACGTAACAGACAAGAAGTTGGAGTGAAAAGATGTTAATCCAATAATTTAGTGGCCACAGAAAAAAAACTAACAAAAAACAAAAAAAAAAAAAAAAAAACACACCAAAAAACCCCCAGAGAAACAAGAGATGAAGAAAGAGAGAAAGACAGATCGAGAGACGTACAAATAGTTGAACGAAAGGACGGACGGATATATATATGTGGGTGGGTGGGTGGATGGATAAATGGATGGATGGATGGATGTGTGGGTGGGTTTTGGTGAATGGATGGATCGACGGATGGATGGATGGATGGATGCGTGGATGGCTGCATGGAATGAATGAATGAATGAATGAATGCATTAAACAAGAACGAACGAACAAACAAACAAACAAACGAACGAACGAACGAACGAACAAATGAACGAACAAACAAACAAAACACACACAAACAAACAAAACAAAATATCAACAAAAACAGCACTTCTGTAACAGAAAAAAAAAAACCCAGAGAAGAACTGAAAATTTCTAAACTAGTAAATTCTTGAAAATCTCCCCATCAAACAACAAAGTGTCTTCACAATAGGCTCACCCAGACCAATCTAGTTGCTCTCATCTCCTGGAGTACCCCGCAAAAGACCTTTGTTAGACATCTCACGGCGAAACCAGTCCCATCTGTAAAAGGCATAGATCCTCATGAGCCCCTGCATTCGCAGGGGCTCATGAGGGTCCATGCCTTTTGCACACGGGTTGTTGTCTCATCTATACCTGTGTTCTGAAGAGAAAGGAGGTAAGGTGATTACAGACTGCGGTTACAAAAGGCTCATCCGAGAATCAGTCTTCCGGGAATCTGGTACCCAAAAGTTGAACGTTCGCACGGGCTACAATTTTAGTTTAGTTTGATTTATTGGGTCGGTTGGCTGGTTGGTTTGGAAGCTTGCTTGCTTGCTTGCCTGGTTGTCTATTTGGTTCATCGCTTGGTTGGTTGCTTGCTTGGTTTCAATTGTACTTAATGACGATTGTTTGACGATTGTTAATGACGATTTTGTGTATCGTTTATCGTTATGTTTGTTTGTTTGAGTTTGTGATGGTGTTGGCATTTGTTTGTTGGTTTGTCTATTTCTATTGATCGTATTGTTTTATAGGTTGAATGAGTGAGTTTAATTGTACATACATGTGTTTCCTTATTTGGTGCATACCAAGATATACATTTATCACATTACAAATCATAAAATAGTTAAATAGTGCCTGCTTACAATAGCACCTGACTATCTGAGGCCTTGTTTTTTATCTGGCACAGTCAGACGACTTCTAACATTTGATGCAGACCAGACAGATTTGATACTTTAATTAGATTTGATACTTTAATCTTTTAAAATCCTTTGGCGTCCAGGAATCGTCGCAACAAAAACGCGTTGCCGACAGCCAGACTGTTAACAACAGAATCGAATTAACCCCTTATGCATGCGGTCGGCACGCACAAGGGCGTTAAGCCAACGCATTAATGTTATAGAGATGTTGACACGTCTTTTAACTTAGAAAGAAAAATTCATATCGTGAGTGCGCATTTGACATCATAATGTTTTGCAGGCTTTGTGGGGTATTAGGATATTTCACTGTCGCCTAATCCGATCCGACTGGCCTTGTCTTTTTTTTTTTTTTTTTTTTTTTTTTTTTTGTTTTTGGGGGGGGGGGGGGGGATATCTGATTAGGAGTGTTATTCCTTGTTGACCTTGAGCCTACATTTTGAGCAAGATGGTCTGATTAATACACTTAACCACCCCCTGCACATATTAAGTTGGGGATTTGAGGTTACTTGGGTGACAATATTAATCAGAAATTTAAAAATATAATTCGGGACAGTAATCAAGAAAGAGGAGGAAGATGGTAAACCAGGATTATTTGTGTGATGGTGTTCTTGGGATTAACTCCCTTGACTGCAGGACACAACGAGCTGAACTCCATTTGCAAGAAGCATAGATCCTCACGAGCCACCGCAGTCGCGGGGGCTCATGAGGATCTATGCCTTTTACAGATCCCCACATTGTGTCCATTTTCCTTTAACGGATGACTTTTTTGATTTCACAAACACAATCTGCGTCCAACGTCAGGTTGAACATCGAAGAAAAAAAAGTGTGCTCTTATATGGATTTGGATCTTACATTGTTTCGAGCTGTCGTGTTATCATTCTTTTTTACCCGGAAAAAAAATCATATCACTTTGATCCGCAATGTTCCAAAAACCACAGACCGTCACACTCTAGTCTGATTGGAATGTTTCCATTTTGTTCAGCATGCCAGGAGTGCGACGCCTGGTTACCAGGTTGGTTTTGAAAAGAC
Organism: Semisulcospira habei; assembly: GCA_036245525.1. Lineage (NCBI taxonomy): Eukaryota > Metazoa > Mollusca > Gastropoda > Semisulcospiridae > Semisulcospira > Semisulcospira habei. The sequence continues at coordinate 138,959,434 of BTPG01000003.1, forward strand.
TCGCCTTCTCTCGCCATTCCACGAAACCCCGGGGAGACGAGATTACCGAGACTAAAACCCCAAAACCACTAATTCCGTCTGAGGAAAAAAGTGTGTATAAATAGAGTATGAACGTGGCCAGCAAGAGAAATAGATTCTAATAATGAGGGGCTTATGAGAATCTATGACCCTTGCTGGTTGAAAAAGGGAACTGGATTGGGGACTGGGGAGATGATCCCTACACTGTGCTTGGTGTCTGGGAGTAGAAGATCTACAACGGTGCGAAATCCCTTTCCAATCCATGTTTTAAGACCGGCCTTCTTTTTTGTCCTAGATGCAGCTGATGAGGCTGGGGGAGAGAGAGAGAGAGAGAGAGAGAGAGAGAGAGAGAGAGAGATGAGAGCAGAGAGATGAGAGAGAGAGAGAGAGAGAGAGAGGAGAGGAGAGAGAGAGAGAGAGGAGTGAGAGAGTGAGAGAGAGAGAGAGAGAGAGAGAGAGAGAGAGAGAGAGAGAGAGAGAGAGAGAGAGAGAGAGAGATGATGATGATGATGATGATGATGATGAAACGTTTTATTGACAGGATAAAGTTTTAGGCGAAACGCCTCTCTTACAAACTGCCCTGTTAGAAAAGAAACATTAATAGCAAAGAGTAAGAGAAACACAATAAATCGAAACATGAAGAAATAAACTGAAAAAAGAAAAGAAAAAAGAAAAGAGCAATGCAAATAATGCGCACACATATCAATAACAGTGAATTATATATATGTATGTATATATATATATATATATATATATATATATATATATATATATATATATATATATATATATATATATATATATATATATATATATATATATATATATATATATATAATATAAGTAGTCCGTTCAGGTATTAAGTTACTGTAACAAGATGTTATATAAACGAGTTTTGAAGGTTCTAGAGTTAGAAATGGATTTAATTTGTGGTGGTAGTTCGTTCCAGGCTTTGGCACCTGAGAACGAAAGGCTGGTTTTATATATATCGAGCCTGGCCCATGGTAGCTGTAACAAACTGTTCCTCGTGTTTTGTCTTTGACTATCCAAAAATAACATACGAAGGTAAGATGGGGTTTTATGGTGAAGAATTTTATGCATAAGTATGCATCGATTAAATGTGAACTGTTTGTTTAGGCTTAGCAGTCGGATAGTTCTAAACTTTTCGTCGGTGGGAGAGGGACCAGGCACAGTTAACTTTACCCCTCGATGATACAATGAGTTAAGTTTTTTTTTAAATGTACCTCACTGCATCCATCCGAGAGAGTAGAGCAGTAATCACAGTGTGTCTTAATGTGGGCATGAAGAAAGAGTCTTCTAGTGTCAGTGTTAACTATTTGACTTAGTTTTGATAGCAGGAATAGATTTTTAGATATTGTTTTGCATGTTTTTTCGATATGTGGTTCCCAGCTGAGCTGGTTATCTACTGTGACTCCAAGCAAACGGTGTTTTTAACTTGATCAAGGGGCTCAGAGTTCAAGTATAATGTTAAGGGCAGGAGACCACGTTGGTGTTTTTGGCGTGAAGTAATCAACATACTCTTTGTCTTTTGGACACTAATTATCATATGATTATGCTGGCACCAGCTTGAAACCTCATCAAGACTTTGCTGTAGAACTTCGTTTATTTTCGGCAATTCGCTGTTTGATGTATATATGGTAGTGTCATCAGCAAATAAGTCACACGTTGCATCGGGATGTGAGATACAGAATGGTAAATCATTGATAAATATGTTGAACAACAATGGGCCAAAAATTGATCCCTGAGGAACACCACACGTTATTAAACCTTCACTCGAGTAATTACCATTAAGCAAAACTTTCTGTCTTCTGTCACTTAAATAGGATGATATCAGATGTACGGTATTGGAATCGATGTGATACATCGGTAGCTTTCTTAATAAGATAGAGTGGTTGACTAAATCAAAGGCTTTTTTAAGGTCAAGAAAAACTGATCAAGAAGATGAAGTAACTCGTGTGGGCGACTGAACAACTTGTGTTAAACGAGGAAAAGAGATCATTGAATTCCACGAAGAGTAACAGTCTTTTAACAAATCAACATTAAAATCACCTAGGATATGTATATCACCCCTGCATTTCTGTACTGTGTCAATCATTGATTCAAAGTCATCAAGCCATGCCACTGTGGCCGCTGGGTTTTTATAAATAAACCTACAAGAACGGGTGATGACTTTGATGTTTTTATTTCCAGCCACATACATTCAATTTGCTTTGATTCTAGGTCAAATCTTCTAGTCACATATTGAATTATAGAGTCATGAATGTATATTACTATGCCAGTTTGACCTAGAACAGAGGCATCACGACGTAGAATAGCAAAATTAGGTATATGGAGATTGCCTGATCACTGATATTGTCTGTCAGGCGGGATTCAGTAAAGCCAAAGATATGAAATTGTGATGGCTGATTTAAGAGAATTGTGATGTCTGGTATTTTGCGGCAGAGATGATACACATTAAGGTGGCCAATGTTTAAGAGACGATCTGGGTTGTTGGTATTTGGTGACATGTCTTTCTGACTACAGGATAATGGGAGAAAAAAGAAACTGGTTGCACATGTGAAGTAACAAGAGAATGAGAAAGTAAAGCTAAATAACCGAAGATAAATACTCGATAACTGGTTTAACACGAACGATCTAATCTATGCAATAAGTAATGACACGCAATAAGATTTCCAAACACGGTACGTGGCACAAATGAGAGTTCAATGTTCCTATAACTCAATGCTGCCAAAATTATTATTTTTTTAAATCGCATAAGCGTCCAGCAATTTCTTATGTCCGGACAAATCCCAAGAAAATCACAAGCAGATACAAATATGCTTGTGATGAAAGTGTCAACACTCGCACGATATGTCAAGATGATGCCATCGCAGCACACATTTAAGATATTAAATAGATATTAGTAATCCAAATACAGTAAGACATGCTAGTCCATGAATTACTATTTTCAGCTTATAATATATCGGCATATAATACTGAAGGAATCATAAAACACTCTATGCCCGTTACATTTCTGTTGTATTGAGTATGAGCGCCTCGCATAGCCTGACATATTAGATAAGTCGACAGGCAGACAATGAAACATTCTAGTGATTATGATGTAGTGAATATCACCAACGAATTAAAATAAATAGAGAGTCATAGTCTATTCTATGCTCACCGCCTTCCTCGTATAATGTGTATGAGTGCACGTCAAGACAATACAGTAACGGGGGAAAAAAAAGCGATGGGCATAAAATAAAGTATGCTACTGACATGCTGAAAGGATCCTGCCGAGAATATCATTTCAAACGCAGACAGAGGTCATATTCAGTTTTATGCTTAACACCTTCGACAAGTGAGGTGGCAACATATGCTAGTAAAGCAATATTTCATTTTCTTTCTCAGACGCAGCTCACAATCAACGGTCGATGAAGATCTTGAATCGGCATCACATCGGAATATATTGTTAGAACTACAGGGTCATACCCTATTCTATGCCCTGCGCCTTCCAACATGTATTGGACGGTGAGTGTCTAGACATGTAGATTTCCAGTTGGGCTAAAGCGTGGGGCATAAAATGGAGTAAGCCAGTGACAAAACTGTGATTAAGACTACCAAAATAAAATAAGAAGGCCATACCCAAGTCTATGCCCATCATCTTTCTCACACAGAGATAAGAGGTGTATGAAGGTTATGAGCATAGAGTGGGGCATGCCACCGTGTATCGTACTGCAAACTCAGCTCATAATGTAGGGTTTTAGGAGTTCTGCAACAAGCCGCAGGGGGTCAAAGGGTTGTGCATGTGGAGCTGAAGGGGCCTTGAAGCCAGGTGAGTAGACAGGCTGCCCCATCTCCAAGGGGTTGACGCTGGGCTGAAAGTGTGTGGGTGTGGGTCGCACCATCTGTGGTGATGTAGGCCGGTAGACATGCTGGGCAGACATACCCATCTCAGAGTTGTGGCTGCAGAGGGGGTGTGGCGCCATGTGATGAGTACGAGGCAGGTAGAATGGCTGACCTGCAGAAGGTGATTTAGTAGCAGGGTCATAGTGCGGGGGTGTCAACATGTGTGCATCTGTTAAACTCTGAGCCCCAGTAGGCGTATGCTGGGTAGAGGGCGCTCCAGCAACCACCGCACTGTATAGACGTGTCTGGCCGAGCTCTTCAGAACGCTGAGGAGTCTCTGACTGCAGAGACTGCTGAGAGTGTGCAGTGTGCCCCCAGGGGTTAAAGCTGTGTTGTCGACGGTAATTGTTTCGAGCGGGCGTGTGCTCTGATTCTCTGCCCGCTGTAACCCTGTGTGAGCGATTCCCGGTGTGGGGGTTGTCACTGGATGGAGACGCGAATACAGCAGCTACGTTGAGTGCCAAGTACCTTGTGCCACGGGGGCTGGGGTGTAGTGAGTCTCGGTAGAGAGCTTGACGCGGTGCTTGATTAGCAGTGAGAAAGATGCTGCTATGGTCTATGAACTCAACGCCAAGTTTCTTGCAAGCAGTGCTCAAGTTCACATTTGACGTCAGGGTTGCTGGCTTTTTTGGGTGTGCACCTTTCGCAGGTACAATGGAAGACATGTGTAGTCTGGCAGCGGGAAAGGCTTTCTTGCATGTCTGAAGGAGATGGGACCACCTGCGTTCCTCCACAGCTGACTTGTCAGTGCAGTCATTAACCCCAACATGGATGGTGAGATGCTGCACGTGGGCCTGGCTGGGTAGTTACCCACTTCTCAATGTCAGCAATTTGTAGACCAGGGACTGCACATTTTTGGACTCTACTGCCTGCCGGCACCATCCTGTAGACATCAACTGGACGGAGCACGGAGTCTTCAACAAAGAGGAAGGTAACCTCGCCGATGATAGGCTGCTGGAAAAGCTGTTCGCATGATGAGAGGAAGTCATTATGTGTAGAGGACGTAGCTGGCCGATCATTGCTGACGGGGACTGCACCTTTTCCCGGTATAGCCGATTTCATCCGGCCAGTGCAGTTCCTGCTCTTGGGAACAATAGGGTTTGAGTCTTCACTGTTGTCATCTAGGACGGAAAAGCTATTACCTGTGGAGACAGTGGCAGTGGCAGCCACTTCACACGTTGTAGGCTTCTCAGTGGACAGTGAGGACCTGCAGGCTCCTGACGGCTTGAAACCTGGACGCCCGATGAAGCCACAGATTGTTGCGGTGCTTGCAGTGCTGTGATGTCCTTATTAGCGGCGAGAAGCTGACTAACCAGAGTGATGTTCTCTTTTTCCAGATCAGCGACCCGGGACTCGAGAGCTTTCAGAGTGGCGCCAAGCGGACTGGCTAGCGCGACCTTCTCCCTTTCCAGGTCAGCCACCCGGGCCTCGAACGCTTTTACTGCAGCGTCAAGCTGACCTAGCAGGGCTTTGTTTTGGTTATCCCGGATGACAATTCGGGATTCTACAGCTTTAACTGCAGCAACACCCTCCTTCCCAAGGTCAGTGAATCTGGCCTCGAGCTTTTTTGAGGCAGCTTTAAATGTATGTGTCAATTCATTGATTTCCTCTCCTACCTGTGCAATCTTTGTAAACAAGTGGGGCGTGTTGAAGACGGTGGGTAGGCGACGATAGCGGCGCGCGGAGCTGCAAATGTGCTTGATGCTGGAACTTGTTGGTGTGGAGCAGCAGTTGAGGAGTTCCTCTTCATCTGTGTCTGACCACTCCGATTCAGACATGTCATGCTTGCCCTTTGCGACTGGAGAATGGCAGCATTTCAGTAGTGTCTCCTCGTCGATGTCAGACCACTCGGCT
>BTPG01000003.1:138975211-139087711 GCA_036245525.1 Semisulcospira habei
GAGAGAGAGAGAGAGAGAGAGAGAGAGAGAGAGAGAGAGAGAGAGAGAGAGAGAGAGAGAGATTATAGTTATCTGGTTGTGTTCAAACTCTAATCAGCTTGTGTGGCATTTTCTCTTTGAGTCCCAAGCGGCTTTTCTCCGGAAGCGACAGTTGAAGATTGAAGAGAGAGAGAGAGAGAGAGAGGAGAGAGAGAGAGAGAGAGAGAGAGAGAGAGAGAGAGAGAGAGAGAGTTCTCGTATTTTACAATTATTTCCAAATCCCCTTCCACGTTAGCTGAGATGAGAAAATAAAAAACTAGATCAGGCTAGACTGTTGGAGGAAATCTTTCACTGGGAGGAAGGAGCAGTGGCTGAGGTGGGAAGAGGGGAAAGGTGGGAAAAAAGGGTGTTGGTGGCGGAATTTGTCTTCCAGTTTCGAAAACATCAAACACAAACTTCATGAGGGGAGGGGGGGGGGGGGGGGGGAAGGAGGGAGGGGAAAGGAGGGGAGAGGGGATACTCTCACAACTCTTTTATTATTATTATTATTATTATTATTATTATTATTATTATTATTATTATTATTATTAACATCATTATTATCATGTCGACATCATTATTACATTATTATCATTGTTATCGTCATAATTATTATCATAATTATCATTATTGTTTGGTTGTTTTGGTGTTTCTTTGGTTGTCGTTTCTTGTGATTTTTTTTTTTTTTGGGGGGGTGGGTGGGTGGGTGGGAAGGGTGGGATGAAGGAAGGGGGGGGGGGGCTACAAATATTTGAGGGGGGGGGGGGGGTGGCTACCTCTCCCACCCGTCACAGTCTGATACGTGTTATAACCTATAGTCCTATAATATTGTTTGTGTCCCTCTCATCTTGCAAACGAAACAGGGGAAAGGAATCCTATAACACGCAGAACGGTAGCAATTTTTGGTCGTAATATCGACCGTGACGCACTAAACACTGCAATATCGATAAAAGAAAGACAAAACACAAAAAAAAATAGTGCGAAAGATCTTGGCCCAAAGTTTACAGCCCTCTGAGGAAAAACAGAGACTCATCAATTAACCATTACGGCTCCGTCCGTTCCATATTCACCACCAATGGGTTACACTTTAGAACGTACAACGTCTACACGTTCACTCTTTATCTGTCGGTAGCGCTTTTTGTCGCGGTGATTCCTGTAGGAATCATCGCGACAAAAAAAGCGCTACTGACAGCCAAAGGCTGACAACGTAAGCGCAGCCGAAACTGTGCATGAATTGTCAGTATACATTTTGACAGCTTACTGTTAGTGCCAGATTAGGCTGCCCCCAGAAGCGGAATCAGCATAAGGTAAACATCGGATATAACAAAGCTCCAGAGGAACCAATTGTGTATTACATTGTCCGAAGTATGTTATAAGCAAAGTAATTGTGAAGCGAAGAAAACGAGTTGTTGAGGCCTCTAAACAAGCTTTGTTATATCAAACTTTTGCTGTACATCACCTCGTTATAAGCGAAGTCGATTGTACTTTGGTAAGCAATCTAAGCACAGTCGAAGCGATGTTTGATTCTTCAGGTTACAGTTTGACAGATCAAGGGTAGTGCCTGATTAGCTTGGAAACCTATGTCCATGCGTCAAGCTAATCAGGCACTACCCTTCAACAATTACAACTTCGTTGCTGTATTTCCCAAGCTCAACTTTCATGTCACATCTGCGTGAATCGTCGGAATACAAATTAACAAGTTAAACGCAAGGGTAGTGCCAGATTAGCTTGGCGCCTGTCAGGCGTCAAGCTAATCTGGCCGCTACCCTTGCGTCGTCATGGTTGATCCACTTCCCGAAGTGGGCGATGGATAGGTACGCCGGCCTGCCTGGTGTCCGGAATGAATGGAACTAGTCAGGGAACGGAAAACAAAATAAGTCCTTTTCTGTGGAAAGCGAGCCTTTCATTGTAATACAATGAAAATCTCGCTTTTCGCAAGAAGAAACTTACTGTCTTTTGCCTTCACGGGCCAGTAGTGGGGAGTTGATGAGATTAGGTGGCTAGTTGCGTCTCGAAACAAAGACTACTCAGTGACAATCGTTTGGCCATCTATCTTGTCTTAGGGCAACAGGTCTTAGGATAAAGGTCTGTTGACCTCTCCAGACTGAGGAAGAAAACCCGGGGAAAAGACGGGTTTGTTCTATAGCATATCCGCTGAAAGGTCGTGGTAAATCAAAGTGGCACAGACGCGGTACGAATTGATCAGTGTACAGGTCTTACTCCATAGGATATATAGCTGTCCTTACCACCCATTGACACTTTTGTGGCGAGGAAGTTAAACCCCGACCTAACTCTTGAACTGAGGAACGATGATGGAAATGTACTCCACAGTCTTTTGACCAACTATCTTGATGCACCGTGACAGCTTAAAGATAGTACTGTCTCATTTCTATGGTTAGTCCAGGACTTACTGAAAGCATATCAACCTTTTCGGCCTGTGGTACAGATTTTAACCCTTCACTGCCACTGGACGCTTAGTTTGCTTTTGAAACCTTTCGTTGATTCAACGACCGAAAAACAACAACCGTCTAAACAACATAGATACGAATTGACCTCAACACAATAGGCATAGATCCTCATGCGTCTTCGCAGTCGCGGGGGCTCTTGGGGATCCATGTCTCTTGCAGTTGGAATTTGTTCAGTTTTCACAGCAGTGAAGGGGTTAAGTCAAGCCGACCGTGCCGAAACACACACCACTACACATTTGTTTTCCACTGACAGTCAACTGGACACTTCACTGCCCTCTCAGCTATCTCAGTGTAATTGATCCTTTGACTGTCGGTAACGCTTTGTGTAGAGGCCGGTGATTCCTGCAGGAATCATCTCAACAAAAAGGCGCTAACGACAAACAAAGGGTTAAAGACAAAAACCGATTATCTACCTTATCTATTCGCTTTCACAGTCTGTCCATTTCTGCAGCATTACCTGCACTGTTAACCCCTTTCCTGCCACCGCTCGCAGACTGTGTTCCTGAAACGTGTGTTAATTCAACGTCAAAGAGCTCGAAATCGCATAAGGAAACATGGATACAAAGTGTTGTCAGTGAGAGGCGTACATCATCCAAGACCATCCAAAGGAACAAGGACACAAAGTAGTCTCAGCAAGAGGCATAGATCCTCATGAGCCCCCGCAACTGCGGGGGCTCGTGAGGATCTATGTCTCTTGCAGTTGGAGCCTGTACAGATTTTCCTCGGCAGGGAAAGGGCTGATGAGAGGATTCTCAGCTGAGGTGTCAGCAAGAGGCATGGATCCTCATGGTCCCCGCAACTGCAGGGTGCTCACGCAGATCTATCTTGCATTTGGATCATGTTCAGTTTTTCCTCTGCAGGAAAGGGGGTTGACCAGCGGGTTCACAGCTGAGATCTCCATGGTAATGAAAATGCAAGGGTTAGAGGTTTTATTGTGTTGACCCACCACCAGGGGTGTAGGGGGCTCTGGATAGAGGTAGTACCGTTGCTGTTCGGCAGCTGCGTCCTACATAGGACGGACGGGCATCACTGGTCCTCATCCATCTCCTTAATCTCTCACGTGCTGGCTCCAAGCGCCACACCCTGGCAAACCACCTCAGCTGGTGGGCTAAACCACGTGAGGGGGTGGTGTTCACATTGCACCACTAGGCGGATGAGCTGTTTCTGACAGCCAACGGCTAGAGGACGGAGGAGATCAGGTTGGATCCAACGGCCAAATGTGGGGGAGTAAACCCTTCAAATCAGGAGTGGAGCCCCGAAGGCAGACAGCTGCCTGTATTCACGCACTGTTCTGGTAGCTCCTGCAGCCAAACTGGTGCCAAACGTACTGCTTTGCATTCCTTTGGATACATCAGCGAGGCCGAGAGGGGGATCTTGACGACTGGGCATCCCAGGATCTCCATACACTTCGCCCAGGCTTGCGCACTGGAGAGGTCACTCCAATGACTGACCCAGCAAGCGCATACTCCATTGTCTTTCGAGACAGGATGCCGAAAAAAAAAATGCCCACCACACACCACACACCGCCATGTCCTGGAGAAGAAAAAGAAGAAGAAGAAGAAGAAAAAAAAAAAAACACCAGCCAGCAACCGTGCACACTGTATCCGTCGATTTTTAATCGACAATCTAAACAAAAGAATAACTTGAAACAAAAGACCTGTCACGCGCGGCTAAAGGGTGTGAAAAACATGACAAACATCGGTTGGATATTTCTAACTTTCTCCTCCAGAGTCAACAGGCGCACTGTGCAGGTCTACAAAATGTCGATGGAGTTTCTCTCGAAATGAAGTTAAGTGATGCCTTTCGGCTACTGACGACTATAGGCGGCTGTTACAGAGGATGGCTCGACCATGACAGCACGTGGGTAGTGCACGCATTCGCTTTAGTCGACCCCCTTCCTAAAGTCAGCTTAACCAATTCACTAATTGGGAAAATGCGATCACCACCCAGATGCAAGAGGCAAACAACGTCATGAGCCCCCGCGCAAGGGGCTCATGACGTTGTTTGCCTCTTGCTGACCCTAATTCCGTATCCACGTTCCTTGTACGGATGAAGGTTTTTGGGCGTTGAATTAACACGCATTTCACAGAAAGGCACAGCCTGCGGCCACTGGCGGTGAAGGAATTTAAAGAAGTGAAATGGAAGTATTGGTGATCAAAGTTTTGACAGATACTTGAACGCTGACACGACAGGAACAAATCCATTTGAGTTACTGCACGCTTTGAGTTTCGATTCCGCGGTTAACAGTTGATCCACACAGCAATTTCCCGCACTCGCTCAGGCCGCACGACTAAAGTTGTGACTTTGGACCTAACGGCCCCAGGCTATAAGGTCTAAACTCACAGAACAGCAAACATACTGTCGATACTGAGATGACAATGAGAAGCCTGTTTAAGAGTTTACCGTTGATGATTTTCGGGGGCTTGTATATAAAATGATCATATACAAGGAGAGAGTCCTTGAACAAACTAATAATATTACTACTTATATTATAAGTATTGAAACAAACTATGTTTATAGTAAACACATCTGGTCTAGATAATTGTATTCACTAAGAAATGATTGAAAAAAAAAGCCTCGCTTTGACTTTCGGGTTACTAAGCAAATTAGGCCAACTTCCCCGAGATCGCTTTTTTAAAAATATTATTATTATTTTAAACGTACACATGAGATGTTCGCGCAGCTCTAGGCTATTCGATGACTATAGCAAAAAGTTACCGCTGTAATTGCTAACCCCTTCTCTTGCCCGTCTGAAACAACTGCACACTGACCGATTTTCGCGCAAAAGAACACAATGTAACCGGGAACAAAACAAAACAAAAACATAAAAAATTATGAAACTAACAAGAGACATAAATCCTCATGGGTTTATGTCTCTTGCTGATGGCGTAGTGTTATCCGTGCTCCGGCAGTTACAAGGGTTAACAAAACGTCAGAGCGCATCATCGCTTGGGTGTACATCTCCGCACACCCATCTACAAGAGGCAGACAAATACGGGGCTCATGATAATCTCTGCTTTTGGGCCGGGTCTGGCACGCTCTATTAATTTACACCCGTCTTTCACAATATGGAATTTGTTGCAAAGACCTTCGATCGGCGGAGCCGGTCTGAGCGTTGTCTATGGGACAGCCTGCGCCATGCAAATAGCAATTTACTGACGCGTTCACGCACACACACTGGCTACAGTCAGCCCACAAGTGAGCGCCGATGTCATCGTCAGCGAAAACAAACAAGCGAGCGATCAGAGACGGACAAAGAACCGCGCTGACATATTGACAGATTGGGAGAGCACCTTTTACGTGTGCGAAATAAATGCCGTACTCGTTTAGCGAAAGGTCTCCGGGCCGGCGTCGGCTGCTGCTGGCCCTGCCATGTAAGATCGACCTCGACCCGAAGACATTATGCTTAAACCATTTATCCCCGACGCACTGCAGCAGGAGATGGATCGACCATGATAATTCAAGGGTAGTGAAAGATTAGCTTGGCGCCTGATGGCGCCAAGCTACTCTGACACTACCCTTGAATTATCATGGTTGATCCGTTTCCTGCGACTGGTATATCGTGCCAGGTATCAGTTTCAGCCCACTTAATCAAATTTCAAATACAAACGATTTTGAATTTTCAAAAACTACAGTAGCTCGCTTGAGCTTGCCCTTAGCACCACGTGAATGTTCTGTGTTTATGTACAGTGTGCGAGTGAATGCGCGTGATTCACGTGAGCGTGCTTGTTGGGTTCAGTTCGCGGCGGCGCTATGAGCCGATTTTCAATTGGGATAAAGCGCCTATTTAATGCGCTAATTATTATATTAATTATTATTATTAGCCAGTGCCAGCTAATCTTGCACTACTCTTGAATTATCATGGTTGACCCATCTCCTGTAACTGGCACATAGATGTTAAGGGACACCTTCAAAATGTTCCGTGGGTTTAAATGGGTCATCCTATATATGCGCGACAGTTTTCTGTCCCATCATGCAGTGCCAGACGATGAAGACCGTCGTTTCTGTCTTAAAACAGCACAGAGGAATATGGATTCAGCAGGAGGGACATATTCATATAAGCCCCTGCAGAGTACAAGCACTCACTAAGATCTGTGTCCATCAAAGATGGATACAGTCTACTGCAAACTGTGATTTCTGAAAGCGGAAATTGAAACGAAGCGCCCTAATCAGTAAGCGCGGACACTCGTGGGAAAAGTACGGTCGAGTGTTGGTCTGTTTTAAGTGACAGAATAAATAAAATAACAACAACAAATGAGACTGAAAATGTATAAACACATTCCTACCTCGAACAAGTTCTCATTTTCTTTCTGCTCTGTGAAGACGAAAGATATAAACTGCGCTTCTTTTTCTTTTTCTTTTTTTTTTTTTTTGGTACATGCGAAATTGTTATTGTATTACAAACATTAACTTAACACATTCTGCCCCAAGACCGAAATCCCCAAATTGTGAAGTTGCCCTTTGAAGGACTTTGTAACAAATGTAAAAAAGATCGAGCATGATAGTTCAAGGGTTGTGCCAGAATAGCTTAGCGCCTATAGGTGCCAAGCTATTCTGGCACCACCCTCGAAGTATCATGCTCGATCAATGCCTTGCTGTGGTGTGTCGGAGCTGAATGAGTTAATGCCTTTTGCATTCATACGGCGGTTATTGAGGTCTCGAACAACTTCATTTAATATATATTCATTATTCATTGCTTCTAGCCTCCCCTCTCGGGGGAGGACTGGATATCCTCCAGCGGGTTGCGGGGCGCCTGGGGGTAGTCCCTATTACTTTATGTAGTAGGTGTTCAGTGGAAGGCTCAAAAGATCTAATAAGCGATGCAGTCACAAAAGGACAGCTGATGTCCTGATGACACAATGCAAGCTTACCAGCCTGGATTTCCATGGCATTAGCACAGCATTCTCAGAATTTATTGAAAAATTATATATATATATATATATATATATATATATATATATTATATATATATATATATATATATATATATATATATATATATATATATATATATATATATATATATATATAATATATAATATATATTATAGAGAGAGAGAGAGAGAGAGAGAGAGAGAGAGAGAGAGAGAGAGAGAGAGAGAGAGAGAGAGAGTCGTAGTATGATTCAATCACACCAGACGCACGCGCGTAGGGATCTTGTGAAGAAACTTCACTCAACTGCAACTCGTCACACGTGGCACAAGGTTGTAGACCACTCTGGAGTAACAGTTCCAACAATATTTTATTGCAGTGATGCAATCTCTGCACAATGCATCCACAAATGCACCAACACAAATACACTGTCTTCTCTACAATGCATCAACACTTTTGACACACTGCGTCTCTCATACAATGTATACACATATTTCCTAAAACCGTCTTTTATACAATTACAAATTTCCAGAGCAATCCAGCAAAATCACACAACACAACCAATCAGAAAAGAAAACGTAACCAAAACTTATTAATATTCATGAAAAAGAACACTCTAGAAAGAATTACAGCTTTTGACTAACATCTAGGCGCATTCGATACAATGTAACGAAATGTAACCAACCACTTTGATGTCATATTTTTGAGGCCACTAGAATAATCGCGCCCGTTTTGAGAGCGCTCTAGGTCAAACGAGGTCGAGCTACAGCAACAATGTAACGAAAAGACGCATTATTCTAGCTACACAACAGAAGTCGATCGCAATTCTCCAAGCAAAAGAAAATGAATCCCACCAAAAAGGTACGTAATTCCTATTATATCCAAAACAACTCAAATGAATATCGGATCCTTACCACGACCAACACACACACGCTCTCAAAAGAATAACACAACCACAAACGTAACAGTCACTTGTGTTTGAATTGATGCAGATGTACATATATCAATGATATCATTACTTTTCAATTTCAATTTTGCGGTGAGAGTTAGTTCAGGTTTGATGAGATTTAATGTGTAGCGGATCAAACATTACAGCTCAACAGCAGTGCCAGAATAGCTTGGCACCACTCTTGGAACTATCACTGTCATTGTTCCTTGATCTGTGGTGTAATCTTCAAAGGTAATAACAATATTAACCTTTGTGCCTCAATGTGCTAAAATACATTCATAATCCAGACCCCGAATGGCGACTGCCAAGCCTGAAAAATGCAAAGAAAATCCCACGAAAGAAAAGCGCGCAGAAAGGACAATTACAGCACAACGTTTCTAAGTGTGTTTGAACTGTAGTGTAATCTTCAAAGATAATAACAATATTGACCTTCGTGCAATAATGTGCTAAAATACATTCATAGTCCAGACCCCAAATGATGACTGCTAAGCCTTTAAAATGCAAAGAAAATCCCACAAAAGAAAGAAACACACTTAGAACGGACAATTACAACACAGCGCGTTGTAGTTGACCTTTCTAAGCGTGTTTCCTTCTCTGTTGGGATTGTCTCAAATTACATTCATGCCGACACTAAAAACATCAAAATGCAAAATAACTGTTCTTTCCACCATTTACAGCAGGAAACACAGACAGTGAGATTCACCGGCTGACTTTTCAATGAAATCGAAATAGCCATAATCGTTGTACTATTTGGTTACGGATCATAATCCATGGCAACCGAGATCCGCAAGAGTAAACACGCAAAAATGGCATACCTAACTGCTCCACCATACCGGAAACGTACGTTTTGGCCTAAGTGAAAAATCTATAAATCTACATCCGCACTGCAATCTGACCCGGCGGCGCTGCGTCCGTTTTTGTCAGCCGGACAAAAGGAAACCATCCCAGAAAGCGAAGGCCTTCATGCCGACGTCGTTCGCAGTGGGCCCGCGCACAACAGTGCGCGGGCCCACTGCGACTGACGTCGGTCCGAGAACCTCTTGCGTGATAGATATTTCTCTCAGAATCTGTCACTTGCCTGTTAAGCTCCATCTGTGTGTGGGAAACCGGTTTTTATGAACCCATGTATCCATGTTGATAGATCTGAGGCGAGTCGGTGCTTCTTGTTACAAAAGGACTACAAATTCGCTTCCTCTTCAAATGTCGACGGGGTTTGACCCCTTCACTGCCAGCAGCAAGAATTAGCTATTGCTAGATCAGAATCAGGTCAAAGGGAGTAGGTTGAGCCGCTTGACAGTAAGGAAACAAAGTACAGTCTACTCCGCTTATAACAAGGTTGGATATAACAAAGGTTAGGACATAGCAACACTTTTTCGAAGTTCCCAACAGCAGTTTTTCAGCGTAAATTACTTCGCTTATAACAAACATCGGATATAACAGCAAGAAAAATTGGGTCCCCTGGCGATTTGTTATATTCCGGAGTGTACTGTGCCGATGAGCTCCAATCACTCTGGAACGCGTCCTCGTAGCAGTCGTGCTGATACAACCGTTTAAGTGCCGGAAACTGCCAGTTAATCAAGGCTGCGTGAGACACGTACACAGGGAAAAAGTCGTTAGCAGTTGTATTTCTTGTGGTAAACAGAAAGTTTCACAGTCCTCTTACCGCACATACACCCTGCGGGATTCTCTCCCATATTCCCGGTTTTGCAAGAGGCGTGTCCAGATACTCGCATCTCATGAGTAGATCCCCAAGTGCCTTTGCGGCCTCAAAACTCCTGCAGCTTTAACAAACAAAAGCTCATGAGGCTCTTGGGAAAAGAAAACATTCTCTCACTCATTTACATCTGTCATTCGCAGACGAATAAAATGCGCCGAATTTCACTGCCAAAAATTAGATCCAGAAAATCCGTTATGGATGAGGGCAGTCAGTCTCCGAGTTCTGCCGATGACAGCTTTACCTTCCAGCACACCTTTGCAAGAGGCACAGATCTTCATGAGCCCCTGCATATGCAGGGGCTCTTGAGAATCTATCGCTCCTGTTGAGAGGAATTCTGTCCATGTATCTGCAACCTTTGCGATGATCAAGAGAGTACGTGGGAATCAGGCCTTTGACAGGCGGAATAATAAGCTCAATAATCTCCTCTCTTGACCTACACTCTCTAGGATTGGAGCCGCTTTCAGTCCTCGAATGCGAGCCGTCTGTGAGTACTGGGATGTGCTGGTCTGTGATTTTGGGCCTTACGGCTTTTAGCCGTAAGTCCAAAACCACAGACCAGTATTACTGGGTACGGGTGTTGAGAGACCTACTACATAAAATATGACAGAATCTATTGTGCACGCCTCATGGGGAATGAACGTATTCTAGTCTGTGTCATTTGGTGACGTATCGTATATTCGTATCGAATCGCATCGCATGGCATAGCATCGCGTGTCGGGTCCTTATGTATCGCATATTCGTATCGAATCGCATCGCATCATATCGCATCGAATTGCACCGCATCGCATCGTGCCGTATATATATATTTTTCTTCGTTTTGCTTCGTTTCTTTTCTTCTCTATTCTTTTCTTTCCTTTCCTTTCCTTTCCCTTTCTTTCTTTTCATTGCTTCCATTTTTGTTTCTTTTCATTCCTTTCTTTTTCTTTTCTTGTCTTTCCTTATCTTATCTTATCCTACCCTATCATATATTATCTTATCTAATATTTGTATCGTATCGTATGTCTCACATAATCTTATTTTATATCATCTCATCTTGTTTATCTCGGTTACAGCGGTCCAGAGAGCAGAATGGTGACTTTAGGCCAACGTCAATCATCTGCTCACAGCTGAGCACTGTTCATGCCATCCAAGGCAGACGCCAGCAGCAGGTCCTTCTGTTTACTGTGCAGGGAATGAAGCTACCAGACATACCGTATCGACTAAAGCAAGAGGTGTTTTTTGGTTCACTGACCATGAGCTTATATTTAACTTATTCGAGACGCACCATCGACTAAAGCAAGAGGTGTTTTTTGGTTCACTGACCATGAGCTTATATTTAACTTATTCGAGACGCACCACATTGGCATAGGCGGTATACTGCAGCCACATACTGTAGGCGTCATTTAGCTGTAAATGTGAGATCGTGCTGTGATATCATTTGCCATCGATTTTGGATTTTTCTTTCTTGAGCCCTGCTTTTCTTTGTTGAAACGAGGATAAAAGGAGAAGAGAACATGCCTGTATATTTCCCGCCGTGAGATGGCCTTAGTTGCCTGTTCGGCGTTAAACCCAAATAATTACCTAACTAACTTGTAATTTTCTTCAGAACACATTCTTTAACTTCCCAGCACCTTTTATTTGACCTAATTTAATCTTACTCCACCTCCGCCAACCAAGCCAGTTCGAAACTCGCATTCGCCTTCCTTCTATTGATTTTGTAATACGCCAAACGTCCCTCACACGCCAGATGGACCCAAGATCACTTTGGCGTAAGCCAAAGCGATCTTGGGTCCGTCTGGCGTGTGAGGGACGATCCATCTGGCGTGTGAGAGGCGTTTGGCGTTACAGCGTGCTGCCCTCAAGCAATCTTGCCACAGCAATGCGGCCGCGGGTTGACCTGGCGTACTGAGTCATTTTTCCTCGTTACGTTTTTCTCACGCGACGTCACCACGCCAAGACGACGCAAGTTGGAACAGACACACGCCAAAGTAAACACAGGTTGCTCTGGCGTATGGGTCGTCGGCGAAATTTCACAAACATCTCTCCCCTTTTGAGACTCCCACGCGCGCAAGACGCCCTGACGAAGTTTAGAAAAAGCCAGACATCGCCCACAGCGCATGTCCGGACGGCGAAATCATGCCCGGACTGATGTTCGCTGTCTTGCTTTCGATCAGACGAGCATTTAGGAGAATGAAATAGTCTAACCTTGAGTAATTTACCAAATCTATTCGAAGAAAACATATTATTAATAAAAGTAACGTTTGCTTCGGTATTACGACTAAACTGAACAGAAGTTACTGTCATCCGGGCAAATTTGTACTATATGACCAAACCAATAGCAAAAATTGAATTCGGTTATGAATCTACCACACATTGAAGAGATCAGTCGAAGACTATGACTTTATTAACCCTTTGGCTGTCGGAAGCGCTTTTTGTCGAGGTGATTCCTGAGTCACGACCTGGACAAAAAGCGCTACCGACAGCCGAAGGGTTCACAGTAAAGCTACCTCACACGTTCCGTTGACTGTTTAAGCACAATACTGACAAATGAATCATTTATTAACTAAACTGTGATTAGCGCTAACGAGTAAGCAACGTCGACCTTGACTGTTCTCTTGAGACAATCTTGTCAGTGAGAGAATAGCTTTTCACTGTTTTTGACCTTTCGATCCTTCCTCTCTCTCTCTCTCTCTCTCTCTCTCTCTCTCTCTCTCTCTCTCTCTCTCTCTCTCTCTCTCTCTCTCTCTCTCTCTCTCTCTCTCTCTCCCTCAGTCTCTCCCTCCCTCCCGCCCGCCCTCCCGCCCTCCCTCCTTCTCTCCCTCCCTCTCTCTCTCTCTCTCTCTCTCTCTCTCTCTCTCTCTCTCTCTCTCTCTCTCTCTCTCTCTCTCTCTGCGTGTGCCCTGCACTCCATTCACCCGTTAAATCTCTTTCTTTCTCTTAGCCTTTGACACTGCAGGCACGGCGGTTCCGGGAGTGTATAAGGATTGATTTTTGTTGGTTTCCGGGCGCTCACGATACACCCACACTCACCCACACATTCAGTTAACTCTTTCAAGTCATCAGCGAGTTGGCTCATGCCTTTTATAATCTGGAAGTACAAATCTGCTAATTTGTCGGCTGCACGGTACCTCATAAGTCTCAAGAACAAGTCAGGCGGGCCCGTCTTCAGAATTAAGAACAATGGTTCATGATTTAGAGGATGGGTACACCGCGATGGCTCCATGGCTGTGCCTGATCGGGTTGCTGTGTTCGTAAGTTGTCACGGCACAATCTGAAAGTTGTCACGGCTGATAAATCTCCTCCTTTAACGCACGAGGTGAAGAGTGGAAGGTTGGAACTCGATGGCCCCTCTCCTCTAAACAATACAAATGGAGTTTAACACCGTACAAGCCGTTGGCAACACAGGCTGTGGGGAGTGTGGTGATGTTATAGCGCTAGAACTGGCGAAAGAGGTGAGTTTTGAGGGCGGACTGGAAGGAGGAGAGAGAGTGTTTCTGACGGAGAGAGAGAGTGGGAGAGATAAACATAGATGCAAAGTAGTGTCAGCAAGAAGTATAGATCCTCATGCTGCGGGGGATAATTAGGATATATGTCTCTTGCAGATGGATCCTTTTCGCTCTTTCTCGACGTTGAAAGGTTGATATGTGCAGTTAGTGATAGCACTTTGGCATACCGTCTTCATATGGGGTAAAACTATCTGTTGGCGTGTGAGTTTGGATCTTATGGCGTAGACTGTAACGCAAAATAAGAAACCGGCAGTAAAGTAAGAAATTTTCTGAGTCCAGATTCACAGAATACTATATATATATATATATATATATATATATATATATATATATATATATATATATATATATATATATATATATATATATATATATATATATATAAGACGCTGCCAAAAGCCAAAATGCACTTAATAAGATTTGTTCCAAGAGAAGTAATTTTCATTTCAATTCTGAAAATGCTCTGCTGTGCTAATGCCATGGAATTCCAGGCTGGTAAGCTTGCATTGTGTCATCAGGACATCAGCTGCCCTTTTTGCATCGCTCACTAGATCTAGAAAGAGAGCGTAGAGGGGGAGAAGGAATGACAGACCTATCATTTTGAGCCTTCCACTGAACACTTAATGCATAAAGCATTAAGGACTAGCCCCAGGCGCCCCGTAATAGGGGGAGGGGAGGGGGGATCGGACAAATTGCAAACACAACGCGTGTACCAGAAGCCGCTTCCAGAATCTACTTGTAGCACCACTAGTCCAGCGCGGATTGCATCCCTAAAGCTTTTATACATGTGATGTTGCAGTGGAAGAAGACAGACTAATTTTGAAAAGCAACACCCAGGCAATTTTGTGGTGTAATTATTCTTACTTTTAAAGAAAGGCGCCGCCAAAAGCCAAAAATGCACTCAATCAGATTAGTTGCAATATATATATATATATATATATATATATATATATACACATTACTAGAGTGGTTTTAACACATTATAAGGTCTTAAGATCACGAGAGTGAGATTCTCTGTATCACCTAAACACCGATGTAAGAATCGGTTTCTTACTTACGTTTTCTTTGCATAAAGCCGATGTGAGTTGGTTTTCTGCACACGCCTAAGCACAACACAGCCGCCATTGTGTCTTTGGCAAAGAACATGACGTCCTTTACTTTGTAATGTGACGTGGACATTTCGGATGTCAGACAAATGTTTCTACATAACGACTAATAGCGCAATACATGACGCCAGAGTGTTAGTCGTCATTATGAAATGGCGTCATTACGCGTGAGCTGAAAGTAGGTCAAGTTTCAATATCGTGTGCGCCCGTACCTATTTGTTGACCAGATGTGTGTGTGTGTGTGTGTGTGTGTGTGTGTGTGTGTGTGTGTGTGTGTGTGTGTGTGTGTGTGTGTGTGTGTGTGTGCGTGCGTGTGTGGTGTGTGTTGTGTGGTGTGGTAGTGGTGATGCCGTTGTGTTGGTGGTGGTGGTGGTGGTGGTGATGTGTGTGTGTGTGTCTGTGTGTGTATGTGTGTGTGTGTGTGTGTGTGTGTGTGTGTGTGTGTGTGTGTGTGTGTGTGTGTGTGTTTGAACAACAAACACGCTGTCGTACGCTTGTAAACACGATGGTTGTTGTGAAGAAACCAAACAGAAACTAGGTCAAAACGTGAATGCACTTTATAACTATCTCTTCAGTCTAGACTGAAAAAGAAATGTCACTTCCGTCTGTGTGTCTCGTACTTCCGGTGGCTGTCCGAGCTCCGAAGGTCGTCTGGGTTATCACTGGATAAGTGCTACTGACAAAAGGTTACATTGCCTCTTTTGTTCTAAAGCTAGTACACTGAGGGCTGAGGTGTACGCTAGTGTGAGTCGTGCCCTGTCAAGACTACACAGACTTTCAGGATATAATAATATGTAAACTATGATAGATCTAGTGTGGTGCCAGAACAACATGGCGCCAAGCTACTTTTGCACCACACTTGAACTATCATGGTCGGTTAAACCATAATTATTTTCTCGTGGTGTATCATGGTTAAATGCGTAAAGGGTACAACAAAGTAAAGTTTAGAAACATCTCGAAGACACTATGATCATAATGGTGATTGATGTGTGCAAACAACACAGCATTATGGTGATAATGGTCATGTGTGTAAAACAACACGGCATTTCAGACATAAAAATAAAATGCTTCACGGAATTATTTACTGTTATTTCACGGATGCCTGTTGTTAACTTTAGTAAATTTGCAAGAATTATTCTTTTACATTACTTTACGTTCTCCTACTTCTCCCTTTTAATCATAAAATTAACCCATTTAGCCCCACGTGTGCATTTCCGAAATTTTGGAAGTATCATTTAACGACTATGTGCATGTTGCAGGAGATGGATTGACCATGATAACTCAAGGGTAGTGCCAGATTAGCTTGGCGCCTTCAGGCGCCAAGCTAATCTGGCACTACCCTTGAATTATCATGGTCAAGCCATCTAATGCTGTAGGGATCCGGGGTTAAAAGGGTTAATAAGCTTGCACTGTATCGCTGTTTATGAAAATGTTTACGCTATATCTTACCTTGGTGCCAGTCACTACAACTACAGGGATTGGAAGCATGTGTACGAGTTATGTCTTAGTCAGCGACACATGAGGCCGAAACTCATGAAGGCTCCCTGGCCCTGTGCGTACAGGACTGCATACAGCTCAGTACACTTGTACGTAATTGCTTTTACGACAAAGTCTAATCCTCTTAGAATTCAGACTAGGGTGTCTCAACATGCCTTTGGTGTATATTATAATCTATACCAAGGTTACAGCCGAGCGTAGAAAATGCAAAGAAATTCCCCCTAAAGAAAGAATTGATTGATTGATTGTACATTGCTTAACGTCCCGACAGCAACAAGGCTTTCTCAGGACGTGCCTGCACTGCTTGTGAAAAAAAACTAAACAGAAAATTGAATGTATGTCGCCAGCCGGTCAAATACGTTAAATAAACCTACAACATGGGGCATAAATAGAGCTAAGACCATTTAGCAACACACATCCAATATCAAGAGCTACAGGCAGTGCAGACAGTAGGGAGAGTTTTAAAAAGGCAAATACAGATGAATGGACAAAGGGTAGACAGAAACACATGCCCCAGAATAGAGAGAAAAACCCACCCTGTGGGGCTGACCAGGGTGACCCTGGGAACTAAAAAATACCTAACCCCACCCAAGTCCCCCAGGGCAGACCCGGGTGGGGAACCTAAAGAAACATGCCGAAATAGCTTTATTGTTCTGTGTAAGCGTGTGTATTGTTATTCTAAATATTTTTTATAAATTATGGCGCACTTGTCCTTTCTAAGCGTGTTTCATTCTTTGTTGGAATTTTCTTTGCATTGTTCAATCATAACAGTCGCCTTGTTTCGTTTAGATTCTAAAAGGATTAGATCTACGTGTATAAACGTGTTTCTTTCCATGATAGGAATTTCTTTTATCTCTTTAAGACTAACAACTACTGCCGCTCTCGGGTAAACCCCATGTTCAATATTTGCCAACATACATGTTGAAGAACATAACACCACAGTAAACAAAGTTCATCGGGCCGTCGACGGTCGCTGTGGACCCGCGCACGACTGTGCGCGGGACCACTGCGGCCGTCGTCGGCCCGAAGACCTTTTGCTACTGTGCACTGCATGCCATGCAATTTGTGTATTTCTCAGTTGAAAATGACCCTGCGTATTTCGTGTTATGGTCTGTGATTTCGCGCGGCTCGGCTTGATTGTTGTACATTGCTTAACGTCCCGACAGCAACAAGGCTTTCTCAGGACGTGCCTGGACTGCTTGTGAAAAAAAAACCTAAACAGACTGAATATTGAATGTATGTCACCAGCCGGTCTAATACGCTAAATAAACATAAGACCATTTAGCAACACACATCCAATATCAAGAGCTACAGGCAGTACAGACAGTAGACTAAGAGAGTTTTAAAAAGGAAAATACAGGTGAATGGACTAAAGGTAGACAGAAACGCATGCCCCAGAATAGAGGAGAAAACCCACCCTGTGGGGCTGACCAGGGTGACCCTGGGAACTAAAAAATAGTTAACCCCACAAAAGTCCCCCAGGGCAGACCCGGGTGGGGGCCGCTCGGCTTGAAGTCCTAGATTCCAAACTCACAGAGCAAGAAATATATGATTTCTAAGCCACTGCCATTCTTTGTCGCCTGGCTGTAAGGCGTAAGGTTGAAAATCACAGCATATCACACCAATAATGTTGATTTCCAAATTTCGAGAAACTCTGTGGAGGACAAAGCTTCCACTTCACTGTCACTGGACGCACATTGTGTTTCTGAAATCTTTATTCATTCAATTATCCGTTCAAGGAACATGAAGCCAAATTGGTGTCAGCAAGAGGCATAGATCCTCATGAGCCCCTGCAAATGCGGGGGCTCATGGGGCTCTATGTCTCTTGCATCTGGATTGTTTTCACTTTTACGAGGAAGTGACTATTTCGTGACTTTCCAGAAAAGTTAACACATTGGGATTCAAAGCCGAGATAAACTTTGATATAATAAAAAAGTTTCTCTTTGATGACTACATTACAGTTTAGGAGGCAGAATGACTATGACAGGTCAAGGGTGGTGCCAAAACAGCTTATCGCCTGCAGGCGACAGCAGTCTGTTCTAGAACCACACTTAGGAAGAAAGCATGAAGATCACCCAGTTGCAAGAGGTATAGACCCTCATGAGCCCTCGCAGTTGCTGGGGTCCATGAGGGTCTATGCCTGCTGCTGTTACCTATTTGTATCCACGCTCATTTGACGGCTGGAGATCTTTGGCGTTGAATTTACAATGATCTAAAAAAAAAAAAAAAACACTCTGCGTCAACTGGTAATGAAGAGGTCAAACGAACACTGACGATCGCTCCGTGCAATGTGATAGTCTGTCCGATCTTATTCAGTTATTGGGTTAACACATGTAGCCCCCAGCGAGGGTTAATAAACAGAAGATAACTCGCGGCTCTGAAAGCTAGAGGATAACCAACCGCACTAAATACAGGACAGTAATGTCTATTTTCTAATCTGCTCCCGAAAGTAGGTCCTCAAAACACAAAAGTTCTTCGGGCCGAGTCGGCCGATGCTGGCCCGCGTACACGCGGGCCAGCATCGGCCGACGTCGGCCCGATGACCCTTTGCGAACAGGGCCGGTGCTTCTCAAAGGAAATCAATGCCCTATGGACCATCGCTGCGATGGGGGAACCGCGCTTAATAATAGGGGACTCTCGGGCGGTATCTCCTGAAACATCGTACACTGAAGACATAATGATCTCCGCTGCCCGAGGCGCAGACGTGTTTATAGCGTTGTTACAACTCCCAGCTCGTGCTATACTCCGCCAGAGAAAACAATTCAACTCAACGCATTTTATCCCCTGCGCATACTTCAGGAGATTTATAATATTAATGCCATGTGGCGGAGGTTGCAAAAATACTATTCACTGATTGACCCATTCAGCCCTGACGCACTACAGCAGGAAATGGGTCGACCATGATAATTCAAGGGTAGCGCCAGATTACTAGCTTGGCGCCAAGCTAATCTGGCACTGCCCTTGAATTATCATGGTCGACCAATCTCCTGCAACTGGTGCATAGTCATTACCCGGGATGACGCCTCCAAAATTTGGGGAATACGGCCGTCGGGCTGAATGAGTTAAATAGGACAACAAGATGGTCTTCGCGTGAAAGCTTAAGTTGTAAAAAAAATTTTAAAGAAATAAAAATAAATAAATTAAGGGTTTTCGAGAATAAAGCAAAAACAACCCACCAAAAAAGATATGTTTACATTTTGGTCAGAATATATTATTCGAGCCTTCTTCGCAAGTCGTCATAAGATGCAAGTTCAAGATTTCGTTAGACTATGGAGAAAATAATCAAAGATGGCAAACGCATCAAAACATGACCTCGCGCCAAAAAAAAAAAAAAAAAAAAAAATGTCACTAACGAGGTTGCATGAAGTTGCATGCGCACACGTACACCATCGAACTAAGATTTGTGCGCTGTAGGACAAATGACAGCATACCAGTGAAGTGTTTTAGTCTTAACATCGTTTGCCACCGCGACGGTGATTTAAAAGAACAAGGCATTGCATGAAGAGAATACACAGTTTAAAGCTGTGGCCATTGAATTTTTCTTTTCTCAGACGAGATAGGAACAATGGATCCTTTGCAAGGCAGAAAACAAGGAAGGACTAAAAAAAAAAAAAAAATCTTTAAAAGTATCTGATTCTTTTAACATCCTGAGAGAAATAGGCTCACATTATAACGTCACAGTCGTTCTCTAAAGTACCAGCCGTACAAGGCGGATCGATCCTATGATAGTTTAACCCCTTGACTGTTGAGAAAAGTGAACACGATGCAGCTGCAAGAGGCATAGATCCTCATGAGCCCGCGTGTAGCGGGGGCTCATGAGGATCAAAGCCTCTTGCTCACATCACTTTGCATGCATGTTGATTCGACGGGCAGGGACTGCTTGGCGTTGAACTAACGAAGTTCAGGAACGCGGACTGCGTCCAACGGCAGTAATGGCGCTGAGGTCGATCCCGCTCGCACAGTTAACGCATAGCAAGCCTCTTTTAAAGGAACAGCGTAAACTGGGGTACTTTGGACTTTGGAATATTTAGCGCGAGTGGAAGCTTCAAACACCTGTTGATCGATATAGCTCGCTCGCGTACTTTTAGTATCACGGCTAGAGTGCTTCGCTAGGAAGCAGGTCTGATCGACTGTTCAATTTTTTTATAATGTATTTATTTATTTATTTATTTATTTATTTATTTATTTATTTTATTATTATTATTATTATTATTATTATTATTATTATTATTATTTTAGGGGGGATGTGTGTATGTGAAATCGATGTCAGTTGCCCTTTCAACTTCCGCCAGTGGACGCAGGCTTTTGAAGACACGGAAAATCCAAGGCAATGTCATAACACATTCCGGCTTCTAAGGAGCACAGATATAAAGTGGCGAACAAGAGACAACGAACTTCATGAGCCCCCGCATAAGCGGGGGCTCATGCAGTTCTTTGCCTCATGCATTTGGCTGGCGTTCTCATTTTCCTGGCAGTTAAGGGGCTAAATAACCCTTCAACTATTATGGCCGATCTGCCTCTCGCTGTGGTGCATTAAGAATGAATGCATCTTTTACGTTTGTCTACACTGATTGGACGCAGACCACATGAAAACGACAATGTTCAAAGACAAAAATAAACCAAAGGAAAACATAAAACAGAATGGCCATTATATTTTTATTTTTCTTATATGTTTGTTTTGCCTTTGAAGAGCACATTCACAAACCTGCATAGGATTGGTGTGAGTTTGCGCATCAGAGGTGTAGCGGACGCCGCTGGACAGATTTACCATTTAAGGCCATGAGAGCTGCATTGTGAACCAGACAAGTCAGTAATGACACCATATCGAAAGGAACTCTGGGAAGGCTTGTCATGGACGAGGTGTAGTGCTTTTGGGGCCTTTCGAGCGCATATATCCCATCTTGACCAAACTTCTCTTAACCCATATCATACTGAGGCTAAAAGCTTCAAATGTGTACACTGCCATATGCAAGCTACATTATAGTACTTACAGATAAGGATATAGACCAATGGCTTTAGTTCAAGGGTAGTGCCAGAAAAGCATGCCCCCTAGAGGCGCCAAGCTATTCTGGCACTACCCTTGAACTATTTTATTCAAACTTATTTCACACAATGGTGCATTCCGAATGATAAGGGTTAACAGAACTTATGTGAGTTTTCACTTTCGGTACACTACAGACCCATGAAGCCTGCACATGTCCCATGGCAGCGGCTAGCTCTTCTGTTTCGGTAGGAAATTTATTTCCTGTATTAGAGTTGCTGTTAGACGACGTAACCCGCGTAGGATTTATGGACCGTTGGCTGTTCTCACACCAAGTCTGATTTTCTCGTTTATAAATAACCGCCCACGGACTGACAACAAATCTAACTTAAGCTGACCAATTTGGTCTTCACTTAGTCTAGAGAACTACACTCTTTTACCCCGTAGCGGTCATTCCTTGGAATCAGTTGTATGAATGTACTTAAATCCTGCGAACGCGACTATGCAAGGTGCTCTCTCAAAGAAGCACCTTGCTCAGTGGCTCGCGTAGGATTTAAGCTCACTGATGCAATTGAAGTGTATGTCCAACGTAAATGCTGCGCAAGCCATTAAGCAGAGCAGCCTGCTTAGTGGCTTGCGCAGGACTCGATTCGAGCTCATTCATGCAACTGCATCAGACACTCTCCTCAAAATCTCGCCAAAATCAGTACCGTCTGTGGAAGCTTGTGGCTAAACACACCCATCTGTTAAGAAACTCTCCTAATCTCCCCCGCCACTCGCCTCCCCACCCCCACCACACAAACACTGACTGACACACCATCCCCCCCATCTCACCAACCGGGCTAATAGCCAATGTACTTACAAACGCACGGCCCCGATTTGGTCTATAGTCCCCGTCAGGATCCGGATGTTGAGAAGCAAGTAGACTTTGGTGCTGAACACAGCCTAAGGCCGCTTACATCCTACGTTAATCAAATCAAATCTTGTATCAGGGTCCCCCTCCCCCTGTAACCCTATCAATGCCAAGGAAAATCGAACACCATTCAACTGCAAGAGACATAGATCCACATGATCCCCACAACTGTGGGGGCTCATGTGGATCTATGCTTTTTGCTTTCCCGGCCCACTTTGCATCCATGATCTTTGGACGGAGAGGGCACATGGCGTTGAGTTTTTTTTTGTTTAATTTAGAGACAGTTTCCGTCCACTGGCTGTAAAGGGGTTAACTACCTTCTGCATGCAACCATCGGTACTGTTGACAGTACAGGAGGCTGCATGCACAAAGGGGTTAAAAATACTATCCCCAGGGATTTTAGGCATAAGGGTCGTCACAATATTTTGTCTGTGCTACAAAAGGTCTTCCATTCAGAGAAGTCCCAGATGGGTGTGCCAAATAACACAGACTGAATCACAAGCCCCAGAAACCCAAACAGATCCTGAGGCCAGTTAATTCCCTCTACTATACAGTACGAAAGCAAATCTTGTTATATAAGCCGAGGTGAACTCTCTCACTCATTGCACGCAAGAGACAATGCATCTCATGGGCATTTTCAACTGAGGAGGATCTCTGCTATATGTGGTGTCACGTACCTCTATGTTTCTAAAGCAGAAAAAATCAAGTGGACGCTCTGTGGTGCTATTCAGTGCGTCCATCCGTCCGAGGCCTCAGTAACGAACTAAGTCAGCCAAAGATACTCGGGCCGATATTGGCCTGAGTCGCTAATTTGGCCGCGCGTCTCAGCGTCTGTACAAACATCAGTAACAACCCATTTAGCTAGAAGTCTTCGGGCCGTCGTCTGCTTAAGCACGGTCCGTGCGCGGGCAAGCTCAAGCCGACATCAGCCAGTGGGCAGTTTAGCTTCCTGAGAAGCTGAAGGGTATCACTTGATTAGATGTCCATGGGCCGACTTCGGCGTTGAGCAGGCATAGGTGGCCGTGCCCGGGCCAGCTTGGACCAACGTCGAGATGAACTCTACAGGGCATCCCTGACTTGATGCACTCGGGTCGACATCGCGATGGTAAGTGGTCACAGGCCGGCCCTGAGCGGGTCAGCTTTGACCGACATATAGTAAGCCAGACGCCGAGGACGTTTTGCCGTTTGCTGAAGGATGCTGCAAGGGCTTCTGCTGACTGCGTGGGTCCTTTCGCAGTCTCTCTCTTTATCAGTCTCTCGTGGACCTCATATAACAACCCAATGCGCAAAAGGCCATCGGGCCGTCGTCGGCCGACGTCGGCCCGATGGCCGTTTGCTCATAGAGAAGCGATTTGGTGTACAGTTGTGGACTGCACGGCAAGATCCTGTCGTGAGCGCTAAAATTACACACCAGTCCATATACAAATAGTGATCCGTTAACCCTCTGGCTGTCGGTAGCGGTTTGTGTCGCAATGATTCCTGCAGTAATCACCGCGACAAGAACCGCTACCGCAAAGGGTTAACTACGGTAACCAAGTCGTAACACTCAGATGCCAAAGGCAGAGATGCTCTTGAGCCCCGCGCCTGCGGGGGCTCATGAGGAATAATATATCTCTTGCTCTCATGGTAATGGTAAAGGCGCAAACCTGATTACTCTTAAGGGTCAAATTCACAGATTAGCTCACACATACATAGTGACCATCCCAGCGATATCTACACCATAAGGTCCATAACCACAGAACAACATGCATAATATAAATATTGCTCTGTGTATCTTCTGACAAGTGAAGTGAAAGAGGTCAGGGTGCTACTAGGTGATCAAGGAAAGTGGTTAGGGTGGGGTGGGCAGGGTGGGAGAGGGGGGGGGGAGAGACAAGTGGGGTGGAGAAGTGAGGAATGAAGGACGAGGAGGGTGGAAGTTGAGAGTGTTCTTGGGTCAGTGGTCAAAGGACTATCTCGCTGACAATTTTCATTGTAGCCAACTGGACCATACAGTGTCAAACATGTCGGTCCGTTATTTTGTTTAGGGCCGGCCTCGTTTTTAGGGCGGTTCCGTTAATTAGATGCGATCCATTTCCCATATCTTATTAGGTTCTGCTATTCCGTCTTGGACTACAACTTAGTTATATGGTATCAAGTTCTCATTGGTAATGGTCGTGACCCGTAATTATATACTGATGTTACACATAGTGTACGTGGCCGGTAATTACACACTGATGCCACATCTGGGTGCCACACGTATTGTAACACTCCCCCCTAACCCGAAAAAAATACATCCCGTTCAGGATTATTTTTCTTTCTTTCTCAGGGGGTATACACTTCAGTACAATCATATGACAATGTAATTGCAAATCAATAAACAATCAGAATACATTTCAAAACGGCGCGTGATATCTTATCCAATTATACCAACAATTATTTGATCCAAATACAGGCTCCTTGACTGCCGGAAGCTAGAATGAAATTGAATCCAAAAAGAGAAATTAGACAGCAAAACGTGCCAGAATACATAGAAATTCACGTTAAATAAAGAAGCACGCTTAGAAAGAAGAGTAGGCTACAACACAATCAGTTGTGTTGTTCGTGTCTTCCTTATTCGTATTTTGATTCTTGTTTGGAAATTTCTTTAAAATAAAATCAATGTCTCAAAACCCAACACAGGAACAAGTTCACTATTTGCTACTTATCTTTTCTTTGGTGATCGGAAGTGACACTTCCGATCACCAATGAAAAGATAAATAGCAAATTGTGTGCGTGTTTCTAGGTCTATTTTGAAGAAGGGTTAAAACCCAATATGTTGTACTTGTCTATTCTAAGCGTGTTTTTTTTTTTTTTCTTCGTTGAGATGCTCTCTGCACTTTACACGTCTGGCAGTCACCTGTCGGTCTTGATTTCATTTCGCCTCTCGCTTGCCAAAAAGAAAGTCTGTAAAAAACACGCGGATAGGTTTGACATCAGCAATAGGTGTGGATCCTTTTGAGACCCAGAGTTGTTGTTTTTGTTTTTAGCTGTTGCCGTGTTTATGTTTATGTTTGTGCTTGGGTGCGTGTGTGTGTGTGTGCGTGTGTGCGTGCGTGCGTGCGTGCATGCGTGCGTGCGTGCATGCGTGCGTGCGTGCATGCGTGCGTGCATGCGTGCGTGCGTGCGTGCGTGTGTATCATGTGCGTGTGTATCATGTGTGTGTGTGTGTTTGTGCGCGCGCGCGCGCGCGCGCGCGAGAGAGAGAGAGAGAGAGAGAGAGAGAGAGAGAGAGAGAAAGAGAGAGATAGAGAGATTTTTACTTCTTGTGATACATGTAATTAGTTAATGCAATATTTCCTTCCACGGCACACATAAGTCCAGTCCCCATGTACAGGGCTGAAGCTGGTGCGTTGACTTGCAATACTTGTTGCATCCACAGGCTGGGGTGCATAACTGCACTGAATGAATATAATTACGTTCTTCCAGTCAGTGTGAAGCAAGAAGCCTTCTTTTACTGTGACCAAAAGACATAAAGCCTGTGCACTGATTGATATGCAACCTGAAAAAGCTCTACCCCAGCCTGCGGTTTCATCAAGGCATTGCTTGTGTGCCGGTCTGTGATTTTGGACCTTACGGCTTGCAGCCGTAAGGTCCAAAATCACAGATCTGCACACAGTTATACACCTCAACCAGAAATAAACAGCACATGTGTCAGTTGTTCTCAGAGCTGTGATACTTGCGTAAAGCGGCATACTCCATGCAGTATCGCATTACCACCTTTGTAAACCATGAGACAATAAAAACGCGAATTTTTCAACATAGCGTTTTTCTCCGTAATTATGCTTTAATCCGGGTTATTTTGAAGTCATTTATTAGAAAATGTTATAAAGAGTGTGTTATGGTGTGTAAATGAAACGTGTAGTCTTTAAAATCTCATATCGATGACTTACGACTTATGATACTACCCTCACGGGATATTGAAAGTGAAATCAGGAACATCTGCAGAGGAAACATCTGAAAGCCAACCAACGTGCCGTGTCACTAGAGTCCGTGTGAATGAAAATCCGGCCTGTTTGGTCGACCTAGTTTTCGTTTGTCAAAGGCACCTAAAATTGATAATGAACAAAACCTACAAACATGAAAATCAAGAAGTTGTTAATTTTTTGTTAGGGGCCATATTTACCTGATCAAATGGATATGAGTGTGTTCTTTATCTCTGTGTCAATCACTGGAGCATAAAAAATGGTCTGAAGTAACTCACATTAAATAAAATAAGATTTATTGAGAAAATGATATGCACCGGAAATTCTCTAGTGATTTTTTTTAGTCAAATTTCTTTTGAGGCAGTTAATAACATCATAAGCAATCCACAATGTGTTAAAACATCTCACAGGAAACTTGCTTGTCAGAGTGTCTCCAGTTTAGCTTATTTTAACCACTTATGAAACCCTGTGTCCTCCAAGGTAGACACGGGTGATAACTATTCCAATTTTGTTTTGATAAGGTAGCTCAGACAGTAGGCTGAACATCTGAAGTAAAAAACATTTCAAATTGTCTTGTTTTGTTGTTAGGGTGGCTCTTTGTTGGCGGGTACATTTACCGACACTTTTCGCGTTTTTATCGCCTCTGAGTATATATGTTTGTAGTACGTCTTACAATGATGCTGGACAGTAGCCAACCTAAAGTTTGATGTTTAAATGCCCTAAAATCAAAGACTTTTCTGCTACTTCCTTCTCCTTTTGTACGCAGGAGTGCTCCTTCCACGTGTGCCCACTCACACGGATTATGAAAAGAGGGAGCTTAGCGCGGTTGAGGCAAGACAACATTGATGACCCCTTGAATCCGCCAATGGAGCAGATCGCTTTAACACATTCTGCTCCAGGACCGAAATGCGCAAATTTTGAAGTTGCCCCTTGAAGACTGTATTACATTTCTGGAAACAGATCGAGCGTGCTAGTTCAAGGGTTGTGCCAGAATAGCTTGGCGCCTTGGGTAATGAGCGATGGTGGTGGTGAGGCTGCGTGGAGAGGGCGAGAAAGATGGGAAGCACATGACTACAATATGATGTGAACGTACTATTATCGTGCAATGGTGGTGTCAGAATGGCTTGGCGCCTGAATTGACAGTTGTAGCTCTGATAGGATTTTTGCATAGGACACGATACAGTACACAAACAAACCTTCCACTGTTGTTTTCCATATTCTTCTTCTACAAAAGAAAGCGTTCCGCTCTTAATAAATTTGCAATCTTAAACATAAACTGCACAGAAAACAAGCCCACATAACAGATTGGATCAATTAGTTGTGCAAAGGACAGACTCTATTGTTACAATACATAAAAGAACAAACATTTTCCGCATCTTCCAATGATTCTTTGCGCAAGAGACATAGACAACCTGCAAGAGACATAGAGCTTCATGAGCCAAAGGCCCCATGCCTCTTGCTATAAAATATATAATCACTTGCATTTATGCTCCTCGCACAGAAAAGATCAGCGAGATTACACTTCAGTCTGTTTTAAATGATCGCATAGTATGTATATGTTAGCTTGCAGGGGCTCTTGCGAGTCAATATATCTGGTTGTACTTGACGGAATAATATAAATCTATGTTCTTTGGACAGAGAATGTAATAAGGGATAGAATTTTAGGCTGGTTTAGAAAATGTGAACACATTATCTAATGGCACGTCCTACGGATAAAATTCAATTGCACTCTCTGCAAACACTTGTAGCCGTATGAACTTTACAATATGCAGGCAAAAAAACTTTTGTCTTAAAAAAGCACAGATTATCATCAGTCACTGCAGCCACTCTTCATGGCAGAGAAAAATCCCATTTGCATCCTTAGTTTGAGAATTTATTCCGGTTCAAATCTGCAGTTGTTTCGTGTTTTGCGTTCAAGCGAAATAAATGAATGTACTTGATTCACGCCGTGTCAACGATAATGTGTGATGTACGGTCCTATTCGAAACTCGGGTGTACATTTAAAAATTTATATGAGTATCGTACACCTGAGTTTCAAAGGACCTTACAGTACATCGTAGTAATAAAAGTTGAATGGTTTGGAGAGCAATTTACTGACTGGTTATCATTGTTATGGACTATCATTCAGTGTCTTCATACATAGAAGCTTGATAAAACAAATTTCAGTTTTAACCCATTTAAACCCAAAGTCACATTTTGGAGGTGTCACCTAACGATTATGTATCAGTTGCATGAGATCGATCGACCATGATAATTCAAGGGTATTCCAGCTGAGCTTGGCGCCATCAGGCGCCAAGCTAATCTGGCACTACCATTGAATTATTATGGTCTATACACCTCCTGCTGTACTGCGTCAGGGCTGAATGGGTTAAAATGAACTTTTATTTTGCACTTGGGCCAAATTTCTCTTTTGAATTGTCCACTGGCTTTTGCGTTGACACAGCGTTATAATGCACAATATTTTTGCCCGTTTATTTGTAGCTTCATTGTATGTGGGAAGGCTAGACCGTGACAATTCCAGGATAGTGCCTGATTAGCTTGGCGCCTACAGGCGCCAAGCTAACCAGTCGCTACCCTTGAGCTATCTTCATTAAGTCGAAAAGGTGATCATGGTCGATCCATGTAACAAAGTATGCATACTGCAAAACAGACAGTTCCAATTATATTGAAGAACAATGATTCAGTTTTTTTTTTTTTTGAAAACGAAAACGGATTTTAAATGATGTTTATGTACAGAAAACAATAGTTTTAAAAGACATCGCATATTTGTCAGGCCTTTTAACACATTTTACCCCAGGACCAAAACCCCCACATTTTGAAGTTGCCCTCTGAAGGGCTGTATTACAATTTTAGAGACAGATCGAGCATGATAGTTCAAGGGTAGTCCCAGAATAGCTTGGCGCCTATGGGCGCCAAGCTATTCTGGAACCACCCTTGAACTGCCATGCTTGATCCATTTCTTGCTGTAGTGAGTCGGGGCCGAATGAGTTAATCTACAGTTTTCTTGAAAACTCGCGCAGTTTGTGACGTACCTACTTTGTCTTCCGAACAACTTCTATTGTTCAATTGCCACGAAGCTCGTCGCAACGACAAGTTCCTTTGTTACTGCAAACAATTGTTTACTTTCAAAGTAGGTCATTAGCTGCCACGAGCAAATTCCAGCGATATTTAGTATCAATACGGTAGCCTTTCACGGCATATTTAACTAGGACATACAACCATTATTAAACACCTACACACATTGTGTTAACCTTTCCATGAAATTGACAAAATTGTCATTCAATACCGCAAAAGGATGTTTGCTTCACGGAAAATGGAAAAGAGGTAAACACCCAAAATAACACCTACACCAGCCTAGAACTTGCAAAATAATCGCAAAATCAGTACCAACGTCGCGTTTTATTCATTTGTAAAATGTCAACAAAACAAATAAAGCAAATATGCCTATATAAATGCATATGCATAAGTAACTACATAAATGCCCAAGTAAGTAAATAAAAAACAAAAAATACCCAAATAAGTAAATACTTTCATAACTAACTAAATATCTAAATAAATATATAAATTGATAAAATAGTGAATTAATAAACCAACGAATGAACCAACGGAAGAATAAGCGTAAAGAAAGAAACATGTTTGAAAAGGACGAGCACAAACACACTGTTTTGTGTTCTTCCTTTCAAAGGTTTTTTTTTCTTTCTTAACTCATTCTACCCCAGACAAACCACAGCAAGATAAGGATCGACCATGATAGTTCAAGGGTGATGCCAGAATAGCTTGGCGCCTACGGGCGCCAAGCTATTCTGGCATCACCCTTGAACTATCATGGTCGATCTGTGTCCTGCACTGCAATGCAGTCTTCAGAGGACAACGGCAAAATTTAAGGATTTCGGTGTTGGGGTAGAATGAGTTAAAGACATTTAAACCTCACAATCTACGTTAGGCTTTTAGCACAGCATCAATGTCAAACATACTAAGAACATTTATAAACCCATTCAGCCCTGACGCACTTACAGCAGGAGATAGATCGACCATGATAATTCAAGGGCAGTGGGGAGTGCCAAATTAGCTTGGCGCCTGTCAACACCCACGGTTTGAGTATGTGCTGGTCCTTGCGGCCGTGAGATCCAAAAGCACAGACCAGCACACGTATTATATATTTCACTTGAGAGAAGAAAAAAGAGAGATCGCTTTCAACACAAACAGTATGAGGCAGCTCACTGGGAAGGGAAGGAATTTAATTGAATCTAAAATGCAAGGCCTGCTAGCCACAGCTGTCAAGAAAGGAAGAGGCCCATTTGATTTCCCGCTTTTTTTCTCTCTTAAACTCTCGTCATTTCCTCTTTTTTCTTCTTCTTTTTTACTTTTTAAAGTATTTATCCTAACTTTCTTCGCCTTTTTTATAATATACTTTTTTGGGTGTTATTTTCAGCCACTTTTGGGAGGATACTATCTATGAAAATTTTCCGTCTGAACTGCATCTGGAAAGAAAATGACATATCAAACATGTGAGTCCTCAGGTAATGTACGACAGATTTTTTTTTTGGTGTGTGTTTTATTTTGCTGGTGGAAGGGGAGGGGGAGGAGATGGGGGGGATAAGATGGGGTGTGTTTTTTCTTTTTTTCTTTTTTTTTTTGGAAGGGGGGGGGAGAGGGGGGGGGCGTAGGGATCAGTGGGCCGGGTTTGGGATGTAAGATCATTCTAACTCAAGTGAAATGTTCAATACGTGATCCAGGTAATGACATCCAGTGACACAAAGAAGCTTACGGGAGGCTGCTAACGTGCGGTACTTTGGCAAAATGTGAGACGTAAAATCGTTAAACTTACCTCTCTCTCAGCCAAATCTAGTTAGTTGATCTGTTCTCTTTTTCTCCTTTTTTCCTCCTTTTTTTTCCTTCTATCTCTCTTTGTTTCCCTTTATAGAAAAAAAAATGCTTAATGCGTTCCCTGCAGGAGCTCTGTGAATACTATGCCAACTGCAAGAGGCATAGATTCTCATGAACCCCAGCGCCCAAGCGCGGGGATTCATGAGGACCTGTGCCTCTTGTTGGGTCTTTTTATTCCTGTGTTTGTCACGCAGAACAGTTGTCACGTTTTCAGTCTGCGGTGGTTTCAGAAATCTAATTCATGTCATCCGGCTGTGAAGAAATTAATGCGCAGATCTGAGTTGAGGGAGGGGGAGAGGGGTGGGGGTGGGGTGGGGGGGGGGGGCAGAGGAGTGGCGTAACAATGTTGCCTTAGTGGTATGAACCCCACCCCACCCCCTCCCTTCTAACCCCCCTCACCCTCAACCACCCTCAACCCACAGTGTTCAGTGTAAAAAGGACCCCCCACTACCCCGCCTCACCCCCCCCATCCCCTCGCCCTGCCAGCACCCTCATTTACTATAAACCCACCGTGTGCAGTCAAGGAACGACAATCCGCCAACACGCTCACCCACCCGTCAGCCCACCGTATTCAGTCACGGAAGGACAATTCGCCAACATCCTCACCAACTCTCAACCCATTATCTCCCACCAACGTCACTCAACCCATCGTGTTCAGTCTAGGAGCGTTCTCTCCACCTTCGGACGGCTGCGTTGTCAAAAATTCAAATTCAAATGTCAGATATAAAAACTCCATTTGCATGGTGTTGTCGAACACTCGAGTTCATTTCTTTGAAGAGCGCTTTCCGAATGCGCAAAAGGCAAACGGGCCGATGTCAGCGCGATGGCCTTTAGCGCATTTGTTTCAGACTTCCCTCCTCAATCTCCGCTCCGCCGTTCACTTTCTTTTTTTTTAATATCTCCCCCTTCCCTCAACATTTCACAACAAAATATTCCTTTTACTGTCTATGAAAATGAATGAAATTACTGCAATCCTCCTCCCCCCCTCTCCTCCCCCTCCCCCCCCTATCCTCCCCCTCCCCCCCTCTCCCCCTCTGCCCCCCCCCCCTCCCCCCATCGTCCACCAACACCAAACAACAAGCCTAAAAGAAAAAAAGAATAATAGGCAAATGATACACAGGAGGAAACATCAGCTAGCACGTCGGGATGTAAATGGATGCTCAAGCTACCCTCAAGCTGCACAAACCCACGACCTCATTATCCCCGTCAAGGGAGTTAAAAAGGGACAGCTAAAAGACGACAAAAAATATATAATAATACAAAATTTATAAAAGGAACGAAATGAATGCATAACCTGTGACAGGAATAAATTATGTCATTTATAGGTCATTGACAGTTGTCCTGTAAACGTAAGACAGTAAGTTCGTTTTTGTGAAAGGCGAGATTTTCGCAAAAAAAGGACTTACTGTCTTAAACTTAGTTCAGAAGATTTTTTTTTTCTCCCTTTACAAAATGGAACCACGAGAAAGAACTATATAGTGGTGTGTTCGAATGGGAACAAAGGGAGATAATGAAATGACAATGTGATCGGTCACGAGCATTAACTTACAGACCTGATGAGCACAAAGTGGCTGACTGGACGAGCAACGTTGGAAGAGGACTTCTGACTTCTGAAGAGGCAAATATACACTTGAAACATAAATTTCAAACGAACAAAGGGAGACCATCAAATGACGCGGTGAGCCATGCGTATTCCTTTGCCTGCCAGAAAGACCAATTACAGGATCAAAAGAAAGAAATTTGTTTCCCTATAAAGAGTCCCTTCAACATTACAACTAGCATCAGACGCACCGTGAAAAAGAATAGGGTAATGAATATAATGGGGGGGGGGGGGGGGAGGGGGGAGGGAGAGGGGGGAGGAGGGAGGGGGGGGGGGTTACTTAGGTTTCTTGCACCAGTACAATAAGGATGTGAAAGCAATGCACAAAACTGATAAGGAATATTACATCGAATGAGTAAAAGGTGCCAGCAGTTGTAGTCCTTATATCTGAACGTGCAGGAAACTACCTTACAGGTCAGCCTCAGTATATCGCGGGGTACAGGGGAGCCATGATTTAGTACTCGCGATCGCCTTATTGTAGTGACGAAATTATACAGACTTTGTGTAGAAGAAAATTTCTTGCTAAGCAAAATGTCATCGGGCCGACGTCAATCTTAGCTGGCCCGCGCACGGCCGTGCGCGGGCCAGCTAAGGCTGACGTTGGCTCGAGGAGCTTTTGCTCGCCGAACTCCCCCAACCGTGTCTGCATTTTTAACCTGCGCGTAATATACGAAATCGTGGTATACAGAAGCTCGTAATACTCAGGCTGATCTGTGTTTCCCTTGAATCATCGTTTTGACCACCAAGCCCTGGAATCTTAAATGCCGTGAGAATTTCAGCAAAAATGGACTTACTGTCTTAAAATTCGGACAGAATTTTTTTTCTCTCTCTCCAAACATGTGTAGAAGAGCATTTCTTCTTCTTGGTAAGCAACCCACTCTTCTGCGACAAATAACGGCTAGTTATCCCTAAACCAAAAGTACTATAAAATATTGCCCGGACTTCAAACATTCGGACAATACACCCAGACCCATACATAGGCAAAAGGCGTATATTCTCATGAGTCCTTCAAACCGCATGGGCTCATGCAAATATATATGCTTCTTTGCTAGTGAAAAGTTGCATCTCTGACATCCACAGTTTGAGTTACTTGCCCGGGATTAATTCCAACTCAGCCAGTGGACGCAGATTGTGTGTTTCTGCAGTCATTGTTGAATCAACGCCAAAGAGCCCCCGCCGTCCAAGGAACATAGATACACAGTGGTGTCAGCAAGGGGCATAGATCCTCAACTGCGGATCTATGTCTGTTGCACTTGGATAAGGTTAACATTTTTCGGCAGTGGACAGCTACACAGTGCGATTATTAGGAGAACGCATGCCTCAGTGATCAGAGCGTCTGCCGCTCACCGTTAAAACCCTAATAACTAACTTATCGGTGCAATGCAGCGAAACGCTTCCTATTAGTCTCCACCATAAACAGGCGCAACTTACCGTTTTTCATTACAATAAAGGGGCGCAACCTACCTCTTTTTACTTACGATAAATAGGCGCGCAACCTACCGTTTTTCCCTACTGTAAGGGGCTCAGACTACTGTCTTTAACCTAAATCTGATTTAGGAATAACTTAGAGTTAGATTAATAATTCATATTTTGTCGCGTTTCTTTCGTCAGTAAGTATACAATGGTCAGTCCGTCAACTTCGACTGGTACATAGTCTCCTGAGGACGCCATTGAAATTGGTTAAACTAGGACAGTGGGGCGAACGAGCCAAGAAGCCAACAGAGTCGGAAGTCACTCAGACGGTAATTTGATGAAACTCCCCTGGTAGTACGTAGTGGAATGTTTGTAAGTCGGCTCGAGTCATGGCGTCTTTAAATTACGACAGTGATTCAAATCACATCATGGTTTCGGTCAAAGAGTCCCTTGAGGCTGCGCCAGGAAAGAAAAGATTGTAAGGCCAACGTTGGCTTCTCGTTGGTCCGAGCACGAATTGTTTTGTTTAAGATGCTTCCCAGGGGGACTAGACGTTGCGTGTCTTAGGTACTGAAAGTATACGTCATGCGCATAGCGTGTTTCTTTCTTTCTTGTGAATGTCTCTGCATTTTTAACCCATTCACTGCAAGTGGACGCAGATAGTGTTTATGAAAAATTCAACGCTGAAGAACCTCAACCGTCCTAGGAACATGCATTCAAAGTGGTGTCAGCAAGAGGCATAGATTCTCATGAGCCCCCGCAAGGGCGGGGGCTCATGAGGATCAATGCCTCTTGCAGTTGGAGGGCAGTCACATTGGTGGTCTGGATTCTGGACGTCACACGTTTTTTGAATCTGTGGACATGAGTACAGAAATAACGCCTCCATCTTCCCTTCGTGGAGGCATTTTAAGTGCCTGATTGGAGACAAAATTGCCTGAAAATCCGGGCAACAAATCTGCAATCAGGTACTGCTTAACCGGTCTTTGGCTGTCGGTAACATTTTGGTCGAGGTGATTCCTACAAGAATCACCCCGACTAAAAGAGTTACCGACAGCCAAAGGGTTAAAAAGTATTACGCCCCATAACCTGCAGATTACACTGATGATGTTAACCCCATCCCATCGTCACATGACGCATATTTTGTTTCTGGAATATTT
This sequence comes from Semisulcospira habei, assembly GCA_036245525.1. Classification (NCBI taxonomy): domain Eukaryota; kingdom Metazoa; phylum Mollusca; class Gastropoda; family Semisulcospiridae; genus Semisulcospira; species Semisulcospira habei. The sequence continues at coordinate 139,010,219 of BTPG01000003.1, forward strand.
GTGTTAATTCAACGCCGAAGAGATTCGCGTCCACGAAACATGGAAACAAAGAGTTTGTCAGCAAGAGGCATGGATCCTTATGAGCATCCGCAACTGCAAGGGCACATCCGAGTCTATGTTTCTTGTGGTTGGATAGCATTTACTTTTCTTTGGCAGTGAGAAAGAAGCAATCCCCACATTGCCAAGACACAGCGAAAGTCAGCAAACTGAAAGAGGCACATATCCTCATGAATCTACACAGTTGTGGGGGCTAATGTGGGACTATGCCTCTTGCAGGCCACAGTTATAAATTGTATTCGTTTTCCTCAAGCGCAGAGGTCAAACTAGAGGCAGTGAAATCAAGAACACCCCCCCTACCCCCCCCCCCCCCCAAAAAAAAAAAAAAAAAAAAAAAAAAAAATAAGAAGAAGAAGGGGGGGGGGGGGGGAATGCCGAAAAGGGTTTTTAACCAGAACATCAAATAAATGGAGTTGGTTTTTTTCTTTTCAAAGAGCGTTTCTTTGGTGATTTCAGCAATTTCATTCAAGCTCACTGGCAGTGAAAGGGTTCGACTACACAAATGTGCTATTCTCCCTGAAATAAAATAAAAAATCCCTTGCGTAAAAATAATATATATGCCTTCAGAAAACCCATCATATTATGCAAGAATTGTATCTTTCTGTCTGCTTGCCTGTCTCTTCAATGATGGCTGCATAAGAATGGAAAAGGTAATCGACAATTATACCGATCTTGCGGAGGACAAGGGGGGCGGCGCAATGGGGTTTGGGAGGATCGAGGGAGTGGGGCTGATGGAAATGAGAGAAGAGTCTATCAGTCGACGAAGTCCTCACCGCAAGAGACAGGTCACGTGCAAGGGGCATAGAGCCTTATGAGTCACCGCAGCTGCGGGGACTCATGAGGATATATACCCCTTGCATTGCTTCATCTGATCTGTTGCCAACCTGCTGGGATCCATTCAGATCTATGCCCTTGGATGGTCCACCACAGAAGTCTTACATTTGCCATACAATTCTATCGCTATTTGGCAATTTCGTTATTTTTTCGGGTTTAACGCCGAATAGGCGACTAATTTTTTTTTAAAGAAAAGCGAGATTATTGTATATAACAATAGCAATCTAGCTTTTCTCAAAAACGGATATACTCGCTTTTCCCAGTTAACGACAGACATGTGCAATGGTCACAGCTTCTCGAGAGGTCCAGCAGTCTGCAAGGGCCTATGAAGATCTATGTCCCTTTGCTGGTCTAAAGGAGAGATTCTGCAAGAGACAGCGAGTCCTGAAACCTAGGTTCGCAAGAGGCACAGATCCTTATGTGTCCCTCGGATGTCTTTGAAGTCTTTGTTACACATAAAGCGAAATGGGGACACACACCTCAAACAAAAGAGTTTGGTCTAGTCAGACCAATTTGCAATCACGTACCGCATGGTGCAGCGCTTTTCACATCCTTTGAATCGACAAATACATGCAAGAAAAGCAGTAAAACTAAAATTGATGCTACAAACTAGTTCCTGATAAGAGATCAGGGTGCACCATTAACTTCAATGATGTCACATTGAATCATTATTTGACAACGTGGAGTGCACAGAGGTTTAACCCATTCAGCCCTGACGCACTACAGCAGGAGATGGGTCGACCATGATAATTCAAGGGTAGTGTCGGCGCCAAGCTAATCTGGCACTACCCTTGAATTATCATGGTCGATCCATATCCTGCAACATGGTGCATAGTCATTAGATGACGCCTCCAAAATTTGAGAAATACGTGCGCCGGGCTGAGTGAGTTAACTCGTTCAGTGCCCGTTGACAGAAACTGTGTTTCTACAGTCTTCGTCAGTTAATCATCAATAAATCCCAGTTGTCCTAGGAGCATGGATTCAAACTGGTGTCAGCAAGAGGCATAGATCCTCATGAGCCCCCGCAACTGCGGAGGCTCATGAGGATCTATACCTCTTGCAGTTTGGTGTGTTCAAATTTTCTCGGCACTGAACGGGTTAAGTACCAGTGACCTTTCTTCGTCCGTCTTGTCCTTTCTTGGAAAAGCATGCGCGCGAACACACTCATACACACAGACACACACACACACACACACGCACTCACGCACGCACGCACGCACACACACGCACTCACACACGCACGCACGCACGCACACACGCGCAGGCGAGCACACAAGCACACACACGCACGCACGCGCGAGCAAGCATACAAACGCTCACGCTCGCACCCACGCACACACACTCATACATGACATCGTGATGGGGGGGTGAGTTGTGCTCACGATCGACGTCACACAGTTGAAGAGCGGCTCCGCACATTTTTAGCATTTTGCAACATAATTACTTAATGAGTGACTTTAGAACAACGACAGGGTGATTCAGCTCATCATGCCAAGCAGTTCGGTATCTTTTCGTGCCATTTGCGGTACCTTTTACTGGACTTTTCAAAACTTCATGGCTCGCAAAGCACAGAGGAAGGCAGCCCTACGTTACCGCACTGTCAGTGTCAGCGGACCGGTGGCAGTCATTCTCGTGTTTTTGGTCGGCTTTCTGCTCCGGTGTGGCGATGTCGAAGCGAACCCAGGCCCACCGAAACGACAGACTCTTTTGACATGCCAGGGGAACCAAGACAACCAGTCGCCCGGGGGTGAGGCAAACGCAGTGTCTGAGCCGACCATTACTGATGTGTTTAAAATGTTGAATGTGATGGACAAAAAGATGGACAGTACTATGAAAGCTACAATGCAGGAGCAGATGGACAAAATTCAGAGTGACTTTACTGCGGTGATGAAAGAAAACAGAGAGTTGAAGGAGAAAGTTACGCAGCTGGAGGATAAGCTGGATGATTTGGAGGGGCGGAGCAGACGCAAGAATCTGATCTTTCACGGAATCCCCCACCCCCAGGGGCGCTCAGAGACTTGGGCGGACTGTGAAAAAGCTGTCAAGTCAATGTTGAAGGACGAGATGGGCATAGAGGAGGAGATCGAGGTGGAGCGTGCCCATCGTCTGAAGGGGGGCAAGGCGCCCCACCCCATCATCGTGTGCTTCAACAAGTACAAAGACAAGGAGCGGATCCTGTTTGAGCGAAGAACGCTGAAGGAGAACAGGTCCCGGGTCTACATCTCTGAGGACTTCACCCCTCGGGTGAGGGACGTGCGCCGCAAGCTACTACCCTTCCTCAAGGAGGCCAAGCAGGCGGGGAAGAAGGCCTTCCTCCGCTTCGACTCCCTCGTTGTTGAGGGAAAGACCCACGCATACGACGCTGCTACCCAGAGGCCAGTGGAGCGCAGGGGGCAGAAATGAGGGGCAGGCCGGCATGTTGACCCAGCAACCAGGAGAAGACAGCCCGTCCCTCATTCAGACCCCCAGGGCCCCCACCATGTGTCTTCAAAGGACGACTTACCTGCACACACACACGCTCAAGTGCCCATACTCAAACCCATACCAGCACACTGTGTTGATGAAAGTGGTAGTGATGAAAGTGGTAGCTCTGTGTTTCGCATCATGGCATGTGAATATCCAAGGTCTTGTAAATAAGCTGAAAAGTGTTTCTTTTAGGCAGTTCTGTGAAAAGTGTCAAATTTTTGCATTTTCAGAGATCTGGTCGTGTAAACAAAATGTTATAGAGGATACCTTTCCAGAGTATCAGGTGTTTTTTTCACCACGTACACAAAAGTTAAAAGGGGGCGTGGCCGTGTGTGTACATAAATCTATAGCCTGTCATGTGTTGCGTTTAATGCAGGCAGCTGAGGATATTGTGTTTCTAAAGATCGGTAAGTCTGTTTTGAACTCTGCATCTGATGTTCTGGCAGCATTTGTGTATGTGGCTCCAGAGCGTTCTGTTGTATATGGTGAAGATAACGTTGATGGTTTTGAAGTGTTAGAAAACTACATGTCTCAAGTGTTACGTGCTCACCCTGAGCTGCCTTGGCTATTATGTGGCGATTTTAACGCCCGCACTGCCGGTCTGTCTGATACTGATTTTATTGATGGCAATTCACACGTGCAGCCTTTACAGGAATTAACAGATCTGCTAGAGGATGTACCACAAAGCCCACGGAGGTCAAAAGATATTGGCGTAAACAGTTTTGGTCGGAAACTGATAGAACTATGTCAAGAGTACTGTTTGTTTATTGTCAATGGCAGAACGAAAGGTGACAGTGAGGGAGAAATTACGTGCGTGGCCAACAGAGGCAAAAGTGTGGTGGACTACTGTATTTGCTCTAAATCCGTGTTTGACCTAGTGACCGATATGTTTGTTGCAGACAGGTGCGAGTCAGACCATTTCCCCATTGTAACCACGTTTACTTCTATTCAGTCTGTTTATTCATGTGATGATGATGATTTAAATGATGATATAATACTAGAGGAAGGGGTTAAATTTGTTTGGAAAAAAAACTACGCTGAATCCTTTTGGGCATACATTGAAGATAATCAGGAGACTCAGTTTCAACACTTTTCGTCAGCGCTTGACTCGAGTGTAGAAGAAGGGTCGGCCTGTTTTGTAGCATTCATTCAGAAGGCGGCTGACAAAATGAGGTCAGGTAAGAAGGTAGGTGAATCCCGTGCACAGCCGCCGTGGTGGGACTCGGACTGCGAGTTAGCAAAACAAAACAAGTACCTACAGTTGAAGCAGTTCAGACACACAAACACACATGACGACTTAGGGAAGTATCTTGACATGAAGAAAGAATTTAAGAAGTTGTGTAAAACAAAACAAGTAGAGTACAACGCACGGGTTTTGAATGAGCTCAACGATGCATGTAATGATGCAAACTCAAGAACATTTTGGCAAAAAATAAAGTCTCTGACTGGCGTTAAAAAGTTGTGTTCTGATGTCATTTCGCCACGCGTGTGGTATGATTATTTTTCGTAATTTGCTAAATGTGGATCAGAATGTTGATGATTCAGGTTTCAGCAGACAGGCCGAGGGTGTTTTGAATGACCATATATCTGATGATTGTGATGGTTGTCATAATGCAAAATTTGACGAGGAAATCACGCAGGATGAAATTCGCAGTGCTATTAATAACATGAAGAAAGGGAAAGCATCAGGCCCTGATGGCTTGCCCACTGACCTTTTTCATCATGCAGGTGAGATCCTTGTGAAATTTCTGCATCCTTTGTTTAATCGTGTGTTTCAAAGTGCGGAATACCCTGAAAGCTGGACCATGGCTGTGATATTTCCACTACACAAAAAGGGTAACCCTAGAAATGTTGACAACTACAGAGGAATTTCTCTTTTGAACGTTATCAGTAAGTTGTACAGTTTTGTCATTAACAACAGGTTGGTTCGTTTTTGTGAAGAGAATGATTGTATTCCTGAGGCCCAAGCTGGCTTCCGTAAAGGATACAGTACTATAGACAACATTTTTTGCTTACAGGCACTAGTGCAAAAGTATCTTAGCAAGCAGGGTGGCCGTTTTTTACACCATGTACGTAGATTTTTCTAAAGCTTACGACAGTGTGCACAGGACAAAACTGTTGTATCTCTTGCTACGTAAAGGAGTTCATGGAAAGTTGCTTCAGACACTTGAGAGTATGTACAAACATGTAAAAGCTGCTGTAAGGGTTGGAACCAAAGTTACCGACTACTTTGATTGCATGTCATGGGTGCGACAAGGTTGTGTGTTGAGCCCACTGCTGTTTTCTATCTTTCTTTCAGAATTTGAGACAGAAATATCATCGTGCGGTGCACGTGGCATTGATATTTTTGCAGACCCACTGGGTATTTTCCTTCTTATGTATGCTGATGATATAGCCATTGTCTCTGACTCTGTAGCAGATCTCCAAAAGAAAATTAATTGTTTAGAAAAATACTGTAAAAAATGGGGTCTCACTGTGAACATGGACAAGACAAAAGTGGTGGTCTTCAAAAATGGAGGTTTTGTGAAAAATTGTGAAAAATGGTTTTATGCTGACAAGCAGATTCAAGTCGAGTCAAGTTATACTTACCTTGGTGTGATATTTTCCTCTACTCTGAACTGGGCTAGATGTGTAGAAAACTTAGCTGGAAAAGCCAGGAGAGCAGTTGCAGGCATCAAAAGACTATACTTCAAATTACAAAACTTGCCAGCTGACACTGTTTTTCACATTTTTGATGTCAAGATTAAACCCATTGTGCTATACGGGTCAGAGGTCTGGGGTTTCCAGAGACATGATGTAATTGAGCAGGTTCATAAAGGTTTGTAAAATGGTCCTTGGTGTTGGAAGAGATGTAAAAAACAATATTGCGCTGGGTGAGTGTGGAAGATTCCCTATGTATATTGATGCCTATGTTCGAATGGTGAAGTACTGGTGCAGACTTCTTACCATGTCAGAAAACAGATACCCAAGACAGTGTTACACGATGTTATATATGCATGATGCTTCAGGTAGATCGAACTGGGCTACGCAAATAAAGACTCTATTGTGTATGCACGGGTTTGGGTATGTATGGGAAATGCAGTCAGTTGGAAACACTCCTCTGTTCATTCAGATATTCAAAGATCGGCTGATGGATTGTTTCCGACAGGACTGGCATGCATCCCTTACCTCAAACACAGAATACTGCCATTACCACCCAGAAATACTTAGAGCCAGTTACATAGGGCAGCTGAACTCTTGTGAACTCAGGCGGGCAATATGTTTACTTAGATGTAACCGTTTACCTTTAAACGGAGTATCCAGATTTGGAAAACCCATCACTAATCCAGAATGTAATTCATGTGATTGGCATAAGGCTGAAGATTTGTGTCATTTTCTGTTCGAGTGTCCAAAATATGCCCCTTTACGTAAAAAGTACATTCCACTGTTTTACTACAGATTTCCATCCGATCTTAAAGTTCAGCTGCTGTGTGGAAACCTACATGATAAACTGGTCTTTAAAGTTGCTATGTATATTTCAGGTTGCCTTAAATTAAGGAATTAGAGGGATTTGCTTTGAACTTTTCTTGTTTTTTGTTTATTTATGTGCGCTGATGTAATGCTATATGAGTGTGTTTTACAACCACCTTCCTGTATTTTCTGGTTGTAAATTGTATTTTGTGTTCATATGGGCCTGATGGCCTGCAAAAACTGAAATAAATTTATTATTATTATTATTATTATTATTATTATGACATCGTGATGGTTGTCCCTTTGTTGACCCTCGTCAAATCCCCTGCATGCAAAACATCTCTTATGACTGAACTCCAAATGGCAGCAGCATGTAACAAGATCTTTGTATTTCAACCTACCAACAAGAGACAGAGACTGATGTTCTTATATGAACATCTATGCCTCTTGTAGACCGTATGCCATGGCTGATGACCTGTGTGGCTGAACTTTGCACTTTTCCACCCTTCGCACACACGCGCTATCGCCTAATTCCCTCCCCGCCATGCTTTGCGAACTCCTGGGTCGCCAGCGACAAATCCACAGGAAATCTGCAGGAACCATAACTCCGAAGGCAGCTGAGCCAAGGGCGGAGAATATATGAATACAATGACGTTGAGCGGGGGTGAAAAGTGCCCTCACAGGATGTTTGAGTGTGTCCCTATTGTCTGGTCAGACACCATAATTGTTACTCCCTACATAGGTATACTTTAGATTATCAAAATACCAGTGTGACGAAATATGTTTGACATCACCAAACTAAGTTGTATTAACACATTCCAGACATGCTGTATTCGGATACGCGGCTTTTTGACGCGTATCCGAATGCCACATGTTTCGAATGTTTTATTTGTTTATTTATTAAGTCCCTTCTATTTATAGGAGGGACTTTTTAGGACGGGTCGCGGTGGGGCGAATTTAATAAAATGTCCATGATGTCAAAGACGGGGAGGCCTAATCGTCTGACAACTGAAGTAACAAGATAAACGTTACGTCATGTCTAGTTACAGCAACCTCGCTGCTGAACGTACATTTGGCGCGAAGCGCCGTATGTGCGTATGTATGTAAACACGAGAATCTCGATATTGCTGTACATGCGCACAAGCTAGAAACTTGGCGAAATATTTTCTCTGAGGGGGTGGCTAAGAGAGCCTCCGAGCATTTTGTAACGTTGTCTCATTGAAGACATAAAAGACAGTTTATAGAAAGTCGGTTGACCCAGATTATAGTCTGTAATTTTTGTCATATTTACTTGAAATTTTGGATATAGCTGGTTTGGAGAAAGACATTGGATGAGTTCGTTAGCCAGCTTTGTATCTGTCCAACTTCTGCAGTAAAAAAATAATTCTTTTCAGAATTTTTTTTTAAACAGTATAAAACCTTGTCTTCTGAAGAAAGTCAGACAGTGGCGGTGACGTAAAAGAAGCAACTTCGTCCTCACGCAGACAATGACGCAATACTCTAAATATGACGTAATGCTCTCTCTCTCGCATCTCTCTCTCTCTCTCTCTCTCTCTCTCTCTCTCTCTCTCTCTCTCTCTCTCTCTCTCTCTCTCTCTCTCTCTCTCTCTCTCTCACATACACATGCGCGCATCTTCAAGAGGTAAAGATCCTCATGCGCCCGGAGAGCGCATGAGGATCTATCACGCACGCACACAGACACACACACACATCGACGCGTTTTCAAAAGAGCATGCAGTGAGGGTCAGTGCCTCCTGAAAAAAAAATGTGCACACCAAAAGTTGACAGCGTATAAAATGCCAAGAAAATTTAATATTCAGCAAAGATAGAAACACGCTCAGAAAAGACAAGCGCAACGCAACACAACTGTATTGAACTTGTCCTTTCTAAGCGTGTTTCTTTATTGGAATTGTGTTCCCTTTAAAATAACCGAGGGACTATCTAGAAGCAGTAGGCTCTATCGCTCAACAAAATCTTAATAATTGCAAGAGAGATTATCTTTATAGACCTTCGCATCCATCTGTGTTTTCAAAAGAATGTAGCTTCTCTCAGCCAAAGACGAGCCTGATTTGCATCCACTGCATAACAGGAGAAGGTATTTTTTTGTCTACCGTATTGAAAATACCGTAGGCTTTATGATGGGGCTGGTCCGAGCGCGTTTCGTAGAATGCGAAGGACATAACAGGCGGGCGGGGCTCATGGTCTGGCAAAGAAGTAACAAGATAAAAATGACGTCACGATCTAGCCACTCTTGCTGTTGGACGTCGTTTTGGCGCGAAGCGCTTTATGTGCGTGCGTATGTATGTATGTATGTATGTATGTACGTATGTGTGTATGTGTGTATGTGTGTATGTGTGTGTGTGTGTGTGTGTGTGTGTGTGTGTGTGTGTGTGTGTGTGTGTGTGTGTGTGTGTGTGTGCGTGCATGCATGCATGTTCTTTCAAAACCCTATACGCTACTATGAACACACTCCTAGGCACTTCTAAAGACTCTCCTCTCCCCAACACACACAGCAAAGAAGAAGTCCCGTCCGCATTTTTCACCTATTTTTCTGACAAAATCCAAAACTCTGCGAAACACACTCGATACTCTACCTTCTCCGCCTTGCCCTCCCGACACCCCCTTTGCTGGCACTCCCATCTCGTCCTTCCGCCCAGTCTCTCAGGATGAAACTCTCAAGACCATAAAGTCTATGCTTTCAAAACCTGTAAACTAGACCCTCTCCCGGCTTCTCTCTACCGGGACGGCCTTTCAACACTTTTGCCCTTTATTACCGACATCATCAACACATCTCTAGAAAATGGCTCTGTCCCCGATATCTTCAAGTCCGCCATCATCGGTCCTCTAGTCCAAAAACACAACCTCGACCCAAACGAACTCAAGAACTATCGCCCAGTCTCCCGTCTCTCTTTTCTATCCAAGCTTCTTGAGAAGGTTGTTCACAACCAACTCAACCTCCACCTCGCCGACAACAATCTCCGCAGTCCCTTCCAGTCTGCCTATCGCAAACATCAAAGCACTGAAACAGCCCTTCTACGTATCCTGAACGATCTGCTCCTCTCTACCGACTCGGGCAACATCTCCCTTCTTACGCTACTCAATCTCTCTGCCGCCTTCGATCACTCTATCCTCCTCCACCGCCTTCACCACAACTTTGGCATCACTGACTCTGCTCACTCCTGGTTTCTCTCCTACCTCTCCGACAGACAGCAGTCCGTCACCATTGCCGGCGTCTCCTCTCACCCAGTCAGGCTCTCCTGCGGAGTTCCACAGGGGTCCGTCCTGGGTCCGGTTCTTTTCACACTGTACACTTCTCCTCTGTCCAATATCATCCAGTCTCATCACATACACCACCACCTCTACACTAACGACTCACAACTATTAGCAAATACAAACCCGACAACACTCAGTTAATCCTGACTCGCACGGCTGACTGCTACGAAGACGTGAAAAACTGGATAACAGCAAACAAACTTAAATTGAATGACGACAAAACGGAAACCATGTTGGTAGGCACTCGCCAGAAACTCTCCCAGCTCCCTCCCTCTCTCCATCTTCAAATCGACAGCACCCCCATCCCCCTCTCTGACTCGGCCAAGAATCTCGGCGTTATCCTCGATTCCTCTCTTTCCATGACCAGCTTTGTTTCTGCCACGGCCCGGGCATGCTATTACCACCTCCGTCGCATCAGTCAGATCAGAAAATACCGCACCACCGAAGCTGCCACCAAACTTGCTGTCTCTCTCATCTTATCTCGCATCGACTATTGCAACTCTCTCCTTTCCGGCCTTCCTCACTCCAACGCTTACTCTCCAGCGCGTCCAGAACAATGCTGCCCGCCTCGTCCTCCTAAAGAAGAAATCCGACCACATCACTCCCTTGCTCAAACTCCTTCACTGGCTCCCCATCCCCTCAATACAAGACTCTGTCTCTCTGCTACAAATCCCTTAACAACCACGCTCCTGCCTATCTCTCCAACTTACTTCACCCTTACACTCCTTCTCGCTCCCTCCACTCTGCCTCCGACCCTCTCCGCCTCCACATCCCCCGCACCAAACTCAGCACTTTCGGCCCCGCTCCTTCTCAGTATACGGCCCATCCACCCGGAACACTCTCCCACTCTCTCTCTCTCCGTCAGAAACCCTCTCTCTCTTCCTTCCAGACCTCCCTCAAAACTGACCTCTTTCAACAGATTTAGCACTATAACGCCTCCACACTCCCCATCGCAAGCTGACTGTCGTAAGGTATTTGTGATACGTGAGTCATTGTAAAAAGTTTGCACATGCGTTCACGAGTTGTGAGTGAGCACTTAGAGTGATAATTATTATAAGATAAGCGCATTATAAATACCGTTATTATTATTATTATTATTATTATTATTATTATTATTATTATTATTATTATTATTAGTGTGTGCGTGTGTGTGTGTGTGTGTGTGTGTGTGTGTGTGTGTGTGTGTGTGTGTGTGTGTGTGTGTGTGTGTGCGTGCGTGTGCGTATGTATGTATGTAAACAAGAGAATCTCCGATATTACTGTACGCACAAACGTGAAACATGGCAAAATACTTTATTAAGTGGGTGGCTAAGACAGCCTCCGAGCATATTGTAATTGGATGTCTCATTGAAGACATAAAAGACCTTTTATAGAAAGTCGGTTGACCCAGAAGTAGAAAGTCGGTTGACCCAGAAGTAGAGTCCGCAATCATGTTTATTATATGCACTTGACATTTTGGATATGGCTAGTTTGTAGAAAGACATTGAATGAGTTTGTTAGCGAGCTTTGAACCTCTTCAACATTTTCGAAAATAAAAGTTCAATGCGAAAGAAAATGTCAGAAGTAAGACTCCTTTATTTCATCAGAAGAATCAAACAGTAACGGTGACGTAACAGCACCAAACGCGTCAGTGTTTTATACAATGTTCCAATTGATGCAAATCACAAGCACGTCAGTGTTTTACATGTGTATGAGCTAGCGCGATCTTCTCCTTCATTTATTTTTGTATGATATTTGCGAACGTATTCTGAAAAAGGTGTAATATGCATGCAAGCTGATACAGAAGAGGCTTTGTGAGCACGGGCCATTCCACCTTATTCTTCAAAATGGCTGTGGATATGCCAGCGCACAGAACGTATAAACGGTAAGAAGCGCCGTGTGTCTGCCGTCTGTGTTTGTGTGTGGGACTCTGCCGTTTGTGTTTGTGTGTGCCATTGCCGTGCGGATCAGGTGTGTGTGTGGGGGGGGGGGAGGGGGAGGGGGGGGGGGCGGAGGGGAATAAAAGGGAGATACTGAATTAGTTCGTAATCCAGCGTTATACCTCTTCAACTTTTTCAATAATAATTAATTCTTTTTTGCAAGTTTTGGAGATACTATTTATTCCCATCAAACAGTCAGCCCTGGAAGAGGCTGTGTGGAACAAAACAGTCAGCTCTGGAACAGCGTGCCTTTCTGATGAGTGACGCGAAAATCAAATTCGTCACAGTGTACACGGCGTCGTGAGACCAGCGATGCCATGACGCGAAGCTTATAGTGACGTCATTTTGCTGCTTGTGCTATTCTTCTTCTTCAGAATTCCTCAGTGTCGCTACTCCAGCCCACAAAGCCTACTAATGGCGGGAAGCGCTGTGTGTCCGGCTTTATTTGTGTGCGCCGCGTGTGTGTTGATCAGAGGTTGTCTTAGAGAGGAGGGAAATGGATCAGAAGGATAAGCTTAAAAATATGAACAACTCTGAATGTTCCTAAAAGAAAAAAACGCACCTGAGCTCCAAACAATAGCATAGACTTTGGGGCTGAAATCCTCATCTTGTATAAAACTTGTGGCTCGCAATATTGATTTTTTTCCCAGTCAAAGCTTTTAAGAGGTTTAGAATCAAATGAGCGATTGAAGTCAACTGGAATACACAAGAGAAATGTCTGATTTACCTATACTCTCCTTGGGGACGGTTATTTTTTCATCCTTTGTCTCCTCCGAAGGCCTGATTTCGTCGGTCAGACCTTTCTACAAACCTTTCACCTTTCAGAGGAAAAGAATTTAATGAGCCTGACTGCAGCCGATGGAACACAGAAGACTCACATTCTCCATCTGGTAGAAATCGGCGCTGGTAACGTCTACAATACACACAGCACTGACACACCACTACAAAACATTGACTGAAGAAGTAAGCTCAAGCGTGGTGCCAGAATATCTTGGCGCCTCAAGGCGCCGAGCTATTCTGGCACCACCCTTGATCTAGAAGCGTCAAGCTATCCCGGCACCACCCTTAAATTATCATGACCTATGCGTCTCCTGTAGTGCAGTCTTTAGAGGACAATTCCAAATTTTATGGAAATTTCGACATGAGGTGTCAGTTGCATGAGTGAGCATGGTCCTGCACAGGCTGCTAAGCAAGGTGCTCCGCTACAGCGGAGCACCTTGCTTACTGGCTTCTGCAGAACTAAGCTCACTCATGCAAGTGACCCCTGGGTTCAGCGACGTACATGTCTGTTTTTCAAAGGAAGTCAGGGCCCAGGATTTACGCTTGCGCCGAGGAAGGATCTGATCGAGCCTCCCTTTCTACACCGTCCACCGACCTCCGCTAACAACACGCGATTTAATGACAACATTGTCACAGGGGAGATAAACCAAGGTCAAGGGGACGCTACTCACGCTGCAAGACGAGCCTTCACTTCCTGTCAGGGGTCTGATTGGGTGAGAAATCGGCAACAGATTATCCCTGCGTCCCTTCCTCAACTCTCTCCTCTTTGTTGTCTACATTCCCAATGTAAAAACTGAGAACCAAGAGAGCAAACTGCACTGAAATAAGATGGTAACCTTGCGGTCATTCCTCTCTACCTTCTCTTTGTTTCATTTATTTCAAGACTTAAGGATAACTTTAACTCATTGTGTCCCAGGTACCCAATTCCCAGATTTAAAGTTGCCCTCTGAGGACTGCATTACAATTCAGGAGACAGATCGACCATGGTAGTTCAAGGGTGGTGCCAGAATAGCTTGGCGCCTACATGCGTCAAGCTATTCTGGCACCACCCTTGAACTATCATGGTCGAGATATATCTGGCTATGGTGTGTCGGGAAGACAAAGGAAAATACTAGACTTCAGACAAAAAATCTATTTCTAATGCCGTAAATCCCTACACTATCTCATGCTCTAATGCCCATGTTATGCCACCTCTTTTGTCACTGAGGCTGTTCAACAGTTCAACTTTTCAACAGTAATATCAGCAGATAGTTTCTGCCAACATTCTTTATTTATTTACCCTATTCGGTAATTCATTACAACACTGCTGACCAGAAGCACAAGGGGCATAAACCATAAGTGTTTTCAGATGCCAGGAGTGTTACAAAGGTACGTCTGTTACAGTTTATTTTCTTTGACTGAGAGTTATATTTTATTTGATTAATTGAATGAATGAGTGAATGATGATGCCATGCGTTGCGTGGGCAGACAGTGAATTTCCCATGAGGGACTAATAAAGTATTATTGTATTTGTTATGTATTGTATTGTATTGTATTGTATTGCATTGTATTGTAGTGGGGAAATTGGATGTTCACATACTATACCATAAAACAACAACAACAACAATCAGGATTTAACCTGAAAGATGTGTGAACTGGTATGTTATGCTTTTAATCGAAATGTATGTGAACTGTTTTGTGCCTAAAAAGATCCCAAGGTAAGCAAACAAACAGACAAAGGCAATGAACTATGTATCTACGTATGGTCATAGCGGTGACCTTGTGTTCAGGATCTTAAAGAAAGTTTGCCAAGCGTGAACAGGCACAAGGCGACAACCATAGGCCATATGCATGAACATTCCACGTACATTTTTCCTTATTCGATTTGTACGCTGCGGAACTAGAATTACCGCTGCTGGGCCATTTGGTCTTCAAGAGGCATAGATGCTCATGAGTAGCCTGCAGCCGCAGAGCCTCATGATAATCTGTGCCTCTTGCGGTCAGCAATCAGTTCCAATAACACGCTTATGCACTGATGTCTATAATTGTTTCAGTTTAGCTCTAGATCTGAAACTGGCTAACGACTGCGACCCGCTCACTGCCGAGAAAAAGTGAACAGGATTCAGCTGCAAGAGTCATAGATCCCCATGAGCCCCCGCAGTTGCGGGGCCTCATGGGGATCTATTCCTCTTGCTGGAACCACTTTATATCCGTGTTCTTGTGACGGCCTGGGTCTTTGGGCGTGGAATGGACCAAGATTCCAGAAGCGCAATACGCGTGAACAGGTATTGAAGGGGTTATGCGGGATCAAAGAGGCCATTAAACGGAGATGAATACTTCATGTCACTTAACTCATTCTACCCCAGACACACCACAGCAAGATAAGGATCGACCATGATAGTTCAAGGGTGATGCTAGAATAGCTTGGCGCCAGGCTATGGGCGCCAAGCTATTCTGGAATCACCCTTGAACTCTCATGGTCAATCTGTGTCCTGCTCTAGAGTGCAGTCTTCAGAGGACAACGGCAAAATTTGGGGATTTCGGTGTTGGGGTAGAATGAGTTAAGAAACATTTCCGAACGTTGACACCATTGGAGGCCAATCGTCACAAAGACAATAAAGATGATTAAGTGCACCGACATAAGCTCGTTGAAGCCGACGAATGCAGCTTAAATAAGGGCTGTAACTATATCAGGAAGCATAACGTTGAAGTAAAATAGAGAGTAAGCAAATATAGCGCCATTAGAGTAAAGAAATGAGTTCCCTTATGTCAAGCGTTTTCAAATCGTTGCGGTAAATTAATGTTTACATTGTGTGAATCAAATTCTTTATATACTTATGACGCAGTTTCCGCTTACAAACTATTTTATTGTATGCATTAAAATCATTATGCGTAAAAAAAATTAAAGGCAGAGAAATGATCCTTGGTTTGGCGGCAACGCAATATCACGCGTCTGCATCTGTTGATGCGTGGTCTCTTGAGTGATTTAGGTTTAATTCCCTTGATCTGTATAACAAACCAAGGGGAATTACACAGCGCTGGACAGACGAACAGTTAGATCCCCTGCCTCCGCCTATCAGGCACCCATTCGCCAGCCCACAGAGAAATACGCAGGTATAGAACAAGACGATCATCTACATCCCTAAAAAGGATGCATCAGGTCTCTTATATTACCCATGTCTTTCTCCGGAACTTAGGAAGTAGGCAGGAGAAACATACATACACAAACATGAAGGTGCATTACTATCTGTGGGCTGGCGAATGGGTGCCTGATAGGCGGGGGCAGGGGATCTAACTGTTCGTCTGTCCAGCGCTGAGTAATTCCCTTGGTTTGTTATACAATTCTGCCAGCGCTAGCCTCACCTATCTGGTTTGTGAGTATCTCAGTATAACTCGAGGCAAATTTGTATCGCTACATTGTTGTGTAATGTTCTGTGCATCTACTGTGGGAATTCAGGGTATTTACCGAACCACACATAGTAATGCACCTTCATGTTTGTGTATGTATGTTTCTCCTGCCTGCTTCCGAAGTTCCGGAGAAAGACATGGGTTATATAAGAGACCTGATGCATCCTTTTTAGGGATGTAGATGATCGTCTTGTTCTATACCTGCGTATTTCTCTGTGGGCTGGCGAATGGGTGCCTGATAGGCGGGGGCAGGGGATCTAACTGTTCGTCTGTCCAGCGCTGAGTAATTCCCCTTGGTTTGTTATACAATTCTGCCAGCGCTAGCCTCACCTATCTGGTTTGTGAGTACCTTGATCTGTAGCCTAGTTTGTACTCAGAGACAGCGCCATATTGGTAAGGGAAAAAAAAAAACCACAAGGTCAAGATCATTATATCCACACACAAAAAGACTGCAACAAAGAGATCGTGGTTTTCTCACCCCCCACACTTCCACGCCTAACCTCCAACCACAAAATCATGAGAGACATATATTTTTCTTCAAACGCATTTGCAAGAAAAGTAAAAAATAAAACAATGTCATCCACAATACAAAGCAAGTCTTCGCCTTCTAGTGTTTTCCCAGTGCGCAAATGCCATCGGGCCGATGTCGGCCGCCTTTGGCCCGCGCACAGCTGTGCCCGGACCAACTGCGGCCTAAGTCGCCCCGATGGTCTTTTGTGCACTGGGTTGTTCCAAAATTCTAGTTACACGTTTCGAACGAGCAGACGTCTGCTTTGTGGAGTATGTCCATCTTTAGTTTTAGAAAAGGTTATTATTGTATTACAAAGAAAATCCTGCTTTTGAAACAATGGACAGTCTTCTAAAGGAAAGCACATTAAGTCTATTTCTGTAGAAAGCAAGCTTTTGATTGCCGGGTGTACAATGAAAATCTCGCTTTTCACAAAAACGGACCTATTGTCTTTCAGATTCATAGGGCAGATTTGCAAAATGATGTCTTTGATTCGCAAACAACCAAACCACAAACAATTCCATTCTGAATTGTGTTTCTATATTGCTGAAACCAGAAACTATTTTGCAGGTGTCACAGTTTCATAAACTGCATTTTTTTTTTTTTGTTCTGTATTTTTGAAGGGTGTACATTTCAATCTTGCAATTTTAAAAATGTATCCCCTGACTTCCAAGAAATGAAACGAAAGAGGCATGGACACATTGATCCTCATAAGCCCCCCGGAGTTTCGGGGGCTCATGAGGATCCATCCCTCTTGCTGACACCACTTTGTATCGACATTCTTGAGACGGCTGGGGCTCTTTGGTGGTGAATTAACAGAGATTTCAGAAACACAGTCCGCGTCAACTGGCAGTTATGGGGTTAATTGCTGTTAATTATTTTTAACGTGAATGAACCAGGACATATTTCTCTCTTACTGCACACGCCGACACCCGCCGCAGAAATTCTGTCCTCAACAATCGTGCCATTTCTTACGAGATCACTGTGCAGCTGTGTCAAGAAACTGGAAATCTGAGCCGGAAATCTGAAATGGTAATCACGTTTCAATAATGTGATTGACTGTTTTGAGAACCAATCAGATTAGCCTGGTTTTCTGTGTCTGAGTGCGGGTTGGGATTTTAAGTAACCCTACGCCGTTCTCTAACTTAGGTCTTTTTTTGCATAAGGCATAGATCCTCATGAGGCCCTGCAGTCGCAGCCGGTCCCCAGAATTACGATAAAGTTTGGAGTCGGCCCGATAACCTTTTGCGCATTGGAAAAGCGCATGGTTGCTCTGTCTCACAACTATAGGAAAAAACGTCAATGCTCTTTTTGAATTGAGGTAAACGAGGAGAGAGCACAGAAACTGAGAATGGCATTGTTGAAGTAAAAGACAAATCAATGAATAATTATCTTCCTTGAATTTCTGGCTTTAAGGGAGGTAACTAGAGATTTGAAACGAGGATACAACTGTAAAAGCTTGTTTGTTTAACAGTTTGTTTATTCTTTGTTTGTGTTTGTTTTCGAAGAATTTTCGTTACTCCGAGTGAATCGTAACTGTAATGAGACAATGCTCTCCTCCAATCACGGTAGAGTCCGGGCTCATTGTCAACATTTGGTACAGGAAACCTATTGGCTTCACAAACAAACAAACAAACAAACAAAGAAACAAACTAACTAACTAACTAACTAACTAACTACCTAACAAACTAACCAGCCAACCAAGAAATAAACAACACATAAACCCCTAAAATGCCACATAACAACTGAGAAAGAGTTGATTATATCTATTTTAAGAAAACAGTAGCAATGTGTACAATTAATTTCCTTGCTATTGCAGCCACCATGTCATGATATTTTAGTGCCTATTATTTAAAATTAAACTTCGGATATTACAAACCTCCAAGGGAACAAGTGTTTCTTGTTGTTTGTAATAAGCGAAGTAATTTACATAGAAAGAGTGCTGTCGGAACCTCTGGAAAAAAAAGTGTTGTTATATCCGACCTTGCTAATCGAAGTAGACTGTATTTTGTTTATTCTAATCGAACATACAACAAAGGAGAATATGTCTGTCTAAAACACAACAAAGTGTCTCAATCACAAATCTTCAATCGACAAATAGATACCGTGCTGGATACAAACATTTGCCATTAAAACGGTACTGCAAAATGAGCAAAGAGATTACATTCCTGCGAGCAAAAGGTCATCGGGCCGACGTCAGCCTCTGTACGCCCGCGCACGGCTGTGCGCGGGCCTACAGCGGCCGACGTCGGCCCGATGACCTTTTGCGCATTGGAAAACATCTGCACAAACCATGGCGGCAGACACAGTGACCAGAAGCACGAGGCAAACGATCAGATATTTAGTCCTGTTTGTACGTCCAGTTTGTACTGGGATCAAAGAACGAGTTTGATTCGTTACCCCACAATTTCAAACTTGTCGAAGTATTCAATAGCGTGAAGTTTGTACGATAATAGGAACTATTTTCTGAACCACGAAAACTGATAGCAGGAACCGGGCCAAAAGGCTGATAGCTAGCCCTTTGTGGGTAGCGTGCTTTGTCAGGTGATTCCTACAGGAATCGCCTCTACAAAAAGCGCTGCCGACAGCCAAGGAGTTAAAGGCTGTGACAGTGGCGTAACAAGTATTGTTGAGAGGTGTGGGCAGTGTCGTTTTGCGATGTGATATTTAGTGTCTTAAGCATGTTCTTAATTAAACGAACTTTAGTTCGCGAACTCTGACGAACTACAGTTCACAATCTCGGACGAACCAAGTTGGTTCTTAATTGGACGAACTAAAGATACGGCGAACCTAGTTCGAAGTAGTTCACGAACCTCGGCAAACCATAGTTCGCTGTCAGAAAAGGTTCGCTCAACGTGTTGAGCAAACGAAGGCGAACATTTTCTCTGATTGGTCAAAACTTTTACCCTCTTCTGCATTGGAGATAAGAAGACAGTCACCGATACAAACAAATATGGCGGACAGCGATATTGCACTCGTGCGAAGAACAAGACCTATTTTTATTGATTTGTGGGAGGCGCAACGCTGTTTGTGGGGTCGCTACTGCAAGGAGTACAAAAACAAACATCGTTCAAATCATGAAGCAGCATAGCGGCAGCCATTTTGAACACCTTCGCAGACAGTAAGTACGCCGAATCAAGCACTTCAGTCTAAGAAAGAGAACCATGGCAAACATGGTTTGCTGAAGTTCGCCTAGGTTCATTCAACCTCAATTAAGAAACAAACCAAAAGATTGCCGATATTCTCCGATCTTGGTTTGCCGATCAAAAGTAGGTCCAATTAAGAACAGCTCTTACGTGTTGCGTGTGGTATTAATATGTTACGTGTAGAGTGGTGATACGTCTTATTTGAATGTTACAGTTTTATGGTTATGTTTATCACTGACATGATCGTTTAACCCATTGACTGCCGGGGAAAAGCGAACGCTACTCAGCTGCAAGAGACATAAACCCTCATAAGCGCAATCAGTCGCTACGGAGGCTAATGATGATTTAGGTCTCTTGCTAGTCCTATGATCTTCATGCCTATATTTGGTCATATTTTCATCTGTGTTCTTTACGCGAATGTCGGTGAGTGTCAGCAGTCGTTTCAGAAGCGTAACTCGTGATCTCTGGCAGCGAAGGGTTTAACGTTTCCTTTCATGCTCCAGTGAGCTGTCACAAGATTATCCCTATTGAAGACATTACATGTCTTGAATCTTGGAGGATTAATGCCTAATTATCCTGATTATCTCGTCGCTTTTGAAGGACGACTCGCTAAAATAAAAATAATAATAATAAATTTTTAAAATGTGTCCTTGAGCTACTTTGGTTGACCCATCTCTCGCAGCTCTGTTTTCCGAAGTCGTGACAAGGCGCCGGCTTAATACAGATTACAACCGCTGTCAAGGGAACGAATTCGCAAAGCCTGATATCCTCCCTATGCGCTGTGAACGCATGTGCTCACCAAGAACAGTCACGCGGCGGAAGTTGAAAAGCTCGAGCAAGTACTTAGGCTGGTTTTGGTGAAAGTCGATCCGAGGACTTTTTGCACATTGGGAGCAAATCATCGGCAATTTTTCCGGAAGCTATATCTCTCCGGTTGTAATATTTTATACTCTCAAACCCTTTCACTGCCGAGATGAAGAAGTGAACACGACTGAACTGCAAGAGGCATAGACACGCATGTGTCTCCGCAGCTGAGGGGGCACATGAGGATATATGCCTCTTGCGGACACCATTTTGCAGGCATGTTTCTTGGTCAGCTAGCGCTGACGTTGATTTCAGAAACACACAATTTGCGATCAACCGCAGTGAAGGGGTTACATCCACTCCCCTCTGAAGCCCCCGCTGTTGGCTATTACTGGATTTTCAGCCAGACTCGTGGTATGTTGAAGAACCCCGGAGATAAACCTCTGGGCCACGTTCTAATTGATTCCTAATTGGTGTCTACACAGACAGGCCCGCTGACGCTAATAAAAAGGAGCGGCCTCATAAAATCTAATTGTCTGAGCCAATAGATCTCGGAGATAGCGCATAGGGTTAGAGTGGCTCGCAAAATTATTGACCCGTATGAGTTTGGGCAGCGCGGCAGGATCCTATACAATAAGCTCCAAAGAAAATAATTATTTTTATAATAAAAGGAACATACTTTGGTATAACAATGACACAACTTAGATTTAGAGTATCTTTCTAGACTACATGAACAATGGGATAAATAGACACATAGCCAGTATCTCCATCTATACAACTCGCAATAGTTGAGGGCCACCCTGAAAACTGAACACGTTTTCAAATAAGCACGACTGTCAAACTGTAAGATTTAGTCTATCAGACAGGACTGCAGACCTTGTCCAAGCATTTCAAGACAATATGATCATTTGTCAGGGTGGCTCTTAACACTAATTGTCAGTAAAAAAAAAAATTAAAAAAACCCCTTGCCATTTCATCTATACGTATCGTCACCATCACCGATGAAATGCTAATTGCCTTTGAACTAGTAAGGTCAATTTCGTCTATAACAAGGTCGGGTGTAACAAAAGTCGGATACAAGATCATTTTTCAGAGGTTCCAAACACACTTTCTCAATGTAAACTTACTTCCCTTATAACAAACTTCGAATATATCAAGAACAAAATTCGGTGCTCTGGCGATTTGTTGTAACTGATGTTTACTGTAATATACTACAACTAATAATAATAATAATAATAATAATAATAATAATAATAATAATAATAATAATAATAATAATAATAATAATAATAATATGTCCTTAATGTGAACTGCTCGCCGATTTAAAAAAGAAATACAGACAGCTTTATAGAGTATGCGGTCATAACCGCGTTTGAATTCAACTGGAGGGCATATGCACAACTATCAGAGCCACAGGTTGTTTGGCCATGGGGACCTAACTGTCAGCTGCACGAGTGAGCTTAGTCGGCGCCAGCCACTAAGCAAGGTGCTCCGGAGCACCTTGCTTAGTGGCTGGCGCAGGACGAAGCTCACTCATGCCACTGATCCCCGAGTCTGTGAGAGAAGGACTTAGGCCTTAGGCCCGAAAAAAAAAAAAAGAAAAAAAAAAAAGGAGAGGGCTGTACCATCTCTCAGCAAATCCGTTCCATCTGTAAGAGGCATAGATTCGCATAAGCCGCTGTAGCGGTATGGCTCATGAGATTCTATGCCTCAATGCTGAGCGGGATGGGGTTCATGTAGGGTTTGATCACACGGGATATGTGGTATACTCTTATTACAATGGCGGGAGCAGATTCTATTTTGCGTGATGTATTTTTCAGGGAAAACCTTATTCTGTTAATTGACTGCTTTAGGATGGAGCTGGGTGTTAGTATCTCTTGCCATCCATGCCCCTTGCAAGCACGAATTCAAACAAATGCACGTGCACGCACGCACCCAAGCACGCACACACGCTCACACCACTTTCCTTTTTCTATTTACGCGAGAGATTTTTTTTTTTAAATTATGCACATAATTATATTATTACTGAAAACGTGAACACGGACCGTCTCGTCGTCATTAACTCCTTCTCTGCCAAAAAGACGTTAACACGATCCAGCCGCAAGAGGCATAGATCCTCATGAGAATCTATGTCTCTTGCTGAGACCAATGTGGTACCTATGCTCCTTGGACGGCCGTAGCTTTTGGTCTTTGAGTGAACACAAAGATTTTACTCAGAAAGTTATAATATCCGTCCAGCGGCAGTGAAGGGGTTACAGACAAAATATCAGTCTGTAAGTAAACACGTTTCGCTAAAGCGTAACAAAGAGGAAATGAAAATCAGTGATATTGAGCGACAGTATACGGCTTGAAGCGTCAGTAACAAGAAAGCATGTACACGTGATTCATTCTGGTTTCTTATATCTCCCTAAAATTTCGTCTGCAGCGCTCTCTGTCTCTATCTGTCTGTCTCTCTTTCTCTTAAGGCCCCGCCACACAGGCCGGTTGTGCCCCGATTTTGAAGCCGATTCCGATCCGTTTGGGATCTGATGACGTCAATTATCCGATCCGGTCCCAATCGGCTGGGAATCGGATGACTAGAACCTGCTCTATATTTCCGATCCGAATCGGTCCCGATCGTAAGCTTCAACCAATCAGAGCGCGTCTCGCAAAGCATGTCGTTTTAACACGGTTTGCAAATGGCCGAACACGCCTGTTGTTATCAGTACCACCGCCGCTGCCGCTGATGTTTCGCACGCCTCTTCGCGAATATGATCCAAAACTGCTGATAATGCAAGCACATCATCATCACTGTCAAAACTAGCAGTCATTTTGCAGAACAGGTACGACCCGGCTTTGATCTTCGGTTCAAACCGGTCGGCTAAACTTCAGTGACAAGTCGAGAAATGTCAGTGTGGCACTGCACACGTTTTTTAATCCGGCCCGATCACCTACCGATTCGAAAACTGATCGGGAATCGGCCTCAAAACCGGGCTCGTGTAGCGGGGCCTTTAAAGCCATGTTTAAAAAAAAAAAAACCGACACCAGTGTACCTAAATCATTTATCCTTGGAAAATAAAGTGTCGTTATCGTTGTAACTGAGTCTCTCTCTCTCTCTCTCTCTCTCTCTCTCTCTCTCTCTCTCTCTCTCTCTCTCTCTCTCTCTCTCTCTCTCTCTCTCTCTCTCTCTCTCTCTCTCTCTCTCTCTCTCTCTCTCTCTCTCTCTCTCTCTCTCTCACACACACACACATACACATTTACACACATTTCAATGCTGAGAAACTTTCTTCGTCAGACAAAATCAAGAGATAAACCCATTTAACCCTAAGACCGCATCTCCTTAACTTTGGAGGTGTTACCTCATGAATATGTCATAGTTGCAGGAGATGGAATGACCGTGATAATTCAAGGGTAATGCCAGATGAGCTTGACGCCGTCAGGCACAAAACTAATCTGGCACTACCCTTGAATTATCATGGTTGATCCATCTCCGGCTATAGTACGTCGGGGCAAAAGGGTTGAGAGAGATAGAGAGAGAGAGGGGGGGGGGGTTGTAAGAGAGAGAGAGAGAGAGAGAGAGAGAGAGAGAGAGAGAGAGAGAGAGAGAGAGAGAGAGAGAGAGAGAGAGAGAGAGAGCAATTGCGGGGGCTCGTGAGGATCTATGCCTCTTGCTGAAACCACTTTGAATTCACGTTCCTGGGACGGCCGGGGTTCTTTGACGACGCTTGCAGTTTATACATCAAACAGCGAATTGCCAAAAATAAACGAAGTTCTCCAGCAAAGTCTTGATGAGGTTTCAAGCTGGTGCCAACATAATCATATGATAATTAGTGTCCAAAAGACAAAGAGTATGTTGATTACTTCACGCCAAAAACATCAACGTGGTCTCCTGCCCTTAACATTATACCTGAACTCTGAACCCCTTGATCAAGTTAAAAAACATCGTTTGCTTGGAGTCACAGTAGATAACCAGCTCAGCTGGGAACCACATATCGAAAACACATGCAAAACAATATCTAAAAATCTATTCCTGCTATCAAAACTAAGTCAAATAGTTAACACTGACACTAGAAGACTCTTTCTCCATGCCCACATTAAGACACACTGTGATTACTGCTCCACTATCTGGGATGGATGCAGTGAGGTACATTTAAAAAAACTTAACTCATTGTATCGTCGAGTGGTAAAGTTAACTGTGCCTGGTCCCTCTCCCACCGACGAAAAGTTTAGAACTATCCGACTGCTAAACCTGAACAAACAGTTCACATTTAATCGATGCATACTTATGCATACAATTCTTCACCATAAAACCCCATCTTACCTTCGTGTGTTATTTTTGGATAGTCAAAGACAAAACACGAGGAACAGTTTGTTACAGCTACCATGGGCCAGGCTCGATATATATATATATAAAACCAGCCTTTCGTTCTCAGGTGCCAAAGCCTGGAACGAACTAGCACCCCAAATTAAATCCATTTCTAACTCTAGAACCTTCAAAACTCGTTTATATAACATCTTGTTAAAGTAACTTAATACCTGAACGGACTACTTATATTATATTATATATATATATATATATATATATATATATATATATATATATATATATATATATATATATATATATATATATATATATATATATATATATATATATATATATATATTATTCACTGTTATTGATATGTGTGCGCATTATTTGCATTGCTTTTATATTGGTGTTTTCTCTTTTTTTCATTTTTTTTTTCATTTCAGTTTATTTCTTCATGTTTCGATTTATTGTGTTTGCTATTAATGTTTCTTTTCTAACAGGACAGTTTGTAAGAGAGGCGTTTCGCCTAAAACTTTATCCTGTCAATAAAACGTTTCATCATCATCATCATCAGTCTGCGTCGACTGGCAGTGAAATGATTACAATGAGCTTTCGTGGAATGTAATATTCAACAAGCCTCTATTTTGCCCGGCAGCACTGCAATTTAACCAATCAGTTTGGCCCGTCGCACATTGCTTTGTATCTGGTTTGCTGCTAACGTCATTTTGGGGAGCAGGTCCATGGTGATTCTTTTATTTTTTTCTTTAATCGATTTTTTTGGGCCAAGGCGCCAAGCATCCTTGAACTATCAATGGGCTATCTGCCTTCTGAACTGTCATTTTTTCGGAGGGTGTTTTAAAAAAAAATTCAGAATTCGGGATTAGGACTAAGATGATTCCTGTTTTGTATCGAGTTGTTTGCCAGAAAAAAAGGCGTGAAGCATCCTTGAACTATCATTGCCGATCTGTCTCCTGAACTGTCATTTCTTCAGAAGGGGGGGGGGGGAGGTGGGGTTGGGGGGGGGGGGGGGGGGGGGGGGCGACATGTTTAGAATTTTCAACTTCAGGACTGACTCCATGTGTTAGCGATTTACTGTCAAACTCCAGTGGTCATTCCTTGCCTCACAACAGCCTTTTTTCTTGCTTTTCTTCTTTTTTGTTCTGTCTTTCCCTCTCTCTCTTCCCCCCCCCCCCCCATTTCGTCCAACCGCGCACACCCCACACCCCTTTTTCTTCTGGGAAGACAGCATTGTGCCATGTGTGTCGCGTCTCTAGAGAGAAGAGGCCTCTTCCCCTCGGCTTGATCAAATTGTGCGCGATTCGGTCAGGCGTGTGACTATCACCGCTGAGGTGTGAAACACTTTGTAATCACGGGGGGACTCCAAGACAGGGGTGAAGTGTTGTCTGAGGGACACTAAACCAGGAACCCGCCATCTCTCTAGATCTGCAAAGTGTTAGCGACAGAGTTGTGTGTTTCTCAGACGGGCAGAAGAATGTACTGGAAAGACTACATTGCGTTAGGAAGACAACCGTCACAAAGAATTATGTGCGCTTTGGGGGGTGGGGGGGGGGGGGGGAGGAAAAGACTTACACGTGCGCATGAGATTTGCCAGATGCAAACCGTCACCGGGCCGACATCAGCCGCAATTTGCCCGCTCACTGTGATTAGTTCATAGCGTTCTAAGGCCACGAGATGCAAACAGCAGTTCATAGAAATATTAATGAACAATGTGTGGGACTGCCGGCAGCAATTATATCGATCTTTTATTATTATTATTATTATTATTATTATTATTATTATTATTATTATTATTATTATTATTATTATTATTATTATTATTATTATTATTATTTCTTACGAGAGGGGGAAGGAGATGGTGGTGATGGTGGCGGGGAGGTAGGGGGGGGGGGGGGGTATAGTAGCTTAAATTTCATTTGTTGTGACGATTTATTTCGTTTGTTTGTTCTTGTTGTGTTTTTTCTGCACACATCCTTGTCCTGGACTGGGGTCAGTTTACGAAAAACAGTTTTGGCGGTGGCGGAGGAGCTGCATAAAATGTTAAACTGCCATGATAATATATTATACACGATTTAGAAAAAATCTACATATAACATAATACATAAACCCCTTCCATGCCAGTGGACGCAGATTGTGTTTCTGAAATCTTTGTTAACCCATTCAGCCCTGACGCCCTACAGCAGGAGATGGGTCGACCATGATAATTCGCGGTCGATGATCGGACGGTGGCGCCAAGCTAGTCTGGCACTGCCCTTGAATTATCATGGTCGATCCATCTCCTGCAACTGGTGCATAGTCATTAGATGACGCCTCCAAAATTTGGGAAATACGGCCGCCGGGCTGAATGAGTTAATTCAACGCCAATGAGCCCAAGCCCTCCATGGAAAGCGGATACTAAGTGACTTTAGCAAGAGGCATAGATCCTCATGAGCCCCCGCAACTGCGGGGGCTCATGATGATCTATGCCTCTTGCATGCCGGTTTTTGTACGTAACTCTGACGAATTCGACAAAGGAAGGAGCCGCATAAAGTACAATTATCTGAATACTGTCAAGAGTAACCACAATTCAGAACGAAAAACATATGCAACGATTTCGCCACTTTTCCTGTTCTGTCAACGTTGAGTCACGCATTTGTCTATAAGTCTCTATCGCAAGCCCAGTTGACGTGATACGGCTGAGGAGAACAGATGTAGGTAAATGGGACTGACACGTAACATCAAGAGTTAATATATAGTATTACATGAGCGTCTATGACGACAGAAAAGTGCATTCAAATGTGTTTACGTTGAGACAATCTGACGATGTAAATTCAGAGGGCCATTTTTGACAAGAGGCATAGATGCTCATGAATCCCTGCGTACGCAGGGACTCCTGAGGATCTATGCCTCTTGCGCTCTGAAAGAGATAATGAAAAGCTGTTTCTGTTGATAAAGGACTGGGGGCTGGGTGTGTCTCTGGAGACCTGTGCGGTAAAAAATGCGTCCCCGGTGCAGAGTACAGTCGTCAATAATATGATTACCCTCTGTTCGCTGGCCCATGTTTCCCTGACACTCCTTCCCCGAGGAGTATCCCGAGCGTCCTATCTACATCACTCACGGCCAACACTCACCGTTCGTTTCCTCATCTGCCCTCACCGGTGTTGCACGCCAAACCGACGCTCACGCCAGATCGAGCCGGGTCAGTTTGACGTACGTGTTGATGGACACGAAGCCACTTTGGCCGTAAACTTCCAATCATGACTCTTACGCCAAATCGACACAAAATCACTTGGTCGTACTGCCAAAATAAGTCTAGCTCCAGATGACGGCGAAGTAACTTGGGCATACTGTCAAAATGACTCTCGCCAGATCGACACGAAGTCACTTTAGCCGCGTACTTCCAAAATCACTCACGCCAGATCAGATGGACTCGAAGTCACTTGGGCGTACTGCTAAAATGAATCGAACTTGAAGTCACTTTGGCCGCGTACTTCCAAAATGACTCTCACTCCAGATCGATACGAGGTCACATCCCAGTGCGCAAAGGCCATCGGGCCCACGTCGGCCGCCGTTGGCACGCGCACGGGATGGGCGTACTATCAAAACGTCGCTCACGCTAGATCGACACAAGGTCACTACCGAAATGACTCTCGTGCCACCTTAAAGCGACACTGACGTCTTGGAGTGCTAGTCCCTATTACCCTGGCGTACGCCGGCCAAAATGACCTAGAGTCGTTCTGGCTTGAGACTCATGTTGTCGTGTTATTATCGTCTGTTGATGGAATATTTCCGTGTTTGTCTCCTCACGCAAAAGTGGCACGGCACGCCGCAGAGACCCGGGGTCGATTTGACGTAGGTGTCAGTCTCGCGTTTTATACCGGTTCTCAGGACCCAGCGCGATGCCTTCTGTTGGCACATTATCTCACAGCAGGGTTTGACAAGGTTTATTCACTTGCCCGTAATAAGTCCAACACTTTGGCGGGATAAATTGATTGCATAGCTAATGGTTCCTCGGCGTTAAATATATAAAATAAACTAAATTTAGCGCGTATGAAAATGCATTTAATTCTCCCTCCCCTCTTCCTCCGACCTACCCTCCCCGCGTTTAGTTTATAATGCTTTGATGATCGACGAAACAAAGGCTTCCCGCCCAGAGCCCAGGGACATTGATGCCCACGAAAGGTAAAGGTCAGTAAGTCTAATTTTGTGAAAAGCGAGATTTTCATTTATTACAATGACAATCTCGCATCTCACAAAAAAGCAGCCTTGCACTAACTTTACGCCACACCGAGGAAGGTGACGGATATACGCCCGCCGCAGGTTTCGTACACACTCTGACTGGTAAGAGGGAGGGTAGTGGTGGGTGAGGGAGAGCGCATAGAGCCTATGTATACGCTCTAAGAGAGGGAGCAGAGAGGGGAGGGCTGCATCTTTTTTTTTTTTTCCTTTTTTTTTTTTTTGTATTTGGTGTACACGGAGCCCTGTTTCTGAAAATGAACGATTGGTGGGAATCACTGCAGGGTAGTCTAGATGAGATTCTTCCTTTCCCTATTTTTATTCAAAGACACAGACTGACCATGGGATGTGAGTAGCCCAGAGGACGCCAAGGTCAATGCTGCCTTAGTCCAAAGTCCAAAATTTAAAAAGCGAGATTTTAAAAAATTATATTACAATGAAAATTGCGCTTTTAACAAGAAATTGTCAACCTGCAAAGCTAATAAGTATTAACTCATTAACTCATGCGCGACATGCCGCATCTGGATTTTCGGCACAAAGCCGCGTATCCGACTGCAGGACGTTTCGCACGTGTTAACGCCCTCTTCACCTCTAAATGCATTGTTTAGACCCTTTAATGCCGAGAAAACGTGAACATGATCCAACTGCAAGACACATAATATCCGCATGATCCCCCGCGATTGCGGGGGTTCATGAGGATCTATGCCTCTTGCTGATACCAATTTGTATCTAAGTTTCTTTTGGTCGTTAAATAAACCAAGTTTTCAGAAACAAAATGTACTTACAGTATACTTACAGCGGCAGGGAAGGGGTTTGAAATGAGTGAAATCAACCTGACCCCCTTTTGTCATGTTCCTTTTTTGTTCGCTTTCTAATGACGTCCAGATTCACGATGTTTTCTTGGCCCCCATAAAGTATTTTGTCCTGCCCTCTTATGTGCACGCAGTGGGTTGTTTCCTACACACTGAGGTTACCTCTCTCTCTCTCTCTCTCTCTCTCTCTCTCTCTCTCTCTCTCTCTCTCTCTCTCTCTCTCTCTCTCGAGAGAGAGAGAGAGAGAGAGAGAGAGAGAGAGAGAGATGATGAATCTTTATTTATTCAGGATAAAGCTATTAGGCAACTCAATGCCTGTCTTACAAGCTGTCCTGTAAACAAACAACATAACAGGAAAATAAACATAGCATGCAAATAATAACAATAATAATAATAAGAAGAAGAAAAACTACGGAAAAAAAAAAAAACACAATAGGTGAATCAATGAAAGGGGGGAAAAAAATCGTATTGGAGAAGTAGTAACTGCCACCAACACAAAAGTAAGAGAAATAAATGAGTGCATAGCATTAATATTATACTCAGCTAAGACAGTGTCAAAGAATCAGCAGCATCAAGAGCATATAGCGACACCGACAAGACCAAGGATTATCAGTTTACAAATGTAAGGAGAAAGAGAAAATACTTGACTTTTACGTGTTATCAACAACAATACTCTGATATGGCAAACTGTGAAGTCAGGCTGAATGGAAGTGCGTTCGCAAAGCTCGTTTAAAATGGGTTTTACCTGAACATGATTTAATGTTCAATGGCAATGAGTTCCAGACAAAACTGCCCGAAAATAGAAGGCTTGACTTGTAGAGATCTATCCTGGGTCGGGGTAAATGAAGCAAGCCATGTCTCGTGTGTAGCTGATGCATAGGGCTGAAGTTAAATAGCGCGCACAGATACTCGGGGACTTGATAATGAAATATTTTGTGCATGAGGACGCATTTGTTAAATTTGAGTTGTTCCTTCAGTGGAAGCAGGCCAAGAGATTTTATCGTTTGGTCTGTGGAAGTAGGGTGTGGAATAATTATTTTAACTGAACGACGATATAGCGAGTTGACTTTTTTAATATGACGTTCGCTGCATTCGTCCCACAAAGAGGACGCATAATCACAGTGGCTCTTAATGTGCGCGTGAAAAAACAATGTACAGCACTTGTAAGAATATGTCTAAGTTTAGAGAGCAGAAATACATTTCTGGACAAGGTTTTGCACAAACTGTCAATATGCGACGACCAATTGAGCTGGTCGTCAAGTACAACTCCCAGTAGGCGGTGCTTGGATACCTGTTGGATAGGTTTATCACCAAGTGAAAGTATCAAAGGGGCAGGACGTAGCTGATGCTTTTGGCGGGTTGTTATTAACATGCTTTTGGTTTTAGAAGTACTGAGGAGCATGCGATTATGCGTACACCAATCTAACACTTCATCAAGACTTTGCTGGAGGATACAATTTAGCGTCATGAGACGATCGTCTGATGTATGCAGCGTGGAATCGTCAGCAAAGAGTTCGCATTTTACCGTAGGATTTGAGATGGAGAGAGAGAGAGAGAGAGAGAGAGAGAGAGAGAGAGAGAGAGAGAGAGAGAGAGAGAGAGAGAGAGAGAGAGAGAGAGAGAGAGAGAGAGAGAGAGAGAGAGAGAGAGAGAGAGAGAGAGAGAGAGAGAGAGAGAGAGAGAGAGAGAGAGAGAGAGAGAGAGGAATAAAATGGAGAAGAGAAGAGGAAATGTTATGCAGATTTGCGAGATCCTTTGTGTATTGCCTTGTGGAGCTGTGTAGGTGACAGGCGTGCTACCTAACGGTTTGACCCGTGCTAACTTTAGCCCAGTGTCAACGCACAACTCAGCCTCAGTAAGCCCTAAGGACGAAATTATCAAATTACAAAGATACGCTCTTAGGTCTACGTCACAGTTCTGGAGACAGTTCGACCATGACAGTTCAAGGGTGAATTGCGATGCGCATCGATGACACACATCAGTCTCTCGTTGTGTGAACGGCTTGCAGTCTCACTCTGATCGGTCCATATATTTCAGTTTCCATACCTTTGGCGCTGGAATCAAAAGAGATGCGGTGGTCCGGGGAGGGGAGGGGGTGGGGGTGGGGGTGGGGGGTGTGGTCCCGGGAGTGGTGATAATGATAATGTGATTAAAATTAACTGCTTGTGTAGTGATGTGTGCATTTATGTCTCCAACGACAACATACCGGATACTAATAGTTGATCGATCCTGATGGGGGGGGGGGGGGTGGGTGGGGGGGGGGGGGAGAGGGGGGCGGAGGAGATAAGGGGAGGGGGTGATGGTGGGGCGTGTGAGCGATGATAATATAATTAACTCATTCGAGACGTGCCCACTTTTGGATACCCGGCTTATGCCGCGTATCCAGAGGCGGCACGTCTCGAATGAGTTAATGGGAACGGTCGTGATGTGCACACTTCTATATGACAATATACCAGATGTAGTTGACGGATCGACCGTGATAGTTCAGTGGTAGAGCCTGCCCATCTCGGCACCCTGGGAAGGCGCCAAGCTAATCTGGCACTACCCTTGAAATAACAAAGTTCATGCATCGCCTGCTAAGGAACATGCAGTCTGAGTGGGTACAAAATAAAATTAGTTGAAATAAAACTAGACTGAAAGCATCTGGCGCGCAGACAACAGCCTGAGCACGACATCTAACCGAGAGGTTCTCTACTTCATGTGCCCGGGACATCCAGACTAAATACTTTTTGTTACTCGACAAGATGTTCCACCAGTAACAAAACAAACAAACCTAAAAATGGTTTAATATCATCTGTCAATAAAGGCTATCATTTAAGTGGAATACGGCCGCTTAAATAACGGTCTTTAATAACAGGTGATATCAAACTTATTACAAGTTTACCATAAACAGTTACAGCGGAGGAATAATGATTACCACAATTTACAAGCTACATAATATATCACATAGCAGTATTATATTACCAATGTTCCTTTGAGACAAATTTATTAACCAATAATCGTGCGCCTGTTTACGATTTCTTGCAGTTATCTATAACATGACTTTCGGACACAATACAATACAATACAATACAATACAATACAATACAATACAATACAGTACAATACAATACAATACAATACAGTACAATACAATACAGTACAATAATACTTTATTAACCCCCTCATGGGGACACAGTGTTTTCGTGGTTTTCCGTCTTGTTTTTTCATGTCCATTTTGCGGACACAGTTCTCCGATTTTAACCACTCATCCTACGTCGTTTGCTGTTTGTGGGTTAAGCAACATTAAGATTTTGATTTTGTTTTAAACTTTGAACGAAAAATTTCTGGTCTTATTAATCCAAACTGGTTTCTTATCTACTGGCGCTCCCTAATAGAGCACACAGAACAGCGCAAAAACATAATTCAAGTCGGGGCTCGGAATATCTCCTTCGATCTTGCTCTTTGTTCTATAATTTGCTGTCGCTGTCATAGGATTTTCTTGTGTAACTCATTTGCTCAATTATTAGATAATGTCGCTGAGTGACACGGGCATTATTTATTGTGTGTGAAGTGAAGTGCGGGGGCTGGTGATGTTCCTTGCCTCTTGTTGTTGGGTTTGCTCAATTTTTCCGTCAGTTGACTCCTTGGCTGCTATTGACGATACCGCTCGGCGAAAAAGAAGCGTGGTACGTACGCGTCTTTTTCGCCGAGCTATCGTCAGTAGCAGTCGAGGGGTTAAGGGGTCCATTATTAACAAATTACACACAAAAAACAACAGCAAACACTGACGCTCTTTTTCATAGAATTTTCATGAACGAACTCCGTAGCTGTTTCAAGTTAAGAAACTCAGTAAAACTACGATGATACAAGAAACTTCGTTTACAATAAGGTCGGATATACCTTATGTAAGTCTTGGTGTTTTGTTAACACAGAAGTTTTTTGTGATACATCAGGAGTCCCCCCCTACCCCTCCCTCCTCCCCCTTCCTCTCCCCCCCCCCCGAACCTTCTAAACCACCCTCTCCTACTCCCAAAAAACTTCTCTGCCTCCTCGTTGAGTAAATTTTCGCATACACTCAGCAGATCCAACTGATTCGAGATTTAGAACCCCTATCCCCCTCCCCCCCCCCCTTCCGAAAAAAGGTAAATAAAAAATAATAATAATAAAAATGATAATTTAAAAAAATAAATAAATAAGGCAGTAATCACATCAAAATGTCACTTACAAGGTTGCACGCGAACACCATCGATATCTCCCGCATCCCCTCCATATTACCTCATAACCCACCCACCCCCAGCCCCTAGATCCTCCCCCCCCCCACCCCGCCACCTCCTCCTCTTTACTCCTCTCGAGTTAGTTCTTCTACTGCAAAAAGTCAGAAAGTCGGCAGTTTAAATTATGTTCCCTGCATTTTTGCTGAGGTTCATTTGTGAGTGGGCCGCCGGTTAATCCGCGAGATGAGTCTGTAATATGAAGGTGTCTCCATGGGGCCTCCATGACCATCCGTCCTTGTCAAAACTCCCACGATTCTAACGGCAGATTTGCATGCATGTGCCCCTCGAGCGCACGGTCGTCGGGCCGACGTCGGACCGCCGCCAGCACGCGCACGGTCGTGCGCGGGCCGGATGCGGCCGACGTCGGCCCGAGGACCTTATGTCCGCTGATTTTTATTTTAGTATATTTTTTATTTTTTTTAATGTTAGGGTCTTGCGTCATGTCGGGGAGATTTTGCTTGTGCATGTACGTGATGACTTGATTTCTAGAGCGGGCCAATGGGTTCTTCTCCATATTACATCTTTTCATCCCAGAATCAAGTGGCTAAATAAAGTTACGAGTGTGTGTGTGTGTGTGTGTGTGTGTATGTGTGTGTGTGTGTGTGTGTGTGTGTGTGTGTGTGTGTGTGTGTGTGTGTGTGTGTGTGTGTGCAAGCTGTGAGAGATGGATTGACCATTGTTGCTTAAAAGGTTGTGCCGACTGGTTGGGAGTGAAAACTGAGACTCAGACATTTTTTATTTGTCCCAAGATAAGCAGATTTGTCAAAGGGTGTCAAAATTATCGATCAGCCACGCATAAACTTTGCTAGCTCTAGGGTATTGCCCGACTAGCTTGGCACCTTCCCAAAGACTGGAACATTTGTCAAAGGTGTCAGAATTATCATCTACGCATAATTATGCTTGCTTAAGGGTAGTGCTGGACACGTTTTGGCGCCTTACCAGGCGCCAAACTAGTAAAGCACTACCCTCGAACTACAGAGGTCCATCCATCTATCAAACGGTGTCTTAAGAGGCAATCGCTTGCCCGACGTTAACCCGTTAAGTGCCGAGAACATATGAACACACCCAACTGCAAGAGGTATAGATCCTCATGAGCCCCCACGCTTTCACCACTTTCAATCCAAGTTCCTATGACAGCTAGAGCTTTTTGATATTGAATTGACGAAGACTGCAGAAACACATTTTCCGTTAACGGGCACTGAACGGGCTAAAACACTACCTGTGGTACGAGACAACCATCCTTCGAAGCCGCCAAGCACTTTCATCGAGCTATACGATCTATCTGTGGAAGCCTTCACACTTGGCACTCTGCGGGAGAAAGAGATGGTGATTACCGTAATCTGTCAAATTTCGATTCAGTCTCCCAATATCGATAGACGCCTTACGAGCAGACGTGTCGAAATGAACACGACTTGCTGCTTTGCCCGGAATATCATTGGCGTAGGAACAAGTGTGGCAGCTGGTAGTGCGATGCACCTTCTTTCAGAATGTATATTAGCCAAAGTCAAAAGTCAAAGTCAGAAGCCTTCATTGCATCTGCATACCTGCGCAGAACAGATAAATAATAAGTTATGTAGATATGAAAATATGACTGCCCTCTCATTACCAGACTCAGGTTGACAGACAAAATGCTAGTTTTAACGAGCACTCCCCCATCCCCCATCGGCCCCATATTCCATCCCCTTCCGTGTTCCCCCTCCCCCCAGCCTCTCCCCGCGCCACCTTGCTCATTGGAGTGCACACCTCTGAGCACAGCTCCGTTTACTCCCAGCTGTAAAAGGGGCACGCTCCACACACTACATTGCCTACGCTCCCTTTTCAGTATAGGAAAAGCGTGGCTGTGCGAGTAAATGTTTTCTATCTTGTATACCGTGCATGTGTGCAGGTCTGTGATTTTGGACCTTACGGCACTCAGCCGTAAGGTCCAAAATCACAGACCTGCACACATACTCGCTTCTTTGGCGCAGTCGACACAAAATGATTCGCTTACTAGTTTGATGGCCTGTAAGTGGCCTTCAAAATCTGTAGCCAGGAAACTAACACTAAGCGACGCACGATACTACGTACGCCTTTCTATTGTTCCTTGGGTTTAGGTTTCGCACCTGGATCAATTGCCTTCATATCTATTAGCCAGGCAACGTGATAGCACCAAGCATTTATCCACTTAGGTAGCAACAGCTGCTTGTCGTGAATCAAAACGATCCCATGTAACTCACGTGTGTGCGTTATTGCTCATTCATCTTATCCATTAATGTGTGCTGGTCTGTGATTTTGGTCCTTACGGCTTTCATCCGTAAGGGCCAAAATCACAGGCCAGCGCACAGACCTGTTTATAGAGGCGTCGCTACCGTTACGTCAAAACTCACACACAATTAGTTCATTTGCGCGTCATATTTTCAAAAGCTTTAAGGGTAGTGTCAGATAAGCTTGGCGCCTGAAAGCGCCAAGCTTATCTGGCACTACCCTTGAATTAAAACTGTCAGGGTTTACTTAACCTTGTCAGCAATAGAACCAGTTAAGGACTGTACCAGTGCAGGCAACACGGCTTGGAATACTAGCTATCATGCAGGGTGGTTGTAAAACCGTCCATGCAACGTCATATATCAAAAACACTAAAACATCCAGAAGCGAATGGTTGCGTGTTAGTATTGTTTGAAGCGTACAGTGGACGGCACTGTAATTAACACATATATTCACTCTTTAATTAACACACCGCAGAGGGAGATCAATCGGTCACGACACTTCAAAGATAGTGCCCATTTTATGTTGTTCGTTGTTGACCGCGTTGCCGTTGTTGTTATGTCTTAATCGGAACTGATATTGGTGTATCACGGTCGACTCATCTCTTGCAGTTGATACAGGAATTGAAAATGTACTTGATTACGTTAATGAATACGTTAACTCATTCGCGGCCAGCCGCAACCGGATGCGCGGCATAAGCCGCGCATCCGGAAGCGGCTGGCCTCGAATGAGTTAATGTTAACATACTCTCTGTCCACTGAAACATGTCAACAGCTGGTGCAACACTGACACTGCAGTTGAAATTTCAATATCTCCTACATATTGCGAGCAGTGTATAATACTCTACCTGTATTGATTTGTAAGCACACACATTATGACGTTCACCAGTTACCTTGAAATCTCCCACCAGCCTTTGATCACTGAAGACAGCTTTTGTTCCACACATAAAATAAAAAACAACAATCGCTTCACACGGCAGCAGCAGACAAAACTGCAGAAAATATGACACAACATCGTGAGCTTTGTGCAGAAGTGTGCTTTATCAATGAGAGAAAGAGAGAAAGAGGGGCTCATGAGGATCTATATCTCTTGCTAGATTCAGCCATGTATGTTTTGATTTGCCACGACCAGGCGTGATTTCAACAATAAATATACACTGGTTTTTTACACACATTTTCTAGCCGCTAGCAGTATTACGGTTTGTTATTCAAAGCAAAATACACGCAAAAGGGTGGCGTGTGTGTGTGGGGGGGGGGGGGGGGGGGGTGTAGGGAGAGAGATAGAGAGAGAGAGAGAGAGAGAGAGAGAGAGAGAGAGAGAGAGAGAGAGAGAGAGAGAGAGAGAGAGAGAGAGAGAGAGAGAGAGAGAGAGAGAGAATGACAATGAACCTTTTTTTTTTCTTTTTTTTTTTTTCTTCTGAACTCCATCATGTAACTGTTTTGAGCATAGTAACTCTGCGTGGTAACCTTTCACTGCAGTGAGTATGTGAGATAATTGTCCATGGATGCCAGTGTTTGCGTGCGTGTGTCTGTATATGTACTTTCGAGCGTATGCGCGTGCGAGCATGCACATGGTTATCATAATTATTTGCACGCATGTTTATTATTCTAATGGTTGGTTAGTTCGGGATTTAACTTCCACGGCACCAAAGTGATAATGGACGGCCCTGACGGGCGGGTTATGGGGGACAGGGAAATCTATTGCCTATGGCGTACGACCTGAACACTGATCAATTCAGGCGCACTGCAACCGTGCCACTATGATTTATCAGGACCTTTCAACGGACATGCTATGGAACAAGCCCGTCTTTTCTCCCTGGATTGCGAGTCCAGCTACCGGGGCCGGGACGGGGATTCGAACCCATGACCCGGCGATTCCCTTCGCTCTAATGCTCCGACGCTTAACCGCCTGAGCTATTTTGAACTCTTATTATTATAATAATTATGTTCAAATGGGTGTTTTAAAGTCGAATCCGAAGAAACCTTTCATCTCAAGAAGACAATAAACTTGGTCAATTGAATTGTGTTGTGTTGTGTTGTGTTGTATTTGGTTACAAGACCAATTTTTTTTCAAAGTGGCTACCATGAAACTAGAAACTAATAGAGAGAGAGAGAGAGAGAGAGAGAGAGAGAGAGAGAGAGAGAGAGAGAGAGAGAGAGAGAGAGAGAGAGAGAGAGACAGACAGACAGACAGACAGACAGACAGACAGACAGACAGACAGACAGAGACAGACAGACAGACAGACAGACAGACAGAGACAGAGACGGAGAGACAGAGAGAGAGAGAGAGAGAGAGAGAGAGAGAGAGAGAGAGAGAGAGAGAGAGAGAGAGAGAGAGAGAGAGAGAGAGAGAGAGAGAGAGACAGAGAGAGAGAGAGAGAGAGAAGGCTCTGATTTAAGTCCCAGTGCGTTGTCTTGCTCCCAAAGTGCCGACATCTAAACTGTACGTGATTAGCTTTTATTTTGCTTTTATTCCGTTTTGAAGCAACAGAGTTTGAAGACCAGATAAATAAACACGGCTGCAAATAGACGATTTCCTGAAATCAGAATTAGGTCAATACCGTATGTTTGTCTGGGCTTTTAATCCGTCGAAACACGTGCAATTTTGACCTAATTATTGATTCTTATGACCCCGCTTACACACGGCAGGAGGTGGGCGGGGATAAAGGGGGTAGGGTGGGGGTAGGGATGGGGGAAGGGGCTTTTACAGTATCTACGCCCAGCTGTGGTTAACTTGACAGTTTTTACACGTATCGATAGGTTTTAAGTTTGTGAGCACTTTGCACGCGGCGCGTCAGTGATTAATTAACTCCCTTTGTGGTAACCACCGCGAGATTATTTCTCTTGATAGGTTTTGTCACAGATGGCCTTCGGTCCACTTGTACCCATTGAGCAAAATGTAATCGGACAGACGTTTGGCTGCGCGGTTGGCCTGAGAGGGCAGAGATCGGCTCGTGTTATTCCAGTTGCATGAGTGAGCATAGTCCTACACCAGCCACTAAGCAAGGTGCTCCGCTATAGCGGAGCACCTTGCTTAGTGGCTGGTGCAGGACTCCGCTCAGGCGCTCACCGGTGCAGATGGCCAATAATTGTCCTCACTGACGCGTGCACACAATTGGTCCCCGATCACATTTGTGCCAGCGGGACGTAAAAAGGAAGAAGATAGATAGATAGTGCACACAATCGGTGCTGCTAAAGATCAACGGGTGGACGTCGGCCTGATGGCTTTTAGCGCGCTGGGACACACGATAGATGCGAGCATTAGCTGCGTGACAAAGCACTGGCATTGATTTATCGAGAATATGATACTTATCTGTGATAGGCTCATGGTCATCTACGATATAACATAAAACGTTATAGGACACATTGATGGCTGTTTACGATACGACACTACATGTCTGTGACTCTATTCATTGATATCTATGGCAGCTTAATGCACGCGGTGAGCTATGACGCATATCCACCACGATATATACCACAGTATGGGAGAAAATCCAATCAGCGAAAAGAGAATAACCTTTAGCTTAATTGCTGACGCTGAATCATAGGGAAAACTGACATTTAGTGGCGGAGAATATTATATTATTAACCCTTTTGGGTGTCGGCAGCGGTTTTTGTCGCGATGATTCCTGCAGGAATCACCGCGACTAAAACCGCTACCGACACCCAAAGGGTTAAAGGGGGGCCCGAAAGGGGGGGGGGGGGGGCAATAAAAAAAGTTTTGAAATCAGAGTAGTTGTTCGGCCACAACAAAGCAATGGCAAAAAAAAAAAAAAAAAAAAAAAAAAACCCAACAAAAAAAAAAAAAATCACTTGTGACGTCACTACATTTCTGTATTATCTTAGTGTGGAAGAAAAGGTAATGACGTCACAAGTTCTATTATATGAAGGTACTAAGTTCTGCTCTTTAACCCTTATACTCCTAGAACTAAATGACTTCTTCCATTTATGGGACGTAAGACATTTAGTTCTGGGAGTTAAAAAGTCAAAGAGATCTATTAATTCCAGTCAATAAAAGTTTAACAGTTTGCAATAACTCCTTGATAAACATGTTCTTAGTATGTCCTAACTCATTGTGCCCGGGGTACGAAATACCCACATTTTGGAGTCATCTTCTGAGGACTGCATTACAATTCAGGAGACTGATCGACCATGACAGTTCAAGGGTGGTGGCAAAATAGCTTGGCGCCTATAGGCGCCAAGCTATTCTGCCACCACTCTTGAACTATCATGGCCGAGCCATACTGTGGTGTGTCGCTGGCAGAATGAGTTAAGTAATAGTGATAAAAATGGAAAGACTTAATTTGGCTTGTTCGACTGATTTCCCTTGCTTAAAATTATGTGACCAACATTGGTACAATTTACTACCACCCAGATGAATGACGTCAGACTGAGCAACTTGGCTATAGAGGAAGACGTCACGGTGGAGAACACGGAATGACTGAGCGGACGGAGAGAGAGGACGGGGACGCGGAGAATGAGGAAGGAGAGAAAAAAAAAAAAAGAACCTGAAATGTCGCCCGAAGACAAAGCAGTAAGAATATGTGTTTTTAACCCCTTCGCAGCCAGTGATCACGAATTTCGCGTCTGAAGCCACTGCACACGGGCCGACATTCGCGTAACGAACACTGAATAAACCTATTCGTACCAGGGGCGGTATTAAACATCTGCCTGCTCACACGGAGCGCGAAAAGAGCGGCAGAAGAGTCTTAGTTTGAGGTAGGAGAACATTGAAAATCCGTTGAATCGGCGAAATTTCGCACCCAAAACCCGCCACGAAGCACATCACTTTAATATCTGGCCATCGCAACACAGTCAATGATGGGGGAATTTTCGACGGAGCCGAAAACTATAAAACACGAACACCAGAACACACGCAAATATCGGATACTGACGAGCTAAAGAAATGCGAGATTTTTCGGAATCATCGGAAACACTGAAGTGTTTCCGATGATTCCGAAAATCTCGCATTTCTTTTGCTCGTCAGTATCTGTGTTGATCTGCGATTGTGAGCGTTACAGCTTTTGGCTGTAACATACAAACTCACAGATCAACTCAGATATTAACTATAAATATTTCTCCAGTAATTGGGCATCCTAACACAAAAAAGCTTCTAGCGGAACCAGGAACTTAAAAACGCGCACATTAATTTCCAACATGGCAGCCGCACATTTCCGACGCAGCAAATCACTGGGAGAAAAACCCGCACATTTCCCACGTAGCAAGAAAAGGATACAGAAAAACGCACATTTCCGACGTGGCCAAAAACTGAAAAACACGCATGACGTGCGTGTTTTTTTCTGTTTAGGCTACGCCGGAAACATGTTATCACTATGGATGCTGTCATTAAAAGAAATATTATTACTACTGAGAGGCACACAGCCATTCGTCAAAAAAAAAAAAAAAAAAAGGTGTTTACGAGTTGCACCTGAGGTGGCGCAACAATTTTTCCTGTACAAGATGCATGTGCTTTGACAAGCTGATTGATTGATCGATTGATTGGTTGATTGGTTGGTTGGTTGGTTGGTTGGTTGGATCGTTCGTTGGTTCGTTCGTTGATTGATTGATTGATTGATTGATTGATTGATCCATCGATTGGTTGACTGACTGCTTGCTTACGTGCTTGCTTGATTGATCGGTATATGCTCATAAACATCAAAAGTAATCTACCTCCGTAATCCAACCCGACTTCATCCCGCAGCATGGCCGAGAAATCCTCCTGTCCCTCTTCCAGTCTGTAATAGTCTTGATCCAGATCTGGGCGCCGGGCCTTCAGCTTTAAGTGCAGCGCCTCGATCAGCAGATGACAGAATCCCTTCATCAGGAAGTCCTGCCCATCTCTCGAGTACAGCAGCTTCATTTTTCGCCAGTTGTAATGGTCCCACTGCGCGGAGATTAGGTAGGACAAGGACACGAAGTTGACGGGCCCAACACAGGTGAGGAGCTGATAGAGGGTGGACCGGTACGTCGTGAAATCATGGGCGAAGGCGCCGCAGGAGATCATGGGGATCTTCCAGAAGGCAGTTTGTCGAGCCACGGGGGCCACGGCGAAGTCACAGACGGGGCCGATAAACACGTCCACCTTTTAGGAATCAAAAGTATCACGTTTCAGCACTCACTGATCACCATCTAGATGTGTGTGAAATACAGGCCAGCTTCAATAGTACGCGAAATCAGGTACAACGCGGACAGGTCTTTGATCTGCCGTGAGATGGTCTTAACATATAACTAACTAATAGGTATTTGGCTATAAAGTAAATACCCAATGAACAAAAAGTCATCTGGGCGAATCCAGCCTTAGTTGGCCCGCGCACGGCAGTGCGCGGGCCAACTAAGGCTGGAGTCGGCCAGAACATTTGTTGCCTCTTGTGTGTGTTTTCTCTATCAGCCTATGTACGTTTAGCATCTT
Source organism: Semisulcospira habei (assembly GCA_036245525.1). Lineage (NCBI taxonomy): Eukaryota > Metazoa > Mollusca > Gastropoda > Semisulcospiridae > Semisulcospira > Semisulcospira habei. The sequence continues at coordinate 139,053,084 of BTPG01000003.1, forward strand.
ATTAACCCGCTCAGTGCCCGGTGACGGAAAATGTGTCTCTACAGTCTTCGTCAATTCAACACCAACAAGCTGTAGCTGTCCTAGGAACATGGATTCAAAGTGGTGTCAGCAAGAGGCATAGATCCTCATTAGCCCCCGCAACTGCAGCTGCAGTTGGGTGTGTTCAAACTTTCTGGGCACTGAACGGGTTATCGCGGATGCCAATAATAAACGCGGCCTGACTTTGTGGCTCCCAGATATTGCGATATAATGAAGCCAACTTGTAATTATCACCATGACATAGCTGAGGAAAAAAAAAATGATCACTGTTGATTACCATCGATCTGACGAACGGCAACAGCAAACAATTTGACAGAGTTGGAAGAAAAAAAGTTTATATTTGTACCACTCCGTCATTTTACCCGTAAGTCTTAAACTAACAGACTTTATATGATTTTAGGACCACACAGAAACTGACCTTACAGAAAGGAGGTATTTCATATCTTTCCAATGAGAAAAAAAATCATATAATTCTTTTTATTCATAAACTAAAAACAAAATATGGTGCTTAACTCATTCTGCCCCAGGAGCAACATCCTCAAAATCTGAAGTTGCCCTATGGGGGACTGTATTACAATTCTAGAGACAGAGCGAGCATGATAGTTCAAGGGTGGTTCCAGAACAGCTTGGCGCCTATTCTAGCACCACCCTTGAACTATCATCCTCATCCATATATTGCTGTGGTGTGTCGGGGCTGAATGAGTTAAACAAACAATCAAACACACAAACAAACAAACAAACAAAAAAGTCTTAGTCTTAGTCTTTAGTCTTGTCCAAAATAAGCCGCAATAAAATCTTTGAAAAAACCGACAGACTTGTACTTATATGAAATGGCATACACGATAATATTTCCAGGGTGGTCATTGACTTTTTGTGAGTAGGATACACACCTGTCGCTTCAAATAAAAGTTGATGGCGCGGTCCATCCCTTCTGCAATGCTGCACTTCGTGTCGTTGTATTGAACAGACAGAGTGTGCGTCACGTGCAGTTTATCCTTCAGGTCATCAATAGCCTTCTGAATGGCAGGGGAAACCTTCCGATAGGAGAACAAGTAGCTGTCGTCAAACGGCAGAAGAACGGCGATGTTGACGTTGACACACTCGCCAGCCGGAGGCCCGGAGCACAGAAACATAGCCACAAGCACCAGAAACACTGCCAACAGGCACGATTTTCTAGTCGACGGAAGGTTGTGCAAAGCTGTTAAAGATTTATTTGTTTGTATGCAACCCATTTTGACGAACTATAGCCTTACCACAAGATGCTCAAATCATGTGTAATCAACACAAACTATTCAAAAACATTAAACTTCCAAACTTTTTCTTGCAGACGAATCCGTGTATTTTGCACTATTTCGCGGTGTGTTAACCACAATCAACGCACAATGGGGAAACAAATTTATGAAGCAAATCTGGTTGTATTGTAATATTTTTTTCACAAATATTCACTGCTGTCAGAAATCTTTAACCGTATAACAGGCACATCCGGTAGCTCTTCATCGTGTAAGAGGCACATCCGTTTCTAACAGCTACTTGGAGACTATCTTTCAAACACATTCACAGAAGATAGTCAGGTCTTCACTTTCACATGCAGCGGCATTAACCCCTTTGTTCACAGCAATCATCGGAGATTTTCTGCACATTGCAGATCCATTTTCTGCTGAAGAATTTCGAAGCTGAAATCATTAACCCTCTTCGCTGTCGGGTCACAGCAAACCTACAGCCGCCTGCAAGAGACATAGATTCTCATGAGCCCCCGCAGTTGCGGGGGCTCATGAGGATCTATGTCTCTTGCTGGTTTCATTCATGCATGTGCTTTTTACTCACACGTCACATCGGGTGTCAAGACGTATAGCTGCGAATGTTTCCTTCATGGCCATTGGCCGTTAACTCTTTGGCTGTTAGCTGCGGATTTATGTCGCAATGATTCCTTGCAGGAGAAAAAAAACCCGCTACCGACAGGCAAAGGGTTAAGGGTTTGTCCTAAAAGTGTTCTGCACCAAAGTGACACACATTAGGCTAAAATCCAGGCAATCGGCCATCGTAATAGTCCACGTTTTTCCACACGTTTACGTAAGCTTGTGGCGCTATAACAACTTGAAGGGAATTAAGAGCACGTACTCTTCCACCCAACCCCCTTGGACCTAAACAAAGGCACAGATTCACACGAGCTCTGCAGATGAAAGGACTCATGAAAGAAAGAACATATGTGTTGCGGACGAAGAAGCATATGAACATGAACATTGATTCACATGAGTCTTGGGATGTTGAACTCAAAGGAGACAGATTGACAGTAGCAGAGAGAATGCGTGCGTTTCACGTGAGAGTGCAAGTTGGTTTCAGTGTGCGGCCTATATAATGACCGACAGTATCATTATTAACGTTGCACGCAAAGAGTATTATTGAAAAAGATATAAATTCATATTATTAGTCTCTGCAGCAGCAGTGTCTCGTGATAGTCTGTGTCTCTTGGTGACCAGAATTAAGCTTCACGGCGAGTGGGAAGACCATGTGTTGCTGAAGTGCGTGTGCACGCAAAATGGCGGAAACAAAAACGTTAGGAATTAATGTTAGCACTGTGATGTTTCATCTATACTGACGATCAAAAGCAATGCGACATGTTTGTTTCCGATGATTCCAGAAACATTTTATTTCTTTTCTCGTCCGTCTATATTTTTTCACATATCAGCACAGGTTAACCCCTTCATGGCCGAAAAGATACGCACAAGAACTACAAGAGGACGCGCCAATTTACTCCGCCACTACCCTTGAACTATCAGGGTCGATCTTTTTGTGGGGCGTGCCACGCTAGTATTCAATGTGGTAACCGAATGGTGCGATGATTGCTTCAGAGGACACTAGAAGCCACGGGGTGACGCATGCGCCGCAACCACCATTAGAGAGTCCAATACAGAGGGGGAATCGGAGTTACCATGTGCTATATCTCGTGACCCTACCATGCAGCCCCCCCCCCCCCACACACACACACACACACAGACATCCCCGCCCCCACCCCATCTCCCACCTCCACCCCCCCCCCGCACCCCATTTCATCTCCCAACTCCACCCCCCCCCCCCCCACCCCCTTCATCTCCCACCTCCACCCGCCCCACCCCAAACACACACACATACCCGGCCCTTCCCTACCCCGTCCCCTTGTTAGGTAGAGTCCAAGGATGTAGTGACATACAACAGGTGGAAGTAAGAGATCGTTTCAGCATACATCTCAGCCTCAGTATAGAGCGCATCAGAATATCGCGAACTCGAATATTGCGCGGTCATCTCTGTTGCTCCCATATGCATAGACATATGGACATCAGGAAAATGTCATCTGGCCAACTCCAGCCTTAGTTGGCTCGCACACGGCAGTGCGCGGGCCAACTAAAGCTGGAGTCGGCCAGAATACATTTTGCTGGCTTTGTGAGTTCAACCCCACATTTACGCAAACGCCAATAACGCGGTCTCACTTGAAGGCTGCCAAGTATCGCAATATACCGAGACTGACCTGCTCAGAAGAATGTCTCATAGTGGTTTTCTTCCAGTGTAATATTTCTCACATGTCGACATAATCCTATGGCCCCATAACCGTGTGAGGGGAAATTCGGCTCCCCCATTTTCCTTCCGCAGTAATGCTTCCTACGGAGATTTACGTAATATAACGGCACAATAACAATTTGCGCAGGATTTAGCTCTCGGGTTTACATTGTGCTTCGGGTATAAAACAGTTTCAGCGGACCTAATTTTTGCTGGCTGTTATCTATACAGATTGTTACAAGCGAAGATATTTACATAGTTCCAATGTCCACGAATGTGTTATGTTATCCGAAGTTTGATATGCCCATCTTAATTACAGTGAACTTCCGAACAAAGCCGCAGGGCACCCTATTCTGTTGTTGTTAAATCCGATTTGTCTTTCCTATAAGCAAAGTCACTTGACGCAGAAAAAGAATATAATAGTCGAAACCTGGGCGAGCTTGGCGTTTAAGGTTGTAAAGCGTTCGATTCGTCCGAAAGGTTCCCGGTTCGAGATCAGCTGGAGTCAAAATCTGTTTAGACCCTATTCGGTGCCCCGCATTTGAAATCACCTCAGTGGTGAACAAAATCCTTAACCCATTCAGCCCTGAAGCACTACAGCAGGAGATGGGTCGACCATGATAATTCAAGGGAAGTGCCAGATTAGCTTGGCGCCTGACGGCGCCAAGCTAATTTGGCACTGCCCTAGAATTATCATGGTCGATCCATCTCCTGCAACTGGTGCATAGTCATTAGATGACGCCTCCAAAATTTGGGAAATACGGCCGTCGGGCTGAATGAGTTAAAATGTTTAACGTTTAACAGTCGAAATCTGTCCAAAAGTGTTGTTATAGTAATAAACAAACTTGAATTCTGGCTATCTCTGAAGTTTGATATAAGAAATGTAATTTACATAAGAAATAAAAATACAATCAGGATTTCTGAAAATGAGTTGTCACATCCGACATTTGCTGTCTCCAAAGTTTTTATAAGCTACGCCCATTGCTTTCCTCATCGCCGTTCGATGTAAGAATGAAATAAGAATGTGTCTTCTCAGCATGAGTCCTACTTCTGGGTTAAATGTGCTCGTATTACTTAATCAGCTTTAGACACACAGGTCTCAGTGCCACCAGCAAAAGGCATAGATTCTCATGAGCCCCCGCAGTCGCGGGGGCTCATGAGAATCTATACCTTTTGCACATAGGGAGGCGCTCAAGTTTACACAGAAATCGAAGCCTTCTATACAAGGAATCCTGTTAGTGAAGGCCTAGCTTTAATTCAGACTCTGCAGAAAACAAACCATTGTGCATGCTCAATACTGTTATATGTGTGATGGAGATATTGCGAACTGCTATCACTTATTTGCCTGCAGCAGGCCCCTTTAAAATTGATCTGTGTTTTCTGTTGTGTGCTTGTGCAATACGCTATTTTAGAGGGCCTTGTAAATTTGTCTTTTTTTCCCCACATTGAAACGTCAAATTTATTGGCCATTGTGCAAGCGCAATGTTCTAATGAGAGAGAGAGAAAGTCTTGTAAATTTTTGTCCCTTTTGCTGTGGAAACAAAATACTAGGTTGTTGTTCTAAGCAAACAGCTAGGGGTTGCACGAGTGAGCTTAGTCCTGCGCCAGCCACTAAGCAAGGTGCTCCGCTGTAGCGGAGCACCTTGCTTAGTGGCTGGCGCAAGACTAAGCCGACTGATGCAACTGACTCCTGAACTTGGATCCGACAATGAATTCTTCGATACCAGCATCGCGTGTACGTGTATATTTTGTAGGAGGGTCATCATCGCAGGCATTTTTAAACCCTTTGGATGTTGGTAGCGTTTTACGTTGACGTGATTCATGCAGGAATCCCTTCAACGGAAAACGCTGCCGACAGCCAAAGGGTTAACCTCCTGCGTCGATCTGATACTATTCGCTCAGAGCCGTAAGGTCCAAAATTACAGACGAGCACACATTTGACTATATCCATTATCAGCACTATCACTGATGACCTATCATAGTCAGTCCTTACCCTGTAAAGGCAAAAGGCAGTATGTCCGTTTCGGTGAAAAGCGAGATTTTCATTGTAATACAATGAAAAATTCGCTTTTCACATGACAGACTTACTGTCTTTTGCCTTCAGAGGTCACAGATCCCGCTTCTGCGGCTTTTAATTAAAACAAATTAGCAGACGATAAAAAATCCATGAAATTAATCATAAGTCCTCTTGTGTTCTTAGAGCGTCTAAAATCATCTGCCGTTTTTCTTTTTCTCTTCTGTTACTCTATCATTTTTAAAAATTCGGAAATTCAAATTGTATTTGTCTAATCCCATCAACGTCATTCTGATTTCCTTTCGAAATAAAATAACTCTTGATTTTGCATTCTTTTGGGGGTTTAATTTGCTTTTTGTAATGGCTTTAGCGGAAACTGGAGATCTAATGGCATTAGTCCGTATCATTCGGAATACAGCAGTGTGTGAAATAAGTTTGACTGAAATAGTTCAAGGGTAGTGCCAGAATAACTTGGCGCCTCTACGCGCCAATCTATTCTGGCACCAACCTTGAACTAAAGCCATTGGTCTATATCCGTATCTGTAAGTACTATAAAGTAGCTTGCATATGGCAGTGCACAAATTTGAAGTTTTTAGCCTCAGTATGATATGGGTTAAGCCGTGAAGCGCACTCAGCGCGAACACTGTGTTGCAAATATCACAGATATCACCAAAGTCGCGGTTTTCCTGCACGTACAAAGAAAGCCTTCCCCGCGGTTATTTCCCTGTCGTTCATTTATTTTTCCTTTTTTATTCGTTTTTTTTTAAATTTAGTATAATATCTTTCCTGATTTCATTCCTGCACTGACAGCTTGAGGCACAAGGATATAAATGATAACAGCAAGAGGCACAGAGCTTCATGAGCCCCCGCAGGCGCGGGGGCTCATGAAGATCTACGCCTCTTGCATTTGAGGGATGCGCGCTTTGTTCCGGTGGTAAAGGGGTACTTCCTTTGTAAAGCGTTTCAGTGTTTTCGTACCAAAAAATAAAAAAGCTATTTCTGTGATGTTTTTCATTTAGAAGGCACTGTGCGAGTACTCGTACATGCTTATCTAACACATTGTATTCTGAGGATGAAATTATCAAATTTCTCCGCTTAAGATATCCTTTGAGGTCTGTGTCACAGGCGGTTTTGACATATTGCCAATGATAGTTCAATGGGTGGTGTCGGAATAGCTTGGCGCCTCTTTTCTGACACCATTCTTGAACTAACGTGGTGGATTCACATCCTGTCGCAGCAAGTCAAGGCTTTACGGTGTTAAACAAAAAAGCCACCAAGAGCTTCGGACTCTCGATCTTAAGCCCGTGTGTTCGTACCCTTGTGGGGTGCAATTTTGTGCGGACCCTATTTTATGCGGGTGCCCCCGTCTTTGATATTACCTTCGCAAAAGACGTCAATCCCTAAACGATTTTTCTGTCTAGAGATCTGGGTCAGTAACTATTAAAGTCCGTTCTTCTTCTGCTACACATACTATGTCAAGTGCCTGACTACTGAGTGATTACGCAACTGCGCTATTTCAAGACTGTGAATCGCCAAGCTCACCACGACCGCCAGAAAGCAATTGCAAAAGACCTTCGTCACGCAATCGACCTGCGACAGCGGGCCAACTGTGGGCCGAAGTCGGCCCGATGGCCATTTGCTTACTCAGCAGGCATTTCGCAGGTTAGTGTATGAATGAATGGGTAAGAGTAGGGAAAAACAGCCAGGGGACGTAATTAGTTCGTGACTACGCTAATCGACCGGCACTCCGGGGAAGAGTCAATACCCAACAGCAGGACAGCCGGCCCTTGGCATGCAACACGGCCATCGCCTGGCGGTTCCATGCTGCTTAATGGCCGTACGTTGCTGAGCCCCTTCGGTCCACTAATATGATTTAGCTGAAAGGTTTTGAAGCGCGAGATAGAGCAAAGTGGCTGGTGCCTTTTAGGCGGAAGGTTGTGCCCCACCTGGAATGCACTGATTTAAATCAGTACAAAGCTATTGAATTAAACTCATATTTATGACTGTTCTATACTGACCAATACATTACAATTTAGAAAAATCAACTGATTCGGGACAGCTCGCATCCGGATACGCGGCATAAAGCCGAGTATCCGAAGGCAGCACCGTTCTTAACTCATTCGCGGCCAGCCGCACCCGGATGCGCGCCATAAGCCGTGCATCCGGATGCGGCTGGCCGCGAATGAGTTAATGCACAAATCACTGCACAAAAATATCGTCGTGAACCTCTGAAATGCTGTTATATCTGACTTTCATTACGTCCGACATCATAACAGGAAAATAATACTATGTCTAGGGCTGTTTCAAAACTGCAATTCAGATTATGAATAACATTTAAAATCTGCAGCACCAGAAGATGTTTTATTTCTGGACACATTCGAGACGTGATGCATTGGGGTACGCGGCATGTCTCGAGTGTATTAAGAAGATGAAGATTGTTTTTGTGCGACAAATTGTTTTCCTTTGATTACCACCTGTCATAGAATGGCATGTTTACGTAAACTCTCATACTACTACTACTACTACTACTACTACTAATAATAATAATAATAATGCAATTGTTAAAAATATTATTATTATCATTATTAATACTAAATGCTAAATTTTGTTGTTATTATTATTATTATTAGTAGTAGTAGTAGTAGTAGTAGTAGTAGTAGTAGTAGTAGTAGTAGTAGTAGTAGTAGTAGTAGTAATGCCTGTCGGCCATTTCCTCCCGTCTGCAAGATAAACAGATTCACGCGGGCTCGTAGAGCCGTAGAAGACCAATGGAATCTATAGACCTGTCTCTCTAAATCGGCTCCTACTAATTTTAACAGTTGGAGTACTAGTTGTAATTGGCTTACACCTACCACTGCAAAGGTTTCAGAGTACAATGATTGTCAGTTCTACAACAAGCAAAAAGTCCTTGTCCTGCTGTGCGTGGATCAAAGGCGACCGACTTTGGCTGGAGGACATCTTGCTTCTTTTCTTTAAGATTAATGCATGTTTATATTTCGAGTCTGCGGTCAGTTGCACGACTCTCGCGAACTTAATTGTACCCTGCGCAAGCCACGTAGCAAACTGCGCCGCTATAGCGGAGCACCTTGCTAAGTGTCTTGCGCAGGATTTAAGCTCGCACACGCAACCGAGACCAGGTCCAAAAACCACCAGGGTACGCGACAAAAGCACATGGAACCACGCGCGCACTTACGGAAGACCGCCCAGCAGCAAGGGCCTTTCACATGCAACATGGCTCAGATCAATCGCAGCATTACGCTAGGACGACAGTGAGACAGCTTGCTGCGGCATCCCTCTTTCAAAAGATCGTAGGTCCGTGTTTATCGCGTCAACGAGACGTCAGCTGGTATTGATTACGTCAAAAACAGAAGCCTGTATTGATTACGTCATTGCGGCGTCAGTCTGTATTGATTACGTCACAGAAACAGAAGCCTGTATGGATTACGTCGCTGTAACGGAGATCTGCGTGACTAAGTCATAGAGCGAACGCACAGTCGAAACTATTTTGGGGGGACACACGTTTTAGGCTACGAGGCATTTCTGACAAGGTGTCTGCTTACTTCAAAACAACTTAAAATAACGGGGGAAAAACATTCTAAATATTAAAAATGCAAGTAATAATCCGGTCATATTTGAATAAGAATGAAAACTCTGCGCTAATAACTTGCAGCGCGAACGGAAGCAGGACTTTGCTTACGTTATAGAAACGGAAGGTTTTGCTGATTAGGCCCTCGTAACAGAAACGTCAGCTTTCAAGTTATTAACTCGTATCGCATCAAGATCATTGTGTGTTGCATCGTCAGGGAAATCCCCGCTCTATTCAATTCAGTTCAATAAACTTTATTTATCCCGCTTAGGGCAATTAAAGTGGTCTAGTGACTATACGAGCCACAGAAATGACCACAGTACTGATTACGTCATCGAAACGTCAGCTTGCGTGCTGGCCCTGTGAATCACAGACCGGCATACGTCATTTTGTCTATTTTATCTCCTTTACTGCTACCAGTGGACGCACAGAGTGTTTTTTTTTTAAAAAAATCATTGTAAAACCAACACCAAACATCCGCAGCCGTTAAAGGAATGTAGATACAAAGTGGTTTTAGCAAGAGCATAGATCCTCATGAGCCCCCGCAATTGCGGGGTCTCATGAGGATCTATACCTCTTGCAGTTGGGTTCATTTTCTTTCTGGACAGTGAGTGGATTAATTGTGTTCTGCCTGGTAAGTACATGTTACGCCAACACATTGACGTCCATCTCGTATAAATGTCAACTCCATTGCAGCTGATACAGTCGACTTCGCTTATAACAAGGTCGGATATATCCAAAGTCCGGTACAAAGACACGTTTTTAGAGGTCGATCACGTCAGCACTCTTTCTATGTACAGTCTACTTCGCTTAAAAAGAACATCGGACATAACAAACTTCGGATATTTGAACACTTTTATTTTTTTTATTTATTTTTTTATTTTATTTTATTTTATTTATTTTATTTTATTATTATTATTTTTTTTTTGGGGTGGGGGGTGGGGGAAGGGGGGGGGGGGATTTTTCTTCGATTATCACAAACTTCGGATGCAACGATGATAAGCTCCCGACCACACTCTTTCTAGGTACAATTTTCTTCGCTTAATCCGTTCAGTGCCGACAAAATCTGAACTGCAAGAGGTATAGATCCACATGAGCCCCCACAGTTGCGGGGGCTCATGAGGATCTATGCCAGTTGCTGACACCAAATTGAATCTATGTTACTGGGGAAGCTAGGGCATTTCGGTGTTGATTTAACAAAGAATGCAGAAACACAATCTGCGTCAAAAAGCCCTGAGCGGGTTAAAAGCAAGGTCAAATATAACAAACGTGGGATGTAACAAACACTTTTATCTTGTAATTTACTTGAACGTTGCGGTGCTTTGAGCCGATTCACAGAATTGGGTAGAGCGCCTATGTAATGACCGGTATTATTATTATTATTATTATTATTATTATTATTATTATTATTATTATTATTATTATTATTATTATTATAAGGAACTGTGGATATAACGACATGAGAAATTGAGTCCCCTACCGATTTGGAATAGCTGAAGTTTATTTAAACCGCATACTTAAATAGTCTGTATAGGTGGACAAGTGCATTCTTACGATACGTTTTTGACAATAAACAGTATTGATTTCTTATATTCTATAACCAAGAGGACTCTGATGGCAAACAAAAGAAACAAACTGATGGCGTTTAGAGATTGCAAATAAAAGGAATTAGTGCAGTTCGCGTACAACCTGGTAACATTTTGTCGCAAAATCGAGATTATGCGGTTGCTTCCTTTCATTGTTGTTTCCCTATGGTAATGACGAAATTTCGAACCAGTGTTAGGTTGTTTGCTAGCAGCCGCAAAAAAAAAAAAAAGAAAAAAAAAAAGAAAGAGGCCGGTAATGTCACAATACGCAAAAGGCCATCGGGGCCGTGCTCGGGCATACGGCGGCCGACGTCGGCCCGATGGCCTCTGCGCAATGGGTAAGCTCGATACACAGCGCCTGTCTCAAAGTAAGCTTGTGGTTTTCAGAGCAAAAACCACAAGCCAACGTCGAGAAACAAGATGGTTATCGATTTACAATACAGAGCTCTTCATTTACGGCTACTAGCAAACTACAGATTGACAGTGGGGCAGATGAGGTTTTTACTATCAAAAGAAAACACAACTATACCGTTTACGTTTGTTTGCTTCCTTGTTTGTTTGTTTGTTTTTGTTGTTTTTTTGTTGTTTCGTTCGTCGGTTTGTTTGTTTCCTTTGTGTCGTTCGTTTGTTTGTTTGTTTGCGTGTTTCTTTTGCTTTCTTTCACTTCCTTTTGTTTATTTGTTTGTTTGTGTGTCAAAGCCTGATATATTTGAAAACTACATTTACTTGTTCTGATTTTCGTGATATCAAACCTTTGTGAGAAACGAATGGACAGCACATTGTTCCCCCCTCCCCCCAAAAGGGGTGGGAAGGGGGGGGGGGGGGCAATGTGCAGTCCAATTTGTTCCTTACAAGGTCAGATATCACAAAAGAATCACATATGAACCTTTTTTTAAAAAAGTTGCGACCATGCTTTTTCTCATGAAATACAAAAAATAATAGTCCCCTTGTAACAATCAAACCTCAGATGTATAAACAACCAATTTGGTCATTTGGTTACATCCAAAGTTCACAATAGCAACTAATTTCTCATATGCCACCCTCCTACATGCATAGGTTAAGCAATGGTGGCGCTGGGGAATTACGAGCCTCGATTTGTTTCTGACAAATACATTCCGGCTCCGATGCTCTGCCGAGTTGCCCGAACTGTGTGTCAAAAGTAAGCCGAGGCTCTTAATTCACCACCACCCATTGCTGCTGTCGGTAGCGCTTTATGTCGCGATGATTACCGCAGGAAACATCGCGATAAAAAGTGTTACCGACAGCCAAAGGGTATTTATCCCACTGTCGTATGCTCCCTCTTTCATGTCATGCCCGTTTGACACTTGCATAGACTCAACAGAGCCTACACACGCGTTTTGCTTACTTCGGCCTTTCTTATAACAACCCACAACACGAAGTGCTGCAGCTATGCGGCTTACCGAGTTATACTCTTAAGTAAACAGTTTAGTACTGCCTTCAGCTGCAATGCTGTGCCTGATTTACGAAAGTGGCCCCGGTTTTTAGGTGTAGGGTTACTCATAGGCCATCCCGGAATGTAGGCACGGTCGTGGGAAACGATAAAGAACTTTTGAAAGCATCCGACACTGACACAGGCGACACAAACGGTACTCAGGCTGTTATCATCACGCAGAAAATATGTGTAAAGATCAAGAGAGTTTCGCCGACAGTGGGATAAAATACTTAGTTTTCATCCCTACGTCACACGACCAATAGCATTAGAGCAAACCGTACCATGTGACCGAGATACAAAAACCCTTGTAGCGACAAATGGCCGACTTTTTGTAGCCTTCTTTTTGACGCGTCTTGGATGCCAGCTTTGTTCTATAAAAGATAATTAAAACGGTCTAAAGTACTAAATTACTTAGTGTCGTTCGAAACAACAGGCACACTATTGGAGACGGAAACGTCATGAAAGATTTTAAATTACGTCATAATTTTATTATGTATAAATGTATATTCCTTTGTCGTCAGTCGTGTCTGGCATTATCCAGGTCGGAAGATTTCTTCTTGATTTCTTTTACGAAAACATTGGAGGAATGAAAACAAATACGTTATTGGTAGCAGGGGCTTGCTGCACAGACCCCTGTAGGCCTGAGGGAGGTCAAAGGAACCATTGTACCCCTCAAACAGTCGACTTCGCTTATAACAAGGTTATAACAAGGTCGTATATAGCAAAAGTGGGATATAACGATACTTTTTCAGAGGTTCAGATTACAGTTTTACGATGTAAATTACTTTACTTATAATAAACTTCGGATATAACAACAGTATAGAGACACACGTAAAGCTCAAAGAGAATTTCGCCGACAGTGGGTCAAAATGCTATTCCACCCTCAAATCATAGTCGACTTCGCTTATACCACTGTCGGACATAACACAGGTCGTATATAACGAAACTTTTTCAGAGATTCAGACAGTTTTACTATGTAAATTACTTCGCTTATAACAAACTTCGGATAAACGACAAAAAGTTTGGGTCCGCGAGCGATTTGCTACATCTGAGTTCTGCAGTGTAATAAACTACATTTTATGAGCTTTCTCGTGAGTGTGCTGGTCTCTGATATTGGACCTTATGACCAACGGCCGTAAGGTCCAAAATCACAGACCAGCACACATCGTCTAATGGCGCAAAACACGTCTGTCCATCCCGACATCTCAAGTAATCCTCAGATATTCCCCCCCCCCCCCTCCCCCCCAGACGCGCACACACACTCCGTGAATCCTTCAAAAGTAAGCGATCCCCAGGGAAAGCCTCACATGAAACTGTGAGAAAAAAGATCACGATAGGTAAAAAACCTCACAACAGCTCCTTCAAGACGACGAAACACTCCACGGCAAGTACAACAACGAAATGAAATTCACGAAAGTTTCGAGTCTCCCTCTGGCTGAACCATAGGCTAATTTTTTTTTTCTCCAGGAAGACACAACAGTCACGTGAAAATGTGTGCAGAAACTTGACTGATAAAAGTGCGCAAATCATGCGGCAGCGCTGGACGCCTATGATTGTTTCAGTACATAAACTCCACGAATAACCAAAGGAAAACAGATCAGAAGAGCAACTTGAGAACAAGCTTTCAACACTCCGGATTATATTTCAACTATCACATTTAAAACGTATTCACACCTCTGCTGCAGACACAATGAATGGCCGCTTAACCCTTTCAGCGCCAACACCCTACAGCAGGAGATTGATTGACCATGATAATTCAAGGGTAGTGCCAGATGAGCTTGGCGCCTGAAGGCGCCAAGCTCATCTGGCACTACCCTTGAATTATGATGGTCATTCCACCTTCTGCAAGTGATACATAGTCGTTAAGTAACACTTCCAAAATTTGGGAAATGCGCCCATGGCGCTAAAAGGGTTAACACCATCGGAGGGTTTACAGCTGAGATCAGATGAATCCATGTATGGAAATCTCACATACGATTCTGTAAAATTATTTATTGATAATTTTCTGAAATTACTCAAACATTAAAATGTTTTAGTAATTTCGAAATCTTACCACTAAAGACCCACGCACAGTAGACTATTCTTCATATAATCATCTACTATTACTAATAAAACACAAATGCACATTAGACCGGTTCTTCTTAAATGCTCGAGCACTTAAAAAAATTACCAGTGAAAGCAAATACACAGCACTTCTTCTACGGCCACTGTATATGGGTTCTCTACGCTATTCTTGTTTCGCACAAGCAAAACCGCATACGGTGCGCTGAGAGTAACTCCCAAACTTGAGAGTGTGAAGCGTTCGAACGTGCCTGCTACGGCCGTGCGCCACGCAGAGCGTGTGAGTGCGTGTGTGTGCGATCGTTTATGTCACCAAAGACTAGCGGTGCTATGCCGGCTGCATATGGCACAGGGTCGGAAACTCCTGATCCAGTCAACCCCGACATTGCAACAGGGGGTAGGGGGGGACTATAATAGTTGAAGGGTGGTGCCAGAATAGTTTGGCGCCTTTAGACGCCAAGCTATTCTGACACCACCCTTCAAATGTCATGAACAATCCGTCTAAAAAACTTTAGCCTTCACAGGTCTCGGTAGCACAGAATGAGCTATGCACGCTCGTAAGCCATTCAGCGTTGACACTACAATAGGAGTCGGGCAACTATGATAGGTGAACGGTGGTGCCGAAAGCTATTCTGACCTCACCTTTCAACTGTCACAAAGTCTTGCGGCGCTGGCCATAATTATTGCTCAAAATGTTCGCCCGGTGCCGACCCCGGCCCTAAGCCTCGTTCAGCCATGATACACCATAAAAGGAGTCGAAGCAGAGCGACCGTGAAAGCTGAAGGGTGGTGCCGGAATAGTGTGGCGCCGATAGCTTACACTGCGACCAAGTAACCGTGCCGGCTGCACAAAATGAGAGTCCGGTAAAATAAGGTTCGTTACCCAACCCCCCATTCAGCCTAAACACGAGGTAGAGCGACCAACAAATCTGAGGGATTGTGCCAGAATAGCTTGGCACCACCCTAAAACTACCCAAGTTTCGCACGGCATTAAACCCCAATAGTTAATTAACTACAGCTCGTATCATGGTCGATTTGTGTGCGTCTAAAAATGAAATAATACACTTAGTGATTTGCATGCACTAACCCATTTAGTACTCCGACTCACTACAGCAGGCGATGGATCGACCATGATAAACCAAGCTAATCTTGCACTGCCCTTCCATTATTATGGTCGATCAATCTTCTGCAACTGGTACATAGTCGTCTTTAGACCATTCAGCCCTGACGCACTACAGCAGGAGATGGGTCGACCATTATAATTCAAGGATAGTGCCAGATCAGCTTGGCTAATCTGGTACTGTCATTGAATTATCATGGTCGATCCATCTCCTGCAACTGTTTCATAGTCATTAGATGACGCCTCCAAAATTTGGGAAATACGGCCGGCGGGCTGAATGAGTTAGGCATGGAACAGCTAAAGTAAGGGATGCGCTGTGATACAGCTTCCAGCGTTTCTCTTACTGAACAACAGTTTTCATAGAACTTTCAGTTCGATACTTAATTCGCCCTTTAACAGTTAGATGCTAGAGACTGCCACCTATTTACTTAGCAGTGGCGTAAGACCCCCGGGTAGGGGGAGGGGAGGAGCCCCCCCCCCCCCGGGGGGGGAGGGACCCCCTCCCCTCGCCCCTCCTCTCCCCCCTCCACCCCCCCCCCCCCCCGGTTCCAACACCACTGCTAAGTCAATACCTGCTCTGGACACAGACTAGCATGGGTGTCCATTGGCAAGACTTCCTCTTTTGATTTGGGTTAATGCGTCCACATGGAATTTATGCCTATATCACAGCGGGAGAGAATCGAAGTTTATGTCTTCAACGAGTTCTGTGACCCTGACTTTCTCTGAGCGTTTACAGGATATGTAGCATATACCTTATTGACGCTTGGGGACAGTCAAGGGTACGAAACACTTGGCAGAGAAATCTTCCATTGCCTCCCCTTATGCATATATTAAGGTATACTTGGGACATGTACCTCTCGCTGATCATCTCTGATGCCATAGGGACATGAATTTTAACTAATGAATGAATGTACCTCCTCCAGGCCCAAATGATAGACTGCTCAGTAGAGATCTCACCAGAAGCCCTCGCCTCTTCTCTCATCCCCCCCCCCCCCTTCCCCGCCATCATCACCTCCCCACCCCCCACCCCTTTCAAATGCTCCGCGTCGTTTCACTTCCTGACGTTCAGGAACATGCCATCCCAAAAATCTTCCTACGCCACTGCTTACAATCGATTCCCGAAAGGGGCGTACATCCTCAAGAGCCCCCGCGAATGCCCCCGCCTCATGGGGATCTATGCCCTTTGCACGGACCTCGTTTGCTGAGCACTGATCAATTTAAATAGATTCTTTTCACACATCAGGCTGGAGATATTGACAAAACGATGTGTGAAGACTGTCATTTAACAGAATCGAACCCAATCTCTATCCAACCCAATGAATGTAAAACCTTTGCCGTAAAAAAACAACTAAAAACAAAGCCGGGAGGGAGGGAGGGAGAGAGAGAGAGAGAGAGAGAGAGAGAGAGAGAGAGAGAGAGAGAGAGAGAGAGAGAGAGAGAGAGAGAGAGAGAGAGAGAGAGAGAGAGAGAGAGAGAGAACATCCTTGAATCAATGAAACTGTATTCCACAACGGTAAAAGTATTAACCCGACCCCTTCTTTGCTGAACAGCTGAACACAATACAAATACAAGAGGCATAGATCCTAACAAGCCACCGCAATTGCGGGGACTCATGAAAATCTATGTCTCTTGCGGGCGTCACATTGTATCCGTGTTTCTGGGACGGCTGGGGCTCATTAGCATTTCCATTAATCCAAAACAAGTCGCTTTTCTTTTGCTCGTCAGTATATCTAGATAGCCATGTAAATATAAATGCATGCAGATAAATAAATAACATTTACACAATATTCTGTCGTGTTTTCCTCCTGCGTGGTTGTACGGTTGATTGGTTGGATGTTCAACGCCGCGAAAGTAGCAAAGGAAAAAGCAAAAACAAACACACAAAGAGACAAACAAACGCACGACCAAATGATGAATGGGAAAAAAAGTGAAACACAATACCCAGTGTCGGAGACAAACAAAATGTTAGTCATTTTATTGATTGGTTTACTTCAGAGTCACTATAGTACAGCGGTACGGGAGGAAAAAAGTAGAAATAAAACACCATTAAAAAGTCCTTGACACCAACGGGGATTCTCAGAAGGCAAAACAGACTCAATGGTAGCACCGTACGCAGCAAAAAAAAAAAAAAAATCAAATATAAAAAAGTGAAAGGTAAGCAGTAGGCGTGAAAAATCGTATTGGAAAGGGAAAAACTGTGTGTTATGAATATGTAGGCCTAACCCGAGAATAACCCAATAAGAAAGAAACACGCTTAGAAAAGACATTTACCATAAACAACGTGTGGCTGTCTTTTCTAAGCGTGTTTCTTTCTTGGTTTTGTTATTATGTGCATTTTACACGCTTAGTAGCGTTTAACCTCTACACCGCCAAGAAAACGTGAACACAGTCCCGCCGTTAAATAATAATAATACCGTTATTATACAGGCGCTTTTTCTCAACTTTTGGGCGAATCGACTCAAAGCGCCGCGAACTGAAACCCAACACGCACACTCACGTAACAGACACGGATTTACGCCATTTAACTCATTCTACCCCAACACCAAAATCCTTAAATTTTGCCCCTGTCCTCTCAAGACTGCATTAAAGTGCAGGACACAGATCGACCATGATAGTTCAAGGGTGATGTCAGAATAGATTGGCGCCCGTGGGCGCCAAGCTATTCTGGCATCACCCTTGAACTATCATGGTGGATCCTTATCCTGCTGTGGTGTGTCTGGGGTAGAATGAGTTAAGACAAATACAGTACAAGACAGACGAAAGGCCAGTTCAGCTACTGAAGCCGTTGACTTAGACTGTCAAATAATTCAAAACAATTGAAATGAATCATTTAATCACTGAACTGAAATTATCGCAGAGAGTACATACTATTATATTACCAAAGAGAGAGTGTATAGTACTATCCAAGAGACATAGATCCTCATGAGCACCCGCAACTGCGAGGGCTCATGAGAATCTATGCCTCTTGCAGAAACCACTTTGTGTCTGCGCTTTTCGGAGGGCTGAGGCTTTGACGTTGAATTAGCAAAGAGCTTCAGTAACACAATCTGCGACCGCTGGCAGCGAGAGTTGTTAAAAGAATCCACGTGCAAAGGCCTGTCGGTTCACTCCGGGCTGTTGCGGGATGAATTTTCCGGATTAACTCATTCAGCACGGCGCACGTATTTCCCTAATTTTGGAGGCGTCATCTAACGACTATGCACCTGTTGCAGGAGGTGGATCGACCATGATAATTCAAGGGCAGTGCCAGATTAGCTTGGCGCCTATCGGCGCCAAGCTAATCTGGCAGTGCTCTTGAATTATCATGGTCGACCCATCTCCTGCTGTAGGGCGTCAGGGCTGAATGGGTTAAGGCTATCGCTGTTGCAACAGTCGGCGCACAACTGTCAGAAAATGCATACACAACTTATTTCCTTTTTCGATTCTCCGTGAAGTTTGCACGCTTGTTTTTCAGCCGCATGCGTGATTAGATTTTGTTCCCTAAGGCGAACCATCTTGTCAAGGGCGTCATTTATCGTTATTGATTCCATTCTCATGTCAGTGGAGCGTCCACATTTCTCTCTCTCTCTCTCTCTCTCTCTCTCTCTCTCTCTCTCTCTCTCTCTCTCTCTCTCTCTCTCTCTCTCTCTCTCTCTCTCTCTCTCTCTCTCTCTCTCTCTCGATCTTTTAGAATAACATTTCTTTTTCTTCATTTTCATCGTCTTCGTAATCATCATCACACTCCTCCTACTCCTCTCTATCTCTCTCTCTCTCCTCCATCCCCACCTCTCTCTTCCGTGTGTTTTGCTTTGAATAACAAACTGTAACCCATGCACTGCTATCGGCTAGAAAATGTGTTTCTGAAGCAGCGTAGATTTATTGCTGAAACCACGCCTGGTCGTGGCAAATCAAAACATATATGCCTGAGAATGGCAAGAGACACAGATCCTCATGTGCACCAGCAGACGAGGATCTATGACTCTTGTATTAAACAGAGGGTGTCCTAACTCCTATGTTTCGACAGTGAAAGAATTCATTAATTAAAAAAAAAATCTTTTTTCTTTTCTTGTCTTTTTGTGTGCGTATGTACGAATTTATGTTAAGCCTACATTTCAACTTTTTCTTTTTTATTTACCTTTTTTTATAGACTCATCAGGCACTGCCGTAATTAAATATACAAGACTGGCTAAAAGTCCGACAGACTTTCCCACTCGTTCGATTTGGTTCGAAGGCTGGCCATGGCTGACCACTCTCCCACTTCACCCAAACAAGTGCCAAGAGTAGTTTCCCCAGGCGGTCATTTCCTCGGATGTCCACCACTGTTCTCATTCTTTGTCACCCT
Organism: Semisulcospira habei; assembly: GCA_036245525.1. Lineage (NCBI taxonomy): Eukaryota > Metazoa > Mollusca > Gastropoda > Semisulcospiridae > Semisulcospira > Semisulcospira habei. Next base: position 139,072,794 of record BTPG01000003.1, read on the forward strand.
CTCAATTTCAGCTTCTGTCAATTTGTCCCTCAAATCTCTTCCGACCTTTTTCTGTCTACAAAAACGGCACATATTTTCATGAACACCTGCCTCCGTCTGCGGGTGGCACATATTGTGAAGGAACCGCTGTAGCCGAGTGAGCCCATGAGGCTATATACCTTTTGCTGGCACAGATTTAGCGTAATGTTCTAAGATATAGATCTACATGTCTGCTCCCTTCTCGGAGTGAGTCGTCGGCTTTAAACCTTTGGCTGGCTGGTCGACACTGCAAGAGGCATAGATCCTCATGAGCCCCTGCGCCAGGGGCTCATGAGGATCTATGCTTTTTGTTGGTATCTACCTCTCGTGGAAACTCATTACATTTTGACCCCATAGTTCATACAGTCTGCAAGCGGCACAAAATCTAATGATCTCCGTGCAGCCGCTAGGGGCTCATGAGAATCTTTACCTCAGAGAGAAAAGGACTAGGCGGACGTCTTTTTTAGGTCGGTCCGGTGGAGTTTGCGTATTTGGAAATTATACTCGTAGAGACATACATTCGCCAGGGACTGGGGTAATGTGACTTTGCTACTTCGTCAAGTCTATCCCAGTTTTTTCTCTTTAGCTTCTAACGGCCATAGTGATTCGTGGAAACGTGCCTCAGAAGAAGACTAGTCCACTTAAAGACTTTGAAAGAGTGAGTTGCACGTAAATATGCTGGCGAGCAAAAGAAACGCGACATCTTTCGAATCATCTGTAACACTGGAGTGTTTTCAGATAATTCCAACGATGTCGCATGTCTTTTGTTCGTCAGTATTTTATTATACAAAGTGATCTGGCACTCATGTCGCGTCGCAGAAAGGGACCATTATCGCACTATTTTGTCGTAAATCCATCTAAATACTAGAGTAGTAGATCATTCTGATCTAAAACTCTACAATAATCAGATATCAAAAACTAGTTTGTCGTATGATTATAAACCAGTAAACACTTCACGGCCCATGGCCGCATATTACGTTATTGAAATATTTATTAATTAAACATCAGAGGGCCCAAGCCGTCCAAGAAACTTCGATACAAAGTGGTGTTAGCAAGAGACGTAGATCCTCATGAGGCCCCGGCATATGCGGGGGCTCATTAGGATCTATGTTTCTTTGAAGTTGGATCATTTTGAAATTTCTTTTGGGGCAGTGAAAGGATAAACAATGCAAAATTCGAAGTAGGGTCAGTTACTTGAACGTAACATTCAGATGACATTTACGACAAATCTATTCTTTGGTAATTATAGCTATTATTTTTAATGCGTTCGCTGTTTTAGCTGGGCTCATGCTTGATATAATTATTTACTCCCCCAAAACAGTGAAGCTAACCTCATTAGAATGATACTACTGAGCACTAATTGGCCCACCCCTGCCCACCCCTCCTCCCCCATCCCCATCCCCCTCTTCATTCTACGGACAGCGAATAAGTGGTGCTTCAGACGTTGTCCCACTTGAGTTCAAAAGAACACGCCAGACTTTCTCTGGTACTGTGTTTTCTCTGTACCGCTGAGAACTACGCAACATGATTTTCTCCCGCCAGACGGCGCATTAGGTACTATACGCCCCAGTAAGCACTATGCCGTCGGGTCGCCGTCGGCCCACTGCGGACGACGTCGGCCCCCTCACCTTTTGCGCACTAGGTATAGATCCTGTGCACTACGAACCAAAACCCGGAAGGAGAACGCTGAACTCAAACGACGCCGAAAGGAGTGTATACATGAAGTGGAGGGCTCTTTCAGTTGTCGCTTATATTTCAAATCGAATCTGCCGCTATCCCTCAATAATGCGTTTATTCTAAAGGCTCATCGGGGTCTGTGCTGGGGGAGTGGGGGTGGGGGGGGGGGGGGCTTTTAAGTTCCCATGCAGTCACCTTGGTCAGCCCAGCCCCATCCATAGCGGATTTTACTGAATATATCTCCCCCAGACATCGTATTCCCATCATGTTAGGGCTGCATGTGGTCTTCATTATTGGAGGCATGTTGCGAAATGGAGACGATGAGTTATATACTTGCATTTATTGTACTTTTTATGGATTATGTTTCCGTACACGTGTAATTGTAATGTTAATAAATGTTTACTGGTATCGCAACCTGGAGGTCCCTTGGTGGAAGTTAGAATGCACACAAGGCTTAATCCGAAAAAACACATTGAACGTGAGGGAAGACCTTAGCTAGCAAGCACAGGTTCTCAAAAGGCACAGATTCTAAAAAGTTCCTGCGACTTAAAAAATGACATTTGACATACAAAACCAGCCGTCAACATCACCTGCAACAACAGCAACCAAAGACAAAATCAACACAACCTTTCACATTTCGTCATCTAGAGCAGATCTTGATCCCAAGCAAGAGGCACAGATTCTCACGAGCCCCTGCGAATGCAGGGGCTCATGAGAATCTATGCCTCTTGTAGATGGATGGTTCTGCATCAGAGGCTGCGGATGTTGAGCCTAGATGCCCTTTTGTCACTCCGAAACGTGCCGAATTGCTTGTAAAGCGGAAGACAGGGCTTATCAGAGCCATTGTGTCGAGGATGTTTGGCCTCTTTCACTCATTATGGCCTCATCCACTTCCACAGCCAACTTTTACAAAAATATGTGTCCGGTTAACGCTGTCCAGATGCCCTCACGCCAAAGCGACACGTCACGCCAGATCGACAGGGGGTCCTTTGGTGTAAGGGTCCTGTCGCTGTGTTCATTAAATAGCCGGCTTTTCACAAGCGAATTTGTGGTGCCATTGAAAGCTCACTCTCGGTCCATCTCCCGCACCCAGTCGGCGCCGAATGTGGGAAAAGTAGCATCCGGGATATTTAACCCCATTTCTTATATTTCCCCAAGCCCCTTAGCGCCCAGAACCAGCCTGCGAGTTCCGGTGATGGTGCCAAAGCACGCCATGTCTCGATCGGTGGAATTTGCGACACATTTGTCAGGCGGCAACAAAAGTCGCCGCAGACTTCAAACCAAGTGACCAGCTTTGGCCGAGAGTGTCAAATGGCCAGTACATAATCAAGCAAGAGAAGTAAATTCGAATGAGCCCCTGCACCGCAGGGGCTCATGAGAATCTATGCCGCCTGCAAACTCGGAGGACTGTATAATTATGGACGCATTTAAGTGACTTCTGTCACGCCACTTCTCTTGTAGACTATACCCGAGTTCTGCCCAACGACTGGGAAAGATACACGTAACAAAAGACATAAAGATCGCAATGATCTCTACTGGTGATCTTACAATTCTTCATCTACGCCGTGACGAAGAGACTTCTGAATACCTGTGTCTCTTGCGGATTGGCTGTTGGCAGCGAACATGTCCATGACAAAAACTCAGGTCAGCGGCATCACCAATACTGCTATCCGATTGGCTGTAAATTGCAGAATTAATTCAATGCGCGAAGTATCACTGATCGTGCGTTCCGACTGGCTATAAATTGTAGAATTAGTTGGTTGGTTGGTTGGTTAGTTCGGGTTTAACGTCCACAGCACCGAGGTGATCATGGACGGCCCTGACGGGCGGGTTATGGGGGACAGGGAAATCTATTGCCTATGGAGTACGACCAACTCAGGCGCACTCCAACTGTGCCACTTTGATTTACCAGGACCTTTCAACGGACATGCTATTGAACAAATCCGTTTTTCCCCCTGGATTGTGAGTCCAGCTACCGGGGTCGGGACGGGATTCGAACCCACGACCGATTTCCTTCGCTCTCCTGCTCCGACGTTTAACCGCCTGAGCTATTTCGGACTCTAAGAATTAATTAAGACTACAGGCTGTTAAGTACTGGATGACGTGACAGTGGTGCAGCGAAGATGCTAGTACGTATGAGTGATGGTCATGAAAATGGTTGTTATGCAGATAATAAGACCGAAAAATTAGCATAAATTAAGACTTTAAACATAACCCCTGCATATTTATGATTTGTGATGGCACCTCTCTCACTGAATGATTTTACAGTCTACACGTAGTATTGCACAGGGAACGCAATGCATGCTGAAGGCCTAAGTTAGGATGCATACAGTTTAGTGTTAATGAACTTTAACTCCTTCCGCCTGGACACACCATAGCAAGACATGGATTGAACATGATAGTTCAAGGGTGGTGCCAGAATAGCTTGGCGCCCATAGGCGCCAAGCAATTCTGGCACCACCCTTGAACCATCATGTTCGATCTGTCTCACTAGAACTGTAATACAGGGCAACTTTGAAATTTGGGGATTTTGGTCCTCGGGTAGAGTGTGTTAAAATCGACAGCTCTGATCAGTTTACACATTGCTTTGTACTAAGGTTTAACATTTTGACCGCCGGGACACAGGTAGAACCACTCATCAGCAAGAGGCAGGTTCGAGAAGCCGCCAGAAAATGGGGACAAAATCAAAGGAGGCAACTACCGCATAAAAACACCACGCGTATAAAATCTTTGAAACGAGTCATTTTTCATGTGTTGCTATCTTCATATTGAACTGCCACGTTAAATTGGCCCCGGGACAAACTGACATACGCCAATGTAGCCCGGGTCGATGTGACGCGAGTCATTTTACCGTGTCACACTTGACTGTTTCCTGGCTGAGACAGTGCCATTGAAAATTGATAATGTTATCCACAACTACCCAGTCAGCGAAGGTCCTCGGGCCCACGACGGCCGCAGTGGGCCCGAAGACGGTTTGTTACTGGGGCCAGCATCAAATGAGGCAAGTATGGCATTTGTAGTCTATTTGTCAGAAACTCGCGCTCATTAAGCTACTCACGTCGGCGACACCAAAGGCTTGTAAACGGGTCACCAAAGGTAAAAATAACTAATGAACCACGACGCGGAACGATCGCCCGACACAGTCCTTGGCTTCGACCGGCAGGATTAACTCAATTTGATCATGTAAATAGTGCTGCACGTCCCAACGCCGTAAACAAGAGACATACATTCTCATAAGCTCCTGTGAATGCAGGGGCTTATGAGAATTTATGTCTCTTGAAGAGTAAGAACAGTTTGGATGCGTCTAGCGTCTATAAAAGTGTAATTTGGACTTTAGCTTGCGAAGACACGTCATGGTTGCGAGCCAGGGAAAAATGGCAGGACAACAGAGTTTACGCGCATGACTGTAGTGCCAGATAAGAGCCATCGTACCATCGAGATGTCCTGTTGAAATTGTCAACGTCCCGTACAAACAAAGCAATGTCAAAAGATTAGTTTCCATTACAGGTTATTTCAATCAACCAGCCATCAGTAACGTATATCTTGAATCAGGAATTGTCCGTTTGAGGAACAGTTATTCAAGAATTGGTATTCAGTAATAAGTATTTATAAGCGGCCACCGTAAATTACTCACACCCGCATACAAAGTGCAACTTTAACATCTGTGAGAGGCATAGATCTTCATGAACTTCCCAGAGGGGGATGGCTCGTGAGAATCTGTGTCTCTTGCTGGCTCGAGTTGTTATGTTTATTTATAATGCCCATTAAATCTTTGTTGTTCGAATAACGATTTGCGTTTTTGAAATGCAGCACATAATCAAAGGTATTGATGTTTGTCAAAGAGCTTTACGGCTTAACGCCTTCACTGAAAATTGATGCCGACTATCTTTCTGGAATCTGTGTCCATCTAATCCAACGCCAAAGAGCCCAGCTGTCCAAGGACCGTGGATACAAAGCGGTGTTAGCTAGAGGCATCGATCCTCATGAGCCCCCGCGGTCGCGGGGACTCATGAGTATCTATGCCTTTTACAGTTAGATCATGTTATCTGTAATTATCATTGCGTGTCTTCACAAAAAAAGGCGGATATATTATCCAAGAGGTTTTCAAATGTCAAGAAAGCGTCAAGTTTGATTTTTTTTCTTCCGACTGACTAACGCAGCGTGTCACAACCTGCCTCCACAATCTACCACTAGTAATAATCGACGACAGGTGAGGCGCAATTCGCGATCATAACGACCCGACCAATATTAGTACCTGAGGGGGAAACACATTATCGTTCAATCGTTCCCTTTCTGTTTTCAACAGAATTATTAGGACCAAGCACTTTACGATCTCTTTGCATGACTCGAGTTAATAACGAATTCGTTTTTCACTGTGTCGCACTATCTCCTTCACACCAACGCCAGCTGTTGAGCTAGTTCGCTTGTTATTGAAGAAGAAAAAAAATCAAACACGATTAGAAAGGACATGCAGTTACAACAGTCTTGCATGGTTTTGTAACTGTCCTTTCTGATCGTGCTTCTTTCTTCGGTGGGCTATTGTCTGGATTTTGGTCTGTTGTTGGTCAAGAGTAGTTCCTGATTACGATTGCTATAAGTCAAGGGTAGTGAAGCGCCAAGCTAATCAGGCACCACCCTGACCTACGTCGATCGACCATATCCCGCCAAGAGCAAATAGGCTTATATTTTATGTACTCAGCATGTGAGTTAATACGTGTAATGACAGTTTTAATTCTTTTTTTCAGTTGCTGTCTGAACATTCTTCCTCGTCTTCTTTGCCCACTTTGAAAAAAAAAGGGTGGTGTACTTGCCCTTTCAGAGAGTTTTTCTTGTTATTTTGTGAAATCGTCTGGCTATTGGGTGTGAAATATATAAACGTGGAATAAAAAGAGGCCCTAGAACCAGTAGCATAAGCGAGCTTAGTCCTGCGCCAGCCACTAAGCAAGGACCTTGCTACCTAAGGACCTAAGCCACCTTGCTTAGTGGCTGGGTAGGGCTAAGCTCGCTCCTGCAACTGACCCTTTGATACTGCAATAAATCCTGTATATGAGTTAGGTCTTTATTGTGACAAAGTAATGGAAGAAAAAGTAGAGTAACAGCGAGTACATTTGCATAACAATAAGGCGTTACAATTGCTTGACTAAAGGAGGGACGGAGGGACGGGGGGGGGGGGGGAGAGAGAAAGAGAGAGAGAGAGAGAGAGAGAGAGAGAGAGAGAGAGAGAGAGAGAGAGAGAGAGAGAGAGAGAGAGAGAGAGAGAGAGAGAGAGATGTATGTGTGTGTGCTTCTTTTTTCTTGCTTTGTTTCGCTGGTATTTTATGGTTTGTTTCTTTATTTGTGTGTTCGTTTGTTATTGTTTATTTATTTATTTTATTTATTTATTTATTTATTTATTTCGTTGTTTATTTGTTCTTGTCTTTCTTTCTTTGTTCGATCGCGTTCGTTCGGTATTTCTTCTTTTTATATACCCTTCTTTCAGTATTTGTTGCTTGATTGTTGATCGCATTATCATTGCGTGTCTTCACAAAAAAAGGCGGATATATTATCCAAGAGGTTTTCAAATGTCAAGAAAGCGTCAAGTTTGATTTTTTTTCTTCCGACTGACTAGTTTCGTCTTAGAATCGTCCACTCGCTTCCGCGTTGACGCAGCGTGTCACAACCTGCCTCCACATTCTACCACTAGTAATAATTATTGTCTGGCTGCATTACTAGTTTCGTCTTAGAATCGTCCACTCGCTTCCGCGTTGACGCAGCGTGTCACAACCTGCCTCCACATTCTACCACTAGTAATAATTATTGTCTGGCTGCATTACTGTCCGGTTTCTTGGTGAGTATTTTTTTACATTTTATTGCCTCTGTATTTTAGTCGTACCATGACAACATAAAACATGCCACTGAACACTCCTTAGTTTTCTGCGTTCCACGTAACACTACACTCAGCTAAATTAACCCCTTCCTGCAGCGGACGCAAAACTATGTCTTCGAAAGCAGAGCAAATTCAACACCGAACTACTCCCGCCGATCCTAAGAACACGGACATGTGTAGTGTCAGCAAGAGGAGAAAGAACCTCATGAGCCCCCGCATACGCGGGGGCTCATGAGGTTCTTTCGCCTCTTGCAGTTGGGTGGTGTCAACAATTTTCCGACAATGAAGGGGTTAAGTCTACATAGCTGAGCAAACGGGACAACGAAACACTCAAAACCTCAAACATGAACGTGAATACTCGGCCGATAGATCAGATTTCAAGGTAAACAAGGTCGGGCCATTCACGGCGGCAGCGGGTGCACGAGGATACACATAAATTTACTTTGCGTATTAGGCTCGCTTGAACGTTGGCTGCACAATGCAGACGAAGTAGATGCCGTATCAAGTGACCAGTATCGATCACCGTACACCCTTCAAAACGCAGGCGGTGAATGGTTTTAGAGCAGTGCCCTCATGCCCTGAAAACTCCGCCGTCATTTAAATACGGCGCCGGTCACGCCTCCACTACACTGCACCGCACTGCCATTCCCTAGGTGGGCAGTAGAGAAATGCGTTTTCACGAAGTGTATTACTGCACAAAATCCAGACCAAAAAGGGGATTGCCGAGCCTGTAAAATGCAGAGAACGTTCCAACAAGAAACAAAGACAGTAACAACGCAATGTTGTATCGAAACTGTCCTTTCTAAGCGAGTGTCTTTCTTCGTCGGGCTGTTTTCATTGCACAGTCGTGTTTAAAAAAAAAAAAAAATATTATTTTTAACAATAGACAATCAAGATATAGGTTAAAAAAAAAACAACTGTGCTTCTTGTGACGCTTACAGAGGATTAATACTCCGGACAATTATGCGATATCGAAAATGCATTGTTTTTTTGCCTACTTCTGATTTCGAATAAAGTCTGTTTTAGCCACGGTAAAACAGGGGTTTGTCAGTGGCTACCCAATGTGCAAAAGGCCATTGGGCCGACGTCGGCTGCCGTTGGCCCGCGCGCGGCCGTGCGCTGGCCAACGGTGGCCGACGTCAGCCCGATGGACTTTTGAGCATTGGGGAGAAGAAATAAATACAGTCGTTGATAAACATTTTAAAAAAATACAACAACGGGCATTTCTCTAACCCATCTTGTGGCCATTTCACACTAGAAGGATGGGAACGATACCGGGGTTTTCATGTATACATATTCCTGACATGTCATATTCCTACGGCAGATCGAGTCGAAGTCACGGATTGACGTCAGAGGTTACTTTTGCTGTTACAATGTGAGGGTTGAGTATGACTCCATGCTAAATGAATCTCACACAAAAATGATGCTCATGCCAGAATGATTCCGAGTCGCTCTGGCACGAGAAACAGTTTGGCTTGTTAAGCGGGAGAGCAGGCATATCCGCGCACGCGATTCACCACTGAACACCTGTGCTTCAATAAAGCCTTGGTATGTAACTTATACCTTGATCAATTAAAACCAAAATCAATTAATAATGACAAAAAAAGAAGATTTATCTATTTAATAATTCAAACCAGTTATCTGTTACTGTCAAATCAATTATTTTAAAAATCTAAACCATTTTTTTCATTTAATATTTAATCTAGTTACTTGTATTATTATTTAGGAGTGGGTGTGTGTGTGTGTGTGTGTGTCGGGGGGGGGGGGGGGGGGTGCGGGGACGCATGAATCCGAACCTGGTCATTGGCGCGCATTTTAATTTTACCATGGTAGGCATCACAGTTAGGGAGGCTCATGAAGATCTAGACCCAGTAAGCGAAGGTCGTCCAGCCCACGGCTGTGCGCGGGCCCACTTCGGTCGTCGTGGGCCCGAAAACGTTTTGCTTGTGGGGGACACCTTTTGCCCGACGTCCATGTTCCTGTTGACGGGTCTTTGACGTCGTTTCAATAAACTGATTACATCATTAGCACATGTACAAAATGGACAATTTTCTCCAGAACATAAAGAAAAAACTAACACACTAGAAGCTTATAAAATGACCTTGGCGAGATAATTATACAGTAAATGAATATGCAATGGCGGTGGATACTCAATACTATCTCTGACGTTGAAATTACATATACAATGTCTGCAGCAACACAGTCCGCGTCCACTGGCAGTGAAGGAGTTTACATAATTTACCCGCCAAGGCACCGCAGAGTGGTATGGCATGCACTATCCTTGAGCTATCAAGCTAGATCCATACTAGTACATCGCCTTCATTGGCGCCTCTCAAATTTACAAAAGTCATTTTTCACTGCCAGTGGTCGCGGGCTGTATTTCTGAAATCTTTGTTATTTCAACGCCAAAGAGTCCCAGATCTTCATAGATCCTCATGAGCCCCGGCAGAATCTTTGCTAATTCAACGCTTAAGAGCCCCCGCCGTCCAAAGAACAAAGAGACAGAGCAAGAGGCATAGATCTTCATGAGCCCCCGCATCTGCGGGGGCTCATGAAGATCTATGTCTCTTGCGGTTTTGAACAATGTTCGATTCTGGTCGGTAGTCAAGGGTCTGAAAGGGTTAACCAGACAAGGCCCCATTTATCGGAAACCAATGGAGACGCGAGACTCGTTGTTATCAAGCCTGTCGCCTTCCCTATCAAAACGTCAGTCGAGATGGCTGCCGGTCACGCTTGGATGGTTTAATTTTACAAATGTGTTGATTTATTGAGAGGCTGGCCTCCGTCGCGGAAATACCTTCAACGCGTCGAATTGTAAAGTCAAAAGAAAAACGCAGCGCAAATAGATTATATTATATTCATCGTTTTGTACATGAAACACCAGCCGGTACGTAACCCAGCGGTGAACGGTGTGTTCTGAGTCGACTGTTCCAATGCAACCGACACAAGTAGGACTCACTGTTGAACCACAAGCAGGTCCAATAAAATACAGTCGTCTTCGCTTTTAACAATGTCAAATAAGCAATAGTCGAATACAATAAACTCCAGATGTAATACTCGACAGGTGACCCATTTGTTCTTGTTGTTATATCCGAAGTTTGTTTTAGGCGGAGTAATTTACATTGAAAAACTGCTGTCGGGACTTTCTTACATCCGACCTTGTTGTAAGCGGAGTAGATTGTATACCAATACATTTTCAGAGGTCTCGACAATAAATTCTCTATACATAGAGCTTCGCTTTTAATAAACTGAGCAATATAACAACAAGAACCGTTTGGGCCCTCATGCCATTTATTATACCCGAAATTTACTGTAGATAGTGGCCACCGGCGGAACGTGATGACAACACATGCAACCCCAGTTGCAAAACGTCTACGGGCCCACGATGACCGCAGTGGGCCCGCGCACAGTCGTGCGCGGGCCCACTGCGGTCGTCGTGGGCCCGAGGAAATTTGCTTACATCGACGAGCTTTTCTGGATTTCACACCGAACTATCATAGCAAACGATTTTACGTCATTTCAACATAGTGCTTGACAGCAGTCATCATGGTCGAATAATTTGTTTATAACTTTTTTTCTTAACTACATTCGATCAACGGTGAGCTTCTAAACATCGGTCATATTGTGTGCCCTCAAAACCTCACTGTCCTTCCTTCATAGACACAGTGGCATCAGAGCAGTTATATAGGGCGCCCTCAAAACCCCACTGTCATTCCCTCTGTATCTCGCGCCCTCAAAACTCCACTGTCAATCCCTCTGTGTCTCGCGCCCTCAAAACTCCACAGTCAATCCCTCTGTGTCTCGCGCCCTCAAAATACCACTGTCATTCCCGCTGTATCTCGCGCTCTCAAAACTCCACAGTCAATCCCTCTTTATCTCGCGCCCTCAAAATTCCACTGTCATCCCTCTGTATCTCGCGCCCCCAAAACTCTACTGACGTTCTCTCTGTATCTCTCGCCCTCAAAATTCCACTGTCAATCCCTCTGTATCTCGCGCCCTCAAAACTTTACTGTGAGTCCCTCTGTATCTCGCGCTCTCAAACCTTCACTGTCATTCCCTCTGTATCTCGCGCCCTCAAAACTCCACAGTCACTCCCTCTGTATCTCGCGCCTCAAAACTCCAGTCAATCCCCCTGTATCTCGCGCCCTCAAAACTGCACTGTCATTCCCTCTGTATCTTGCGCCCTCAAAACTCTACTTTGAGTCCCTCTATATCTCGCGCTCTCAAACCTTCACTGTCATTCCCTCTGTATCTCGCGCCTCTTAAAACTCCACAGTCACTCCCTTTGTATCTCGCGCCCTCAAAACTGCACAGTCATTCCCTCTGTACCTCGCGCCCTCAAAACTCCAGGGAATGACAGCAGAGTTTTGATGAGGTGTGATTGCTTTCAAGCGATAGATGCCGGGTAGAATGTCTTTGTCTTCAACGTATTGTAGAAGGTTCTGGCGTGCAATTTGAATTGATATTAACTCATTTGAGACGTGCCACCTCCGGATACACGCATGATCCGCGTATCCGGAGACGGCACGTCTCGAATGAGTTAATATTCATTTATTGATACACAGTCGTCTCGCGGGTCTCCGCAATTACATTCAGTCTGAATCAAAAGTGGACCAACAGGCAAAACTCAGGTCAGTTGCATGAGTGAGCTTAGTCCAGAGCAAGACACAAAGCGAGGTGTTCCACTTTAGCGGAGCACCTCGCTTAGTGGTTTGCGCAGGACCATGGCTCACCTATGCAATTCAGCGGCCTTGGATCAGCCGTACTTTTCTAAAATTCAACAGAGGCAAGAGACGCAAAAAACACTGCTGACATACAAAAAAAAAAAAAAAAAAATTCAAAAATCCATTGTTGTATATAGCCGGAATCGCTTTTGTCTGCTACTCCAGGAAAAACGTGCACTAATTATTTTTTCATGAAATCTTGTTGACTAAACCCCTGAACATGCATTCTAAAGTCAACTCTCTTTCCCAATTACGGAATCAACGCTATTCAAAGCGTCACAGGGAGATTGTCGTTTTCAACAAATCCCATAGGCTCAGGTCAATCTCCGTAAAATCCTAAAAAAAAAATGAGAAAGTCGTGCCCTTCAAAGCCGTTTGACTGGGAAAAAAAATCGGAAGAGACCACCGTGACATAAAATCAAAAGAACACAAGCACACACACAGGCACGTACGCACGCTCACATAGGCGCGTACATACACGCATGTGCGCGCGCTCACACACACACATACACGCATGCACACACACCCCGCCTTTTTTTAACCCCCCCCCCACCCCCCCCCCTCCACCCATAATTTCCGCCATTGCGGTCCCAGACATCTTTGCGCTGGATTTAGAGCGCCTCAAGCGGATCGCCCTGGCTGACCCAAAGGGGCGTAAATCCGGAATTTGGCGCCAGGAGTGAGCTCCCTTGGAGACGGGAAATTGCTCTATTCAAACATACCCCATTTTTGAAACCCACCGCCATTTATATTTCACAATAATTGTGAATCGACTGCCGACCACTATATCTACAAGCAACGGGAGATGGATCGACCGTGATCGATCAAGGGTCGTGCTAGCATCGCTTGGCGCCTGTCAAGGCGTCAAGCTAAGCAGGTACGACCCTCGATCTATCACGGTCTATCCATCTCGCGCGCTTGCCGCTGGGACTTTAAAGAAATAACTCTGAATCCATCGGTGGACTTTCAAGTTTGGGTCAGTTTTTTAACGTGTAGTTTATGTTCATATGTTGGTGTTTTTTTTTTTTGGTCTTTGGGGATGGACTGTGTGTGTTGAGGGGTCGTTGGGGTAGTGTGGGGGAGGTGAGGAGGGGTGGCAGTAGGGGATTTTTTTTTTTTTTTTTTTTTTTTGGGGGGGGGGGGGGGAGTGTTTAGAGCGAAAGGGATGGAATCGCGAGCTTCGGATATGAAAATCGTTTAGAAAATGTGTATCTAGTAATGCACAGTATGTCAGAGGCTCTTAATTCTCTGCTTACAACAAAGTCACCATGTTTGATCGTGCGCAGAAGAGAAATTGAAATATATATCATTTTACATGTCCCACCACCCAAGTCCTACGCTTCGGGGGGGGGGGGGGGAGGGAGGGGGGCATTTATACTGATGAACTTAATATACATGTAGCTTTGATTTTGTTTCGGACGTACACAGTTGTGTTTCCCTTATACGTGTATTATACTGAAATGTAACCTGTCTTTAGAAATTAATAACTATAGCTTTTCCAGACGTGCCGCACTCGGGTACACTGCTTTATGCCGCATATACAGATGAGACACGTCTCAAATGCGCTAAGGAAGTTTTGTAAGCCTCAAATTATTACGGGATACATTACCATCCGATATAATGTTGCTCTAAGAACAGGTGCTGTAGTATCAGAGTTCTCACCAAAGTCAGTGAATGACAACTTTAACCATACGAAATTCACACCTAATTATAACTTTCTCACCCTACGAAGGCTTCCATCAAACTGTTCAAGGGTAGTGCTAGATCAGCTTGGCGCCTTCCCAGGCGCCAAGCTAATCTGGCACTACCCTTGAACTATCGAAACCGATTCATCTTCCGATGTAGTGTCTGAAAAGCTCATGAGTTAAAAGTACGGGTTTCATACATATACACAGAAAGTCCCTTACATGGATCAGCCTTTCCAGGCCCCAATCTAATCTGGCACTAGCCTTGAACTGTCATGGCCGCGTTGTTTTCCATTGTAGCACACTCTTAAGGGCGAATCTGTAAAGTTATGGATTAACTACAGACAAAGCCACTGTACAAAGACCAGACCTTTGTTCACTGGGATCGATACAGGAGTAGCAAGGTACGAGGCAATCATTCCTTTTCGCTTTATCGCTGCCGTCCGGTTTCATTCCAATAGAATTTTTTTTTTTTCACCCGCAAGAGGTGAAAGTTTTCATGTGTGCCTCGCAAGCTTAATCCCTTGATTGGCGAGAAAAAGGCGACCACAGTCCAACTGCAAGAGGCATAGATCCTCACCAGCCCCCGCAATTGCGGGGGCTCGTGAGGATCTATGCCTCTTGCTGACATCGCTTTGGATCCATGTTCCTTGGAGACGGCTGAAGCATTAAGGTGTTGATTTATCGAAGATTGCAGAAACACACTCTGCGCCCAGTGGCGCGGAAGGAATTAAACTGAATTTCATGAGAAATTTAACTCGTTCAGGACGTGCCGCGTATCCGGCTGCAGTACGTCTAGAACGAGTTGCCATGCCTGTGTCGTGGGGTGAAACCAAATAACCACAGCCTTGAGAAGCAAACGCGTAGGCTCAGAAAAAGACAAAGTTTCTCATGAGAGATGAAAAGCAATGTCTTTTACCCATGCAACACCAGAAGTGAACGGAGAGA